>OY812998.1:16503375-17103375 GCA_963681545.1 Germaria angustata | reverse complement strand
AATTAGAGTTTTTAAAAAATGTTTTGTTTGTTATGGCTTTAGCTTTAGCGACCAATGAAATGTCGGCATATAAACAATACTGAATTCTCAAATAGTATTATATTCTTTTGACATAAACATAAGAGGTTGAATGTTTTCAAACTGCTTAAAGTTTACTGACGATTTGTTTTAGCGACCAATGAAATGTATGTATGCGTATGAACAGCTAAAGCCACAATAAACAAAACAATTGTTAATAATGAAGAAGTTAAAATAATAATTATAATAACAACAATAATATTAATAATTATAATATTTTTGTAATTTTCTTCTAAACTTGTCTTAATATTTTAAAGAACTCAATTGTATTATACTCGTAACTAATTTGCTTATATTCATTTCCGATATTTGTCCAGCTTCATCAAGGAAATTTCAAATTAATTTTAAAAAATTCCGTGACAAAATTTTAAAATAAAATACATATAAAATTGACAATTTGAAAAAAAAATTATTAAAGACAAAACATTCTTCATTAATTCTAATATGTATATGTTTTTATAATTTGCTTCCAACTAATTATTAGGAAAATTAGCTTTTTCTTTCTTGTAGGCTTAACTATTCATACGAGTATAATGATATTCCATTGGTGATAACCAAATCATCAGTGAACTTCAGCCAGCTTGTGAGCATTAAAACTCTCATTTTATTTACATATTCACGAATTCCATATATTTTATCTTATTTTGAAATACTATTAAATAATTATACATTTTTATTACCATTTTTATATTTAGTACTTGAAAATTTTTTTCGTTATAAACGAAACTTGGATACAACCGTAGTTAGTAATATTGGGTCCAGAGAAATTGGGTCCAGAGAATAATTCGTCATCGCCGTTGTACGTTATAACCGAATTCCTCTGTATATTCTAGGATTTTATAATAATATCCGTTTTTCAGTGTTATGATAGAAATGGATTTTCCAAACATTTCCTAAAACTTATGGATCAGTATAACGTTACCATTCGGAAAAATTAAACTGGAACCCCCTACGTGAATTTACCAAAATTAAACATGAACACAGCTTGTAAAATACAAAAAGGATTAATGTATATGTATATGATAATGTAAATGTATTTCTTTGGTGAGAGATAGTGATGTATTGCACACACACAAACACAGACAAATGGAAGTTTACTTACAATTTTATGTACATACATATTGTTTAAGAAAGGACTAAGGAAAAATAAAATAAATAAATTATACTTAAAACATAAATATGTTATTCAGTCATATTGGCGCCAAATGCCAACATATGAACACATACGATTAATAGCAAATAAAAATCATCTCTATTTTGAAAAACAATTTTCCTGAAAATATTCGCACTAGTCGTGACGCAGCTGTTACAGCTGAATGTTTGGTCGATTAAAAATGTTTAAACATCCACCAATAGATTATTCGGATAATTTCAAGTCTATTCAGCACTTTCAATAATCGAAATGCTTTTTAAATATATTGTCAAAATACACTGCAATATATAAACAAATATTATATGTATATTGGAACAAGGAAAGAAATTTTTAATTAATTTTTATTTTAATTAACTTTTCCAAGACACAATTTTTGCAAGTACCAATAAATACAAGAAAATTGCGCAGTAGAAAAAAAGTCCTTCCAAAAAGTCATGAAATTGCAGAAATAGTGTTCCGAAACCGGTGCAAATTTGGATCATTTGGACTTCTCTTGATAAGATGTTCTCCGTTTCGATGCCTATTCCCTGAATTGGGAGCTCTTTTAAATTTTTTAAGGAATGTTAATTTCTTTGTATGTTCGTAAGGATAAATAATTTTGCATTAAATTATACAAGTTGTTTATCAGTAAGAAAGGATACGAAAGCAAACAAACTTGTTCATAAAGGGAACTTGTTATGTGAAAGTAATACACAGTCTGAATTATTATATAATACACGTTCTTTATGTAAATTTAAAGAGATTACATACTTTTTATTAAAAAAAAATTTATTTAAAAAATATTGGAAGATTAATTGCACAGTAATATTTAACTTAACTTTTTAATATGTTGAAAAAATATACTAATGTAGAGTTTAGAAACAATGAAAATTTTATTTAAATAAAATTAAATAAAAACTATGGGGATCAGCGGATAGCGACATATGTGCGGTAATTCGACCAGATTTAAGTAATTTTTGATATTGCCAACAAAAATATTAAATCTAAGTATTTCCAATTAATAAGTAAAAATATTTAATTGTTTTTCTATAATGCCTTTATTGTTGTAAGTGTTTTTTTTTCAATTTTTTCATATAAAGGACTCTCACTCACTCACTGCACAACTATATTCGTGACGAAGCAGCCAAAAAACGAAAACTAGGACAGGACTTATTGCGTCATCTACAAATCGATATTTGCTACACAAAAGTAGGGTAAAAGACAAAACAGCAACAACCTTAAAATTGCCATATTTGTAATCCATAATCTAAATGGCGAAAGGAAACTTTTTATGAAGAAATTTTCTTTGTTTATTAGAAATTATAGTTTAATCTCTTGCTTATTCTAATTTTGACCTTTTTTATTTTTTCGCTTTATTTATACATATTTAAAAAAAATTATATACCAAAAACAAATATCCTCAAAGAATGCCGAAATATTTATATAAAACTAGAAATAAAGTCCTTAAAAGTCCTTAAAGTAATATTTTAATTTCTTGTTTAAGGATTAAATTTTAAATTTTTATTTGATTAGCATTTGCATTCATGTTGAAAAATCTTTACGATCAGGAAAATAGGGAAAAGGTTCTTGGAATCAAGTGCATTTAATATCAAAAATTTTGAAAAGGATTAAAATTTATTGCTCAACTTCAAAAGACATCACAGCTCCTGGAAAATTGTGTGTCAGGTGTTCGTAAAACAGTCGTAAATTTGCTCACTTCCAAAAACGAAAGTTGCGCAAACAGTTAAGAAACGATTGAGTGGCCTAACGGTTTCGGAAACAGTCAAGAGTCAAAATTCGTTTATAGCATTCTAGTATTCTGTTAGGGGAGTAACCAGGATTAACATTTTCTATGGCATATACTTTACATATTGTAGCTCATTATACTCGCATGTGTGGCAAATTTTGTCAGATACTGGAAATAAGACAACAATAAAATCGAGAAAGTATTTCAAGTCGCCAGAATGAAAGAAATTAAAAAATAAATAGAAATTGTGAGTGTCAATTCCGATGTGTGACTGAGGTTTTCCTTTGACGAATCTACAAGGAAAGGGTTGGAGGCTGTAAACTTGCGATATGAGATACACGGATATGGACCACTTTTTCTATTGTTTATGTGCAATTCCTAGCGCAGTCTATGTATCAATTTTCATAGCTAAGAAATTCTCATAATGGGTCTTCCAATAGGAAGTTTCAAACTTTGGCACGTGCAAATGATTAAATTGTTTTACAAATGCGGAAGATTGTGGGTTCAGTTCCCATCTAAGAATTTGGTCTGCTTCACCGGGGGGCATCAATCACTGTTTATTAATTTGTCATTTTACCAACTGGTAGTGTCAAAAAATTATTGTCCTCTGAAATCTTTCGAAAGTTAAGGTGCAAGTAAAACAGCGTATTAGTAAAAGAGGGAATAGTTGGAAGCATATGTATATTATCGACATCTGATGAAGATTATTATTATAAAAGATCAGCGATGTAAACATTTCATTGCTACCACATAACTATAAGTTGTAAGTCACTTAAACAATATACGCAAAATAATGCTAACATTGAATTCCTTTCTGGAAACGCTATACAGTAGAACCCAATTATATTGAATATTCAGCTCAGGGAATTCGCTATTTAGCGCATGTTAAATTTTTTTTTCATTGAGTACCAATAAGGTGTTCCAACAAGGACTTATTAACTTTGACAGTTGATAGCGGCCATATTGCTGGAGCTTTAGTACATCTGCTAGATTATCTGCAATTTAATCCATTTATTTAGCATTTTTCTTGGATACAGCATTCAATAACACGTGAAAATTATGCAATTGCTGTTCTCTTCGGGCAAAATTCCGCGCACTTCGCCCATTTCTGGATGAGTGAATGGATGAATGTATCCCGTAAAAGTCAATGTTTGGTGTGGATTTTGTATTTTTTTTTTGACGGCATCATCGGTCTTTGAGAATGAGCGAGTGCTATAGATCAATGATTATCAACTACTTTTGGCCTGAATTGTGTGATATGGACAACGGCAAACCGTCGTTTCAACATGACTGTGCAACAGAGTTCGTGTCACATTAGACATTCTGCTCAAGCGATTTGAAGGCATGGTCATGGAGGTGATGTAAATTGGCCAGCTAGATCATGCGATTTGGCCCCAATAGTCGATCAAGGACAACATAACCGATACCATTGGTCGAATTCAGCCAGATTTATGCGCCAGAATCATGAAAAATTTTAAATTTCAAATGCACGACAATCAGCGAAGCAGTGGTAGACATTTGTACAATAATATATTTCATACTTAAGGGCATTAAAAGGTCTTTTAAATGAATAAAAAATGTAAATTATATCTCACACACATTTTGTTTTATCTAAACGTAAATAGGAAGTGCTTAATGAAGGAAATTGTATTTGATTCTATGATTTGATCAATTGTAATGAATAATAGAATATATAATATTACGTCACTTATGTCTCTTTAGTGACAAGGGCACGATTTTGTAGAATTGAAGGGAGAACTCCATTCTATAGTAAATAAAACTTTTCGGAAATTTAATGATTTTCCTTTGCCAGAAGCAAAAAAAAAGCATCACAAAACTTCCAACATTCATTGGTGTTGTAGAGCAAATTATCACATCAAGTGAAAACAAATTTCATGTTTATTGATAAAAAACATTTCATTATTTTAAAAACACTAAGTCTCGTTTCTAAACACAATAACATACTAAGAATTTTTTACCTAGAACTACAAATTTGTACATAAAAATTTTAACAAAATTAATTTACTCGCTCAACATGATTTTGTCAAAGATAACAAAAAATACCTCTAATATAGAAGCGGGAAACACAACAATTGATGAGTAAACACCCTTTAATATAAGTCAGTAGGTCACTAATGATAACCTTCACTCAGTGCATCTAGAGACAGTCATATCTTTACATCATTCCATCACTTCATACTTGTATCGTTATTCAAACCGAGAAACTCGTACTGAGTGTGAATTCATTTCAAACAATTAAAACAATTTCATTAAAATACGGAGGCAGACTAATAAGTTTAAATACTTTATAACGCTAATAGAGTATTTTAATAGATTAAAAAAGGGAATAAAGTATGCCCTCGTTTTCTGAAGAGTCCGTCATTAATGAGCACTAAGTATACGCTCAAGAAGCATTTAACACTTCTAAATAAAACACTTTTAAAAGGGGACCAATTAAAACTGTGTGCTGAAATTAGAGATGGCCACCGGTGACGTGATCGGCATTCAGCATACAGACATAATCACCCATTGTAGTGTACATTTTCATTCTTCGGTTACTCTGTCATAATAAGAATGGCGGTAGGCATCGTTTAAGTGTTTATCAGGTTTGTTTAGACCCTTTACTTTCTCCTTGGATTAATAATGGGAAGTATCCCAGTGGTAAAATTTTTCTTAAATCAAATCTAGAAGCTCTAAGGTGTGTTAAAGAATAAGACACTTCAAAGTCAATATAATCAACTAAATATCCGATAGCATCTTACCTGATCAAATTTTGAAATAGGCGCGGCTCAGGTGATTGCGCAGATTTTATTTCTCGAATCATGTTTGCTAGAATGGGGGTGGTATGCGAATATTGTTGCGTGTTGGGTCTAAAAAATATTTCGAAATTAAAATTTTTCTCTAAGGGAATTCATTTGACTTCTATGATTAGATTAACACTATACACACTTTCATGAATTTTCTACACACAACTTTTTTTATTCACTAATATGGCCGGCAAAAATGGCCCAAGGTGAATTTTTATACGATTTTTGGCAACTTATTTTTTCCAAATTGTTTGAACTCTACAGTTCCAAAAGGGACCCCTCACGATCAGCTATACACACGTGTAGCTGTTTTGACTATGTCCTTGTATCTCGCGTTAAACAACTTCCTTAGAAGCCTTCCGAATGGAAAGGAAGAAGACTCTTTCGGAGGTAAGAGTGACCTAAATGGACAATCCGTTGCTACAAAATCTAAAAAAATGACGGTCTACGCCATTAAGGGAATATTCAGGACCTATGCAAAAAATTTAAAATAATATTGAAAATAAACGAAGTATAAAAGTATTTAAAAATTTTGGATTGCATTTGAATGTGATATTCTATGGCCTGCGAGTCCTTAAAAAGTAGTAGATAGATTAATAAATTTCAATAATTACAATTAAAGAAAAAACTCTTTTCTTTATTATAAGTTTTCATGATGGTGGGTGTTTAATTTTTTATTTTTACACACTCGTGAATGTGGACCGAAAAATAAAATCACGCATTCTTCAATAATTGTGAATGAGATGTTACTCACACTACCATCTCTAGTTCGAACTGAATAAAATGGACAGACAATAATTGTGTGTCTTATCTATTGTACAACTGGTGCTCTATGAGTAGAACAAAACAAATACACACTTTTACGAACAATGTTAAAAAATACTACAAAAATCAATTAAAATTTATCTGGAAAATTAAAAAAAAAATATATAATGAAAACATAAAATTTTCAATTGTCCTCCGAAGATGACAAATAATTCATACACTTGTTGCTGAGAAACTTCTTGTTACTTTTCATCAGAAAAAGAAAAGATATTGCAATCGTATTACCTCATTGTTGACATTTGCTGGATGGAGCGTAAATTATGAGAGATCTTTTTTGTTAAACGTATTCAAGTACCCACTATCATCATGGCTAAGGAATTTAATTCAATTCGTCACTGTTTAAGTTTGAAGGTGTGTGTGTGTGTGCATGAGACAACTACAGTAGGTAATAGATATGACAGCATTTATTTTTCACTTAAAATTTTTCTATAAAAACAGAACCAAAATAAGAAAACTTTTTTATTATAATCGCTGTTTTATTGCAATAATGAAAATACTCATAAACTATTAAAAAAAAAATTTATAAAATCTTTTCGTATTTTGTCCGGGCATCAATGCAGATTTTGAAAGACCAATTTCCCGGTCGAGTGATCTCCCGTTTTGTAGATCTGAAATTGCCGACCATAAAGCTTTTCTTCCTATGGCGCTTTTTAAGATTTCGCGCTCATCACAGCAAACCACGAACCTTGCAGGTCTTGAAAGCTGATATTGAAGAAGAAATCGCCAATTTGGTGCCAAATATTTTACGGGTAACGACGATTTTACTTATTTTATTATTATAGAGAGGCGTTAAACCAAATACAGTAGAAACTCGTTTCTTGCACGTGATGAAAACCGTGCTCGGTGCAAGTTTCCAGGTTGTCGCAAGTACCGAGTTTTAATATAAAATAAAAGGCACATACTTCTGTTTAGAATCTAAGTTTAATATTTCAATTCGAAACACTTAAGTTCAATGCATTCGTATAATAGTAGATAAATATTATATGTGGAAATAAAGAAATTTAAAATTTTTGTTTGTTTTGTACAAAGTCGCTTGTTCAGTACTACACGGCTTCTTAGTCTCTGGAGCATCACAATATCGTCTAATGAAACATTGTTTTGCTCCGCCCATTCTAAGCAAATACTGAACACTCATATAGTCCCCTCCGATGTTTGCTTCGTATTGAGTACGACGTCATCGGTTTCTTCAGCATCAGTGCGTAATGAAAAATATTTCTATGTTGCAAGAATCGAGGTGTGCAAGTATCAAGTATGTGCAAGAATCGAGTTACTACTGTAAATGAGATCACTTATAAATTAAAACTCCTTAAAAGATCAAGCATGAAAGAAAAATATTGTGAAATATATTTTTTTGGGTTTCTTATATCCACTGCCTACTGTACTCAGCGTTATATTAAATTGGCAAATATTTATTTAGAGTCAACTCCTTCTTATTTTAATGTTGTTGACATCATTCCAACTCAGTTTATTTGTAAATGAATTTGTGCACTGCTTGGAATTACTTATTATTTGGTTCTGATAATTCTAAGAATTTGATTAAGTCTACTTACCATTACTCACTTGTTAAGCGAATGCAAAAAATTGTATTCGATCAAGTAGGTCTTCTGATATCTTTTCCGGAAAGTAATAAATTTAAAACGAAATTCAAATTTAAAATTAAAAAATTTTAAAATAATTCAAAAGAATTTTAATCCAGGGGCGATTCAAAATTTGTACCGAAATTCATACAAAATTTAAATTAAATAGAAAATTTAGTTTTAATTCTATTTATTTATTTGTTCATTTTTTTTATCAAAAGGGAAACTGCTTAACATATGTATGTATGTATATTAAATAACTCACGTTGCAATGATATGTCACGTTTTTTTGGCACTCACTCTTTTGTAAAATTTTTCAATAATGATTTTAAAAGTGCTTCGCAGAGACAGCATTAAATCTCCTCCTGCAATAAATATTAAATATGAACATTTTGTCATAAATACCTTCCAATTTCCCTAGAAAGAGATCCTTGACATAGGGCACCGACTCTAGTTACCGAAATTTCCAAACCTAGAAATACTTCACGGGTTGCATGGCATACCGCACAATCTTGTTGAAAGCGCTTACTGTCCCCACTGATATCACTCAATTTGGACAGAGGGAAATCGTTTTTTCGTTTTATTGTCGTTTAATATTCTTGGCCATGTACCATTTAATTAAAACTCATGTTACTTCAATTACAAATTTAAAACAATATTTTAATCATATTTCACACGAAATTTACCAAGTCAAATTTTTATTGCTTTTGAAGGAAAAAATTTAAAATTTTTCTAAACTTATTTTGAAATTATACTCAACTAAAAATTGTACCCGCATGTTTGCTGGATTATATATCTTGTAGTATGCATCAGAGAACGATAATGAGCGATCCCTTTGCAATCCTGTAAAAAACTGCACCCATTCTGCACACTTAAAATATAATCACGATGACGATAATGTTCGTGTGGGTGTTCCTCCTTCTTCTTTAACAAAAATAATTTGAGCAAAATAATCGAACTTGAGCCAGACATATAAATTTCGATTTTCAAAAATTTTAAGAAAGTCCCATAATGTCCATGAAGTGCTGAATGATATAAATTTTTTTCAAAAAGTGAAAAAGAAGGCATAAATGTATTAATAATTAGAAATTCATTAGGTGTGCGAAAGCGGCACAATGCAATAGATCAGGTTTGCAAATGGGTTTATAATACGCAGTAAATCAAAAATAGGAAACCGATTTAAATAATAATAATGTTTGCGTACTTGATTTGCAGTTTGTAGTAATTCGTAATGAATTTATTACATTAATGCAATAAATATTGTTGCAGAAATACACCTTACAATGCCAGTGGGCTTACATAAGCGTAGAAAAGACATTTTGGGGGTGGGGGCTGCTGCTTGGCCCACCCTGAAATGCCTGTTGTCTCAATTGCAAAATTAATTGCAATTTGCTATCCGAAAAATCCGGTCTTGCCCCTCAATAAAATATTTCTGTTTGTCTCCGCCAGTGTTGCCAGAACTCATTCACGCGTAATCGCTAAATTTTAGGAGAAAAAAATTTTGCTAAAAATTGCTGAAGGGCAGTAAATGTAAAAATCATGAAACAACAAACTGTCAGCTTTTTTAAAGTAAATAAAAATTAATAATTTGTACTTTCTGTACTCAAGAAACAAAAATAATTTAAATAAAAATACATAAATATGTATGTACGAGTAGGTATACAGGCACTTTTTTATTTAAAAACTCAGGCGTCATATCAGATTAAAATAACTCTGATGAATTTCATGGTCGTAGCAACAACTACCAGATCCTTTCAATTCAAATCTTTAAAACTAATATATTATTAAAATACATAATCATAGTTTTCATTTTATTGATATTTAAAATCAAATGATGTGTTGTGAGTTAGAGTTGTTATTTTAGACTAAACAGGATCAACTTGCCTGAATCTACTCTATCCTTTTGCATTTGCTCATGAAATAAAGATCAGCTTTGAAACAAAACAAAATATTTCTATAAAATTATTAAAAATTATTCAGGATATTGTCCCAATTAATTTGCTAAAATATTTATTATTTGCTCTTAGTTTGTTGTTCGTTATGGGCAAACTATCGCCTATAACGGGCAATTTTTCCAGTCCCAACAGTTTTGTAAAAATATTTCATACGTTAATGTTGTTTGCTTTTATTTATTGGAAATAGATAATATTTGTCACCGTTACAACGAACTTCTTCTAGAACAAAATTCCTTTAGATTGTTTATTTCCATAAGCATCTCTGTGCTCAAGCACTTTTGCTAAAAGTGCAATTCTATTTTTTTTATTCTATGGTATCCTAGTTAGAAAGGATCTTCCAAAAAGTCATAGAAATATTGGCTTTATGATCCGTAATTAGTGCAAACTTGGATAATTTCCAATGATTTCAACAAAGGGTTGTTATTGCAAGATTTTTCCCTTTTTCGACTCCTAATGACCGATTTGGAAGCTGTCTTCATTATGTGGAGAAAAGTAAGCTTTCTATATGTATATTTTTTAAACAAAACAGGTTTTTCTTGTTAAATTAGGATTCTTTATTTGCCACTGACAACAAGCTTTACACCTGTAAGGTTTACAAATCCGCCAGTGGTCACGATTTCTTTTAACTTAAGTGAAGGCGATTTAATCGTTAATGGTTGAAAAAAGTTATGTTTTTATGTGGATTTACGGAAATGAATATTTCTTTTTTAAAGGAAAGGAAGCATTTTCAAAACGATTTTCACAAATTTGTAGAAGTAGTTCCTATTTTAAATTAAAACGTTGCTAATTAGATCCCAGAGATTGTACTAACGGATCCTTTGGAAGCAATTAAAGTGTAATTTTTTTAAAAAGACTAATTTTTTTTCGCCGGAATATATTAAATATTACAATACCGTATTTGTGAATCTACCTGAAATTAACATTAAAATAAAAGTGGCTAAAAAAGGCTGGCAACACTGGTCTCTGCCAGTGCCTGGGTGCATAATTTTACTTCGAATTCAACACAAATAAAACGTTTTTAGTTTAAATTTTATTAAAAATAAAATCATCTTTTGGAATCCTTCCCTTTTCCCGAATGAAATGATGTCACAGAACTTTGTTCGTAACGGCTCTTACATCTTTGAACAGTTAATGTTTAAATAAAAATTACCAGAAGCGTATTTTTTTTTACCTGTACGAGTTGACGCCATAATGAATCATTATCATTTCGATTATACGATTTTTGTTGTTGTTGCAATTTACCTAAACCAAACAAATCAATTTCCAAATGTGACACTATGAATACTGATTTAATAAAAAAACACACTTTAAATACGAGTATAAAATAAGTCTGTTGTGCTGTCAAATGGATAATTAAGACTTGAATTTATGAACGAGTTAATTAATTTGTCACAAAGGTAATAATTCATTAGAATTGGACACAATGTTTTTGCAAGTGTCACGAATTATTTAAATTGGACAGGCGTTAAGGAAAAGTTAAAAAGACAATTTATGAACATCAAACGACAAGTGCGTATATAAAAGTTTGAAGTTTTTAAGCACAAGCTTTTCTTCAAAATTTATTTTTATTATATTTAGAGATTTCAATAAGTTTGAGATTATAATTCTCTAATTTTCATTTTAAAATAATGAAAATTAAATGCAACTGTAACGAGTCTTGTACAATTTTATATGAATTGTATAAAATATCCCAGTGGAAAAAATTAAAGTCATTTTAAGAAATGACGTTGGTACTGTTCGTAAATGCATCACTGCGCTCCATGGGGAAATCAAAGTATCTCCTCTGCACCGATGAAAATTAAACGATGGTAATTTATAATATGATTGTTCCATTTTCTCCACTTCCTTAGATCCAATTGACAAAATTTTAATATAAAACAGAAATTTCTTCTATAAATTTTCTTTTTATAAAAAAAAAAGATATTTATTTCCTTAAATCTATATAAATATATTATTTGTTCAACCCATAAAAATAGAAATCGTTACTACTGGCCTTACAGATGTACTCGTAGAACTTCTTGTAAGTGTCAAATAAATAATCCTAATATAATGAAAAATAAATTTCTATGAAGAAAAGTCATAAAGAGTTTACATTTCTCCACATAATGAAGACAACTTCCAAAGCGGTGAATAGGAGTCGAAAAAGAGAATACCTTGCAACAACAAGCTGAGGTTAAAATGAATGAAAATGATCAAAGTTTGCACTACTGCTGAATCCTTATCTCAACTACTTCATGACTTCTGTGGAAGGTCTTTTTTACCGGGATATTATATATTTAGTTAACATGTGTGTAACCACTTTTTATTTTTCTATAGCCTCGTCCGATTACCCCCACGTATCACCAATTAACTCTCTCAATGTAGATTTCAATTTGTCTACAAGTATTTTATTCTTGCCTTATTATTATAAATATAAATACTATATGCACATTCCATCGTAAATGATGGCCATTTTAATACTAATGGGTTCATCTTTTGGCAACAGCCGTCCCTCACTACACTGAAAGCAGTTCCGATTAATTTGAAAATTGCTTTAATTTCCTATTATTAGAAAAAGATTCTTTATTACACTCTCATTTCGGTGTCACGTTTCGGAAGCACATTTTATTTTATAATTCCTTAATCAAATTTAAATTTATAAATTTTTCTTGCGAGTCCTTATGAACTAAGTTAAAATCATACTTATAGTTCTAAGTTTTCTTTCCATAATTAGTTTTTAAAAATTAAAATTTTCTTTATATAATATCAGTAATGAAGTCGCAATAAAATTTTCAATTTCATTCCAAAGTGATATCTCGGGCTCACCTTAGTAGAATACCGACTTAAAAAATCTTCTTGCTCCGGCAAACGATTTCCATCCTCTGGTAACGCGTTACCATATTTTTAGTATAGTTCCCCAATGGCAGCCTATCAGCTATTCTTCTAAATCTGGCCTACGTTAGGCTCCCGTGCCCTCATGCTTGCGTTTACCACTCATAAATAAATTATTCTTCACCGTATGGGTTCGCTTTCTTTGCCCTTAAGTTTCAAATGCAGCTCTTAGCGACTGTTCGCCACTTGATTTCATCAGATAATATTCTCGACGGTTTCGTGACGGTCTTCACCATATGACAATTTTCGGATTATTGGACGCACTAGAAGAAATTATGCTCAACAATAGTGGAGGAGACACGGGGTAGTCACTGACCATGTTATGTTGGACTCTCCAAAACTGGTATATCGACTAAAAAACCTCATTATGTCCTCTTCTTGGAAAATGATTCTGCCCCGGGAACCGCATTACTTCTAGGTGGTTTCCTCTTCGCTGCGATTTCAGCCCGCCTAAGCTGGTCTGCGCGTAACCTACTGCCTCTAGACCAGTTGTCTTCTTCCTCAGAATGTATTCACAGTACCTTGGTACTGCTCACCAGCACTTTTCGTCCTGAGAAATGCGATCCACAATGGGCTCCTATAGAGTCCTCAACAATGACAATGATTCAGATAATAATAATAATAATCATAATAATCATAATAATCATAATAATAATAACAATAAATAAAATAATTATAATAATAACGTAATAACAAATACAAGTACTCATGGTATGTAATTACAATAACAATGTTTGTAGTAATAGCAATGACAACAACAGTAATAATAATCAAGAAACGCTCCTCATTTTGCCTGATCCAATTAGCCTTGTCCCTTAAATAAAATTACTCGTAAACAACTTTTATGGCCATTTGTGTTTTACAGCAATAGTTTTCATTTTTATTAACAACTTCTATGAATTCTGCAACATACAAAGTTAAATGTCCTAAATAGTTTTTGCTATTGTGGGGTTTTTAAGTCACTTGTGTCGACAACGACACGTATGTAAATGCGTTTGGCAGAGTGTTTAAGTATTTATGGCCACAAATAAGGGAGAGGGAGGCAATAAACTAAATTTAATAAACTTAATGGGAAACCCACTTAATGGGAATTATTTTGAAAATCTCTATTTTCATAATTCTTCTATTGATTTACTCACACATACGCACATAAATTGTGTTTTTGTAATCGTGACTAAGAAGAGATGCTGAATATTTGTTTTTTTTTGTTTTTTGTTGTTCATTTGTGAACTTGAATTTCAGTTTAATCCTGTCTGATTTATTCGTACAAATGTTTAATAAATAATTGCGTGTAGGGGCTTTTTAATCCCCAAACATTTGATTTGGTTGTTTTGAAAATAGTTTTGTAGACAGTTTTATTTTTACAATAAAAAAGTACGATAATAAAGGAAAGAGACAATATTGTAAATGACCTTTGCAGCCAGTCGGCATTGTTGCTTCTATATATCGGTACTGCAACAGAATTTGTGGACTACCCTTAAACACCAGCATTCACGGTATTATGGATGTCGTTGTAATCAATCTGTACAATTTGAAAGCATGGGCCGTTAATCTAACGATAAAAGGTGCTTTAGAAAATTTCACAAGGAATTTTAAATAAGATATACGTGTGTATGTATGTATTTAACAAAATCACAAAGAAATAATAAAATCTAAAAAAAATGTCGAGACTGAGATGAGCCTGATTTAACTGCAGGAGAACTGCAGTCCTAAAGGGGTTTTCACGGGACCAATTGCACACAGTTGCTGCGGCTTTGACCGGATCTTCATTACCATGACTTCTTTAGAAGTTGTCTAAACGAGGGGAAGGAGAGTATTGGAGACCTCTTCTGTCATTGCTCTGCTCTCTGAATAAAGATAGTTAGTGCCATGGGCAGCCCACTTCTGCATAATCTGGCAGAGATATCGGATAAACTCTTTTGTCCACGTATAATTTTGGTTTAATACCTCCTCTATTGAGAAGACATAGGCTGGGAGTATGTATCTTATTGGCCATATCCTCTGCCCGGGCAACATAAAGGGATCTATAAGGATCCAAGTGGACCAGTGATGTCTTGTACTGACTCGCAGCATCTACAACGTAACCTAACCTATCCTATGAATGGGAGTGAGTCAAAGTATGTACGTACGTAGATATGTACTGAGAGAATAACGCGGGCTCATTAAGCGGCTTAATTATTTATGAAATAAATAGATTTGATTTAAATATTATCTTAACACAAATATTACATATTTATATATCACTTATGACCGGGTTTTCATGTACTCAGCATTAATTCTGTTCAATACCTCTTAGTTTTTACTAATTGTCACTGGAAAGTGTTCATGAACTCAAACGATAGAGTGAAGAAAGAGTGTTACAAAGCGAGAGACAAAAAACTTTAGTACAAATTTTACTTGTAAGAAGTAGTCGAACGGCTGTTTTATGTTATAAAATTAACAGTTTAAAAGAAATTTCATAATTTTGAAGAAAACGTAAATATTTCTTAATTTTTAGCAGCAAAAGAAATAATAATACGAAAATATATTATTCACAAGCCAATGCCCCAGACAATGTCTTATTTATGTCATTATGAATTGAACCATGCAGAATGTAGTACCCGGACAGTAGATGCTTTCTTAAACGAATAAATCCTGAATAAGTAAAAACAATAGAACAATTGCGATTAGTGCCATCTAGGAAGCCGTAGACTATATTTATTGCCCACCCATTCTTATTAAACTCAAATTAGCGAATTCACATACCACTACGACATATACGAAAGCTTGTGACTAGCAAAACTCTTAGTACTTAATTTCGTTTCGGCATCCGACTCTTTGTTTTTGCGTCTTCTTAAACTTTTTGCTACACATTTAATACAACTGTGTATAATTGTTGCTAATTTCTTTTTAATTGTGTAGAAAGGGAAAACAAAGTATATTTTTGTTAAAAGAAAACTATGTCTAAAATTATTAATTAATTACAATAAATAACTGTAGTCGGCAAAATAAGGAAAAAGAATATGGAGTCAAGTGATTTAACACAACTTTCAGAGGAATTAATTCAACGTCTCGGTAGTGGTGGTGATTTAGGTGAGATGCGCCCGGAAGTCATCAATTTATGAATATAATCAGGAAATCAACATTTTTAAGTTTTACATTATTTGATTTTAATGATTTACTTTAATTTTAAGAGGGAATGATGTCTAGCGAACTATTTCAACAAGAAGATTTATACATGTCCAGTCAGGATGACAGCAACTCAAATATGGCCGTGGACAATGAAATTATAATGCATATGGATATCAGGGAGCCATTAAGGACATTGCAGTAAGGCCTTCTTCATTAACATTTCTCTAAACCCGTTTTACTATATTTAATTCTATTTAGGAAACTTTTAGAGAAAAAGGTCGGCTTAAGTCTTCAAGGTTACGAATTTTGGCTACAAGATGCCCAGGAGGTAAGCAAGAGCAATTTAAAAACATAAATGTTTGTATATAAATATTGGTTATTTTAAACATCATATCAGCTTGAACCTCATAAAAATTTGGTGGATCAATGTGTCAAAGGTGAAGGTTTGGTTCAAATTAATGTAGAGATCAAATACATCATCAAACGGATCAATATATTGGATGTTTTAAAGCCTACAGAAGATGCTTTGGGTAAGACTTACAACATCATCTTAGGCTTGTTTTTATTGCTAAACTTTTTTATAAATTTTAGCCGCACTGGCGGCAGAAAATGCCTCCAAAACAGATGTTTCCACTGATGATGAAAGTGCTATGCGTGATGAAACTTCACAAGATGGCACCACAGAAGAATACAAGCCCAAGAGAATCAAGCGGGAATTGACTCTAACATCACCCTCTACTGCAGCTCAGAGTGATAAACCATGTTTAAATTGGGTTTTAGACAGTAAATTTCGCAAGGAACAGCTGCGTCTTAAAATACCTGATAATCCTACAGAATGGACTGTAGCACAAGTTAAATTTTGGTTCCAGTGGGCAGTGCGAGAATTTGAATTGGTATGTAAAATGTTCTAATGGCCTTAATTTGCATATATCCCCAGTATTTTTTATATATTTAGCATTGCTCATTAGTTCTTGCTATAATGCAAAATTTCCTTTTTGATATTTCTATAATTTACTCGTAATATGCAACTTTATAAAACCGGATTCTCTAAGCGCTTTGCTTATAATTGTTTCTAATCTGAATATGATGTGATCATAACAAATTTTGTTAGATTACTTTTCTACTTTGACTTGCCTTAGAATGCATATTAAGCCATTCTTTGCGTAAGCGGTAATGAACTTTATTATTATTAGATCTGTTAAAAAAAAAGAATGGAACTTGACCAATACAAATTTATAGGTTTTTATAGGAAACATATAAATGAAAAAAATTTTGGGACGATTTTATTAATTATCTCTTAAAGTTGTCCAGTGCTGTCGAATTCGGATAATTATATTTTTGGTTGATTTCAAATCCCTTGTTCGCTTAAGAAAAAATCGCATTAGTGACAAATACTAACAACTATTTGTGACCTTTTATTATCTAATCTAATCAGTAACTGCCATCCGAACAATATGCAAAACAGTGAACAAAATATTAAAAAAAAACGTATTTGAAAAAAGGAAGGAAATTACATTTTGCGCGCTATAATTCGTTTTTCGAATTTTCATTTACGTACTTACAGAGCAACGTTAATATCAGTGATTGGGCGATTAATGGCAGGCAATTGTGCTCGTTGGCACATGAAGATTTTCGTAAAAAAATACCTAAAGATCCTGGCAATATATTCTGGACTCATTTACAATTATTGAAAGAATGTAAATTTGTATCTGTGGTCCATAAGGCAGCTGAAACAGAACAAAAGCAAGCAATAAAGCGAAATGAACCAATAACACTTAATATTATACCGCCTGTGGCAAGGGAGCCAAAAATTATGCGCAAAACATTCCATAATTTGAAAAAAGAAGGTACATCAGCGTTTATTTTATTTATACGTTTTTTTTTTCAATGAAAAATCCTATTAAAACTAATTATTATTTGTATTTAAAAAAATTTACAGCCATTTTACATGAAACTCTTAATGCTGCTGCACACAGCTTAGGCGGTTCGAGTATTTTGACTCATAATTCTTATGGTGTGGGCTCAGGCAACAATGGGCAAGTTCAGCTGTGGCAGTTTCTTTTAGAAATTCTCACAGATCGGGAACACACGGAAATCATACAATGGGTTGGTAATGATGGGGAATTCAAGCTTTCGGATCCAGAACGTGTTGCACGTTTGTGGGGTGAAAAGAAAAATAAACCAGCCATGAATTATGAAAAACTATCTAGGGCGCTGCGTTATTATTACGATGGTGATATGATTTCAAAAGTTTCCGGTAAACGTTTCGCCTATAAATTCGATTGCGATTTGAAGCTGCTGATTGGCTATACAGCTGCGGAACTGTCGGCCTTAGTGAATGAGAAATCATTTATTGATGAAAACGTTTATCTCGAACAAGATGATACGAAATCAAATCTCGAATGACGTTGGATAAAAGTGAAAGAAGAGCCTCTATTCACAGTGTTAGAAGAATGCGTTGTGGAGAGTAAAACAGAATTACAACCGGATTAATATGGATTTATATGGTTTTTGTTTCAATTATTGACATTTCGTTTAACTATTAATATTCATCATATTTTTATAAATTAAAGTTACAATAGTGTTTAATTCTTTTTTTTTTTTTTGCTTTCTTTTTGATGATTAATAACAGAAATTGTGCTGAAATATTTAATTAAATCATTACAACAAATGTGAAAACTGTTTATAAAAACAAAGTTTATGCGTTGACTGTTGATGTAATAAAATTAACTATGACTTCTTTTTTAACAGAAATGTGTTAAATAATAAAATGTGTATTTTCTTAAAAATATATAAATGAAATTGAACTCGTTTTTATCTCCTTATGTACATATATATTTTAAAATATCACATCATCTTTTATATATAAATAGACATCCGCAAAACAGCTTAGAGCCATTTTTCTCCTCTGTTCGTCGATCGATTTCCATTTTTCGTTTTGTGTTTAGTAGACGTTAAATAGCTTTGGTGCAGAATGTATACTTTACTAAAATTGATTATCATGGGATTTATAAGCGTTTAAAGCGACGTAATGCAATAAACAAACATTCATGATTGATGTTTTAAAGTAACTAAAGCTATTAGAAATAAAACTATTTTATATTAAAAAAAAATTGTGTAATTAAGGTCGAACTGCAATCGGTGGACTGCCACAAGTTATAATATACATTGGTTCTCCCTAGCAAATCAGTTATTAAATATATTTGGAAATATTAGTTCAAGTTTCAGACACATGCTTTAAAATTAATAAACTTTATTTTATTTTTTTTTATTAAGCTTAAGGTCTTTAATTTTTATTTTAAATTATTATTGATATTTCGGTACTCATCGAGTGCCATCTTCAGGATATTTGTTATTTGTTTGTTTTATATAAAATAAAGTTTATTAATTTAACTAAAACGGTCAAAAAATAGAACGTACATGCTTTAAAATTTAATTTCAATACTTATTTTATGAAATTTCAAAAAATATTCAATTGTTTATGTATTATTGTCTAGAAACGCAAATACATATTTTTAATATCTTTCTATATAAATTTCTAATGTTGATATTCGAGTTGAGCAGGATATAATTGTCGCGTATACCTGATTTCAGCCACCTCCAATCACAACTTTCCATTTTTGCAGCAAAAAAAAAAAAAAGATTTTGTGTTTGTGCTTCAAATATTTCTTTTTTTTAATTTATAGATTGCAAATGAAAAAACTTAAGACATGTGTGCGTTTTAAAAAATTTCAAAAGGAGTCATTGCGCCTGAAAGTAGGCCTTAAAAATATTGGCATTTTATGAAACTCAAAGAAAGACAAGACATTTAATGATGATATTCGGAACCAGTGAGTAGAATAAGTACGAAAGCCCACGGAGTTCCATGGTAGAACTAGTTTATCAAACTGGAAAACTTCCCAAAAATTATTTTGTTCGAGAGAAAGTGAAGTTGTTGTGTGTCACTGGCTGGATTTTAATAATCAATCATTTTAGAGTTGGAATTTAACTACTTATTGTAGTTATTGAAGAAGCAATATATAGTAATACATACGAGATATAAATTACACAGTGCAACACGAAAAAAATAACCATATACGGACACCACTACGTGATAAAAGACTAAAAAAAAGACCCGTGTCTCCCAATTTTTCCCAAAGTCATGCACTTTTTTTATGGGCCGCCAAAGATTTGGGGCCTCGGTATCATTTTCGCAAAAAAGTGATCATTTTCTCGGGCTCATATCTTGCAAACCGTTCCGAATTTCGATTTACTCTCTGAGGCAAACTTGTAGCTCTTGTCATAAAGAACAAAAATTGCGAACATATAAAATCAAAAAAACTTCACTTTCCAGATAAAAATCGCAAAAAACTTAAAAAAATTCGATTTTTTTTTACCTTTTTTTCTTGTTCAGGTCCATAGGTAGCAAACCGTTCAAAATTCAAGGAAACAATCACTACAAAAATTTACCTAAGATCTCAATAAACAAATTTCTACAACATATAAACTTCCTGGGAATAATTCTGAACGACTTAAAAAATTACACACGGTGTTAGTTTATGCTTTCAGTCCGGAATTTCCGAAACTTTAATAAAAATATTCACAAATTGTGAAAAGAAATTAATTAACTGCGCTTGGAAATATACCTCCAGTATGTCTCTAGTAATAAGAAATAAGTAAGAGTCGTCGTAAGCTTAAAACGAGTTTATCACCTTACCTTACGAAAGCATATTTATACTTCCCAAGTAGGAAGACCCATTTATAATAAAAGTGTTCCAAATATGAAAAATTATTTGGCAAATATGTCACAAATACTAAAAAGATATTTATAAAAATTTAATGACGTAAAGCGTTACGACGAAACATTTTTAGTTTAGCATATTTTTCTTCACTCACTTGGATGAATGGTTATGTTAACAAACAAAATTTCGAATTTCGGACGATACCAATTCACATGAGATCCAAAAGGGTCCATTGCATCCCGAAAAAGCTACTGTTTGGTGTGGATTTTTAAAAGTTTTCTTTAAAAAGTTACTGCTTTATATACAATACTTACTTTTGACGTTATATAATATACGACATAAGTTTTAATATTACCTATTGGATTTTTTATAAACATATTTTTTTGGAAATATTTATTTTTAATCTGAACATCCAATTTTTTTTTAATAAAAAAATATTAAACATATTAACTCTATATTTCGATACCTTATCTTCGGGTGTCTTCTGCAGAATCGGTAAAATAATACAACGAATTGAAATAGATATTTTAAAATAAATTTAAAAAAATATAAAATATTTAAGAGGTGCCGAAATATCGAGTTGATATAATGAATGTATTTGACCTAAAATTCAGTCATACATTTTCAAATAACTTTTCGAATTTCAATTTTCAATTACGTATACATTTTATTTAAAACTTTTTTTACTAAACTAAATATTGACAAAAAAAAACACACATTGCTAAATACATACATATAACAGATACACGTTATAGAAGGTAATTCTTACAAAATTAATTTAATACTAAATTAAAAATATATTTCCGATTGCTTTAGATTTTATTTAATTTGTTAAAAAAAAAAATGAGTAGTTCTGTGTTTGTTGTTTATACATTGACTAGTTTTACAAAATATTGATTGTATTAAATTAATTTGTTTATTAATTTCGTAATATTAAGAAGCGAACAGGAGAACAGAAATTTTATAAAATTTCATAATAAAATGTGGAATGTTGTTTTTTTTTCCAAAAAAAAAAATAAACTAAATTAATGGGTTGGATGAAAATACTCGTGTAATGAAAAAAGTTGATAAGATTTAGAAATAAGGCACTTATTGCATTAATATTGTTGCTTAGTTTAAATAATTAATTTATATACAATATATTTTTTCGTTTCATATAAAAATGAATATATTTATTTGCATTTGTTTCAATAAAATTTGAGCACTTTGTTTAGTTTTGGACCGACAACATGATTCGATAATACTTTTCATTTAAATTAAATTAAATTCTAATAATATATACATTTCACAGTTTCTAACAGTTTGACAATTGGAGTAATAAATTATAATTCAGTCGTTATTTCGTCCTGCGGCCGAAAACCCAATTTATAAAATTCATCCTCCAACCATAGAGAACTCGCATTGAGATCCGATATCAGATTGCCACTTTTGAGTGTATTAAAGCTGCTACCAAAGGGATCTGACGGTCTGGGCTCTTCAAACTCGTGCAGACTGATGAGGGAACCGAATAGGTGCATTTTCTGCGACTTGGTGGTACCACTACCTGAGGTAAGATTTGCTGATGACTGCAAGGCAGACTGTTTGTAAAATCCTCCGCCATTGATCTTTTGTCTATAAACCGAATTGGCCTCGAACTCATCGACATCGATGCCGTTGGAGTTTTGAAAGAAATCTATCAGCTGGCCTACCTGTGGCCTATAACGTTCGAGCACCTGCTCGGACCAAGTGTACAAACGATTCCAGTCGTGTGGGGCCGCTGGTATCAGCTCAATGGGACGATTTAATAAAATCAAAATTCTAGCCAGATCCCTTACGATCGGCCGATATGAATTGGCTGCAGCTACATCGCCAGCCAAATACAATTTGCGTATTTGACGTCGTGTGTCATTTAGCATCGCTAGAAAGTATTCGGCATTTGGTCTCATGTCATTAAGTTGCCTTAGGAAATCTGAACGGTCCATCGTATGTTCGTTGATTAGTTTTTGTTTTATGGTTTTGCGACGTCTGCGGCGTTTCACCATCATAACGGCGACCGCCAATATGGAGAGACATACAAGGAAGCCGCCAAACATGCCGGCTAAAGCGGCCATTAGAGCACCCGAATAACCAGTAGGAACGCATACACGTCCCATGAACTCAGTGTGGGCCGACCATTGATCAATATAGCCAGCAGGGCAGTGTTCGACGCACTGGCGGGTGTCGGTGACCAAATACATGGGACATTTTATGCAACCCACGCTGTTGCAACGTAAGCAATGTGAACTTGTGGTGGATGGACAACCTGCAAAATGATACAAATACAAAAAAGATTATTAGAATTCAATTAGAGTCAATGTTTCTTGATACTCGTACAAATGATCAAATGGTGTGTGAAAAATATTGTTTAATTTTTTAAATTTTGTGGACGTGTAATCGATCCACTAAAAGCTTATGGCAACAACGTTATGTCAATCCAACATTAATTAATAATTCCATGTGGAATATAAAAAAGTAGAGATAAATTGCCAAAGAATCTAGAAATACTCAATTGCATACTTTTGCATATTTTATTCATCAAAGCATATTTTTGCATATTTTGGATTTAAAAGCATATTTTGATGTGTATTTCACTGCTTGTGCATCAAATTTTTTAGACTCATATTCAGATATGTAGAAACTTACATAAAAAACACCAACAAATTGTAGTTAAAAACGATTTAAAGAAAATGAGGAATTCAAGTTGGAAAATTTTTGATTAAAAATCTGAAGGAAAAAAAAAGAAATTCTGACTATTGCCAAGTTTTTATTCTTTTAAGGTGTTAAGTCCATTCATTGCGGAATATATATAAAATTAATTTCCTTGCAAGAACATCTTTGAAAAATAGTTTTTCTCAACATATTGAAGACAGCCTTTCAAAGCGGTGAATAGGAATCGAAAAAGAGATCCTCCTGCAATGAAATGTTATAGTCATTGCAAATGATCCGGGTTTCTACTACTTGCCGCTCGCTGTTCATACATTTTCAGAACCTTTTGAAAAGCCCTTTTTTGTCGGGTTACTTATGTGTAATAGAATTTTAGGCATTTTTTCGGATTTATCACCGATTTCGGATTTTTTGACGGAACCAATTACACTGAATTTTCCTCTTCCTCGAGTTACTAGTACTTAAGGAATCGGTAACGGATTTTTATTTAGTATTTTTAGACTGATTTTAAAAAAAATTATTGCTTGTTGTTGGCTTTATTGAGTATATGTATATGTCAACATTTCATTGGCGTTACCCAAATCATTAGAACTTTTTCGCAGAAACATGTTTGAAAAGCTTTTGAAAAAAATAATTTATTATTAAGATCCAGTCAATTTTGCTAAACTTCCTTGTAAATATAATTGTAACGATTTTAAGTAATTCTTGTGATTTACATTTTAGGAATTTCATAAAGTTGACCGAATTTTTTTTTTAAATTTAACTTAAAATTTTCCCTGGAATTTCATTAAAATTATCGATAGAAATTAATTTCTTACCAAGTTTTTATTTAGAAATTTAAGTAACTTTTAACCAATTCAAAATATTTTTGCCAATTTTACTAAATTTTTAATATTTCTTCCGAAGTTTTCCTTTTTTTTAAATATTGTGAATTCTTCTTTATTCATATTTTGTTTTTTATATTTCATTTGTTTGCTTTACTGTGATGATAGAAACTCATAATTTTTGAAAATAAATTATTTTGTTTCAAAAAAATAAAAATATTTTCTTTTACAAATTCGATCGTTCGATTGAAATTGTTATCGTTTTTGTACAACGCAAACTATAAATTACGACTGCGTTCGCAACGCAAAATTCCTTAAATCATGAAATTGTTAAAGTAGTGTTTTGCATACGATTTCTTAACAAACTCGTTGTTAACTAATGTGGACTTTAAATTTAATTTTTGTATACGGCCATAATACTTTGTACCAAACAATTACATTTTTCTCAAGCTTTTAAATGTGCTTTCAAGAGTGAATTCTTCTTGGACAGGTGAAATTAAAAATTAAACAACATATAATTTTTTCTTAGAAACGTAAAGGAATTTTCATGCATTTTAATCATTTTGGAAGGGCAACAGCATCTTTAACCCGCTGCTGTATAAGCGTCTGATCTCACATGTATTTGATAAATTTTCAAATTCGTTTGTTTTTCGTGTCAAGACATACACAACACCTGTCTAAACTTTGGCGGCTTAACAATTTTGAATTCGAGTTTTAATATTTTTTCTCTCCCAAAGCCTCAATGGTATGATGTACTAAAGCATTTTGTTATAAATAATTTTTCATTTCTTGTTACACAATTAATTATTACAAAATCGATTGGCGTATTATGTGTTTTCAAAAAGATTTCACTTTGAGTGATTTGAAAATCATGAAATTAAATAAATCAAATTTAAAATCTTGCGTAAGACCCCCAAACAGCTCGCACACACAAACGCACACAATTAATGTCGTGTTAATCTCTGATTCAATTTTCAACACTTGCCATATGAATTAATACTACATATGCCGCGCTCACTTTTTTTTTTTGAATTGTATTATGTATCATTATTTCATTTATTGTAATCCAATTAAAAAATTGACTACGCACGTCCCACTTAATGCCTGTGTAATTACAAGAAACATTTTGTTTTTACAAGTTTTCAATTACAACTATTCTGGCCCCTAAAGCTTAAATTAAAAAAATAAAAAAATCTAAGCAGAGGCGCGTACGCTTTGGGCATGGGCATGCAGCTGAAACAACATTGGCAACATATCGATTACATCAATATTTTTGTTGCACTGTTGCTGCAGCTGTACGACACAATTACATGTTGTCTACATGTGTGCACACACATACTCGTACACACTAATCTACTCGCGCATTCGTATGAGCTTGAAGTGTTTTCTGGACGAGTATGACGTGATGTTGTATGTTTGTGTGAGTGCAACTAAATGTTGTAGAGCTTTGAGCTAGAAGGATGTAATTTTGCGGCTTATTAGCAAATAAACAAGTTAATAATGCATTTGCTAATGATTAACTGGCAGATATAACCCTTTATAGCTACCAGCTACAAATAAATATTGCAGAAGAAGAAAATGGCTTAAATGCTACAAAAAACAACAAATAACTTCATGTTGGTAACATAAGAAAGAGAGAAAAAGAACTTTAAAAGAGTTTATTCAATTGAATGACATTAAAAATTAAGTTGTTTTTTTCTTTTAATATTTCCCTACTACCATTAGAATGTGAATCTAAAAGGTGATTCCTTATGAAATATTTTCTTCAAACACGATTGTTTTACAATTAAAGCTTGAGAAGTGTCAGCGTGTAAGAAAGGAAATGTGTTCCGACCCTTTAAAACTTATGACATGTGCATTCCTGCACATTTGTGTTCTTTTCTGAATTAAAAAAAATGTGCAATAATGCACAAAAAAGTCTAAGTATTTTACATAAAAAGATGTAAGTAAACAAAATGTCATGCACTCTACTTTATTTATTTCATAAATAAAAAAAATCAACCCTTTAAGGCCAAATATGATTTAATTTTTTACGGATTTTTCCAAACTCTATTGTGAGTCCATATTCTACCAAAAAAATATATCTTGACAATAAAAAACTCCATACTGAAATCCATTTGTAACACAGATCTGAAAATTGATCTCAGGTCCATATCAAACAGCATATAGAAAAGAGTCTCCAAAATATGCATGATCAATATAAAATAGAATATTGAGCAAAAAATGCTTAATACACAATAAAAATGGTGTTCCAGACGAATCTTTAAGAGCACATTCGTTAGAATTTCCAAAATAAAATGAGAATTGCACATTTCCTTGACAAGATTTGTGGTCTTTATCGAATTGAATATAAATACGTATTGTATTGGCTACACTGGCTACTGTGGGTTGGTATTGCCGCGGTTTAAGGTTAGATGAACAACGTACAGGTCCACTCAGATGTAGTTTGATCCATTTTGATGCCCATGGTGCCTCGAAGCGTAGATGACATTGGCAAGTTCTGATTTAAAATTTGCTAATGCCATCAGATCTTTTTGTTGCCCTCAATTATGGTAAATAATGATTACGCTGGACTCTACAAGAAGATTTAAGTGTCTGTTATTGAAATTGCTTTAGTGCCGGCAAAGAGTCATGTTTGTGCCTCATCTTTATCCTTTAAACACAATTTTCTTTCGTAAAAATATTAAAAGAAATTTAATTTTAAAACTCTGATTTCCACTTACGAGTATTAAGAGACGCAACAGATTTATTTCATGTACATCACCTGAGAACAAACAAGATGAATAATATTGTACAAATGTAAAGATTTACTATGGACAAATGGAATTAGCGCACCAATATTCTTTTTAACAATAAGAACTCCTCAATCCCATCCACAAACAATGATTGCAAAGGAAAAATGGTACAAATACGCGACCGTATTGTATTTATGCCTTTCGAAAATAAATGGTTGAATGGATGGTTGGTTGGTTGGTTGGTTGGCTGAGAATAAGAAGTCGTTGCAGATATTTGTACATCATCATCAGCAGACGTGTTGGAATTTCTTTAAATTCATTTTCTTTTTTTATTTTCCTGCTAATTTTATTTACAGCTGTAAAAGTCTGCATTTGTTTTGGCTGATTGGCAATTTTGTTGGCTCTTAAGTAGTTGCCTCAGTTTGCAATAACAACAACAACAACAAAAATGAAGCAAATATAATATTAATTGGTGTATTGTGTTAGGAAAATGGAGCAAAGCGTCCACTTTCAAACATCCACTTATGCGCACTTATTTTTAGAATCAAGACGAGTTGAGCAAATTGTTTTCTCCTGCTTAATGTGTGTTACTGGAAGCGGCTCTTGTGACAGTTTGTGTCCATTGGCGGTTTTTTTCTTTCTATTTACTATTGCTTTTGTTGCTCGCACAGCGATTGTTTGTTGATATTGCGCTTGATTGTTTGTAATTTACGAGCATTTACGTTTGTTATTGCCATGAGATTATTTTTTTAACTTTTTCGCTTAAAAACGGGTAAGAGACAATTAACAGCGACAACGTTTGCCTTGTTATTAAAATTTGTTGCTTCTTTGTTAATCTAAGAACAATAGAAGAGTCGGTCTTTTTGAAACAAAGATGTTCTTTGCAGGAAATATGACTCACAGCGTATTAGTTTTCAGTTTCAAAATATTAGAGTTCAAAAAATGATCATTTAGGAAATTTTTTAAATCTATAATTTAATTTAAAATTATCTCAACACTTTTAATATTTTTGTCATATTACAAAAACTTTTAGTTTATTTTTATTTACACTCTCTTGGATTTATGTAAATTGACAATTTGCTTTTGCTCCCCCATGCACTTTCGCAAGTGAAACGAAATCGTCTCTTGCCTTTAAAGAACGCAAATTGAATTTGTAATTTTAACAAAACCGTACAAGTTCCTAGAATTATTTCAACAATTTCTTTTGAAAACAAATATTTTTGCTAAAACAACTAATGACTTACTAGAACAATATACTGGGTTGAAAAACATTTAAAGACACTAAAAGTTAATAGGGATTAAAGCAAGTTACCCTTTAGTTGGAGGCCAACTGAGTTTGTAAACATTAAAACATACGCAAGTCCATGATTATCTTGAAGTCAGTCTGTTAAAGTCAAGCCAATAACTAAATATTGGTTCAAGTCATACAAATATGACTCAAATTACAATGAGTTAATAAAATGTCTTAAAGCAATTACCATGTTTGTTATAATTGCCTTATATGCAAGTTACTCTGTCGTTTTTAATGGACCTGCTCATAAGTACCATAAATCAAATATTTATTTAAAGTTCACTCTAATGGAAATTTGTTTTATGATTTTCATTTGTTTGAAAAGTTCATATTCTTTTATATATATATTTTCTTTTTAAATACTTGTACGACAACTTAATTTGTTCTTAATGCATTAGATTATATAATTAGTTCACAATTGCATGTGAAACTATATTCTTATGCAAATTATTCAAGATATTAGAATTGAACTTGAGAGTAAGAATTATTTATTTAGAAACATGTGTTAGAATTATGTAAAAAAATATATTATTTGTAGGTAGAGCAATTAGGAAATAAATATTTATTTACGGCTTAATTTAAAGTCAAAATGTTGCAGCTTGTAATGAATAAATTATTGGATTGAATGCTGTTGCGTTTAGTTTTTTAATAATGGCATAATCAAATATATGCTCAAAAAAGGGTCCAACGTGCATTTAAGCGGTCTAAAAATTGTTAGAATCTATTTTTAAAACATAGATAATATTCAGTTATAATTGTAATTTTTCAAGTCCCAAGTTTTACAAAAAAATATTAAAAAATAAAAACGAAGTTGTGAAGTTGCTTTGCTCTCCATATCGAACCGTACGAAGGTATAAATTAATTAATATTTAAAATAAAATCAATCAATGCGAAAAAGTTTCTTTAAAAATATATTTTTGTTCCTTTTATCTTCTCCGCATATAAAAATCGGAAGATACTGATTTCACACCGATTTTTAGTCTTCTTCCGTATGAAGGTATAAATTAATTAATATTTAAAATAAAATCAATGAATGCGAAAAAGTTTCTTTAAAAATATATTTTTGTTCCTTTTATCTTCTCCGCATCTAAAAATAGGAAGTTACTGATTTCACACCGATTTTTGGTCTTCATCAGATCTTGGATCCGAATGGCTGTAAGTGCGTACGAGTACAAATGTTACCTTCTCATAACTGTTGAACGACTGCAGCGATCGGTATTAAATTTGCGAAGGCATTTTGAATATTTTGACTTCATTTGGATGTGGTGTGAATATCGATTCATGTGGTGGATTTCGGAATTTTTTGAAAATAAAAATTTTTTGAAATAAATTGTATTAAAATCTATTGATTCATTTTAGAGATATCGAAAAAAGCACAGATATTTGTCTAAATAGCTCCGAAAAATCTGAACAAATCGATTTTATCATAAACTTCAGTAATTTTTCAAAATTTGGAAAACTGTTTCGAATCCAATGCAAATTTGATCAGAATTGTTTTATTCGTTCGAGAGATATCGTTGTCAAAAATTTTCAGAAAATTTGAATGTTTTTCACATAACTCCAAAAATTCTGATCCAATCGAAACCTGGAAAATCTCTTTGGATGTAACAAATTTAAATAGATTATATTTATTTGTGCCACAACTATCGTTTTGGAAAATTTTCTAGAACAATTTTTTTTCTAAATAACTCTGAATATTCTTCTCGTACTTTTGGAATTCTTGAAATAGTTTGGAATATTATAATTTTCGAGAAATTTCAAAAAAGTGGTTTTTTACTCCTAGAACTCTACTAAAATCGTGCTTGATATTAGTGGGAATTTCTAGATATGGCCTACAAGATCAACTATACTTTTTTTGATTTCGAATTTTCGGAATTTGGCTCCCCATTGAATACAAGAGTTTTTAAACCTTTAACGGTTTTAGCAATGTTTCCGATTTCTTAAAGATATTGGTCATTCCTCCTATTCCATTTTTCCTTTTTTAGTTTCCGAACTTATAATTTGGTTAATATAATATTCGAGATTGAGGTCCTTTATAGTATAACAAATTTTATTAAAAACTAATCAAAAAATGTGTTAAACAATAAAAGACCTCAAGCTTGAATATTATATTAACCAAATTATTATAAAAAAAGGTCAAAGAATATAGATATATTATTCGGATCTTATAGTTTTAATTAATTTTAATAAGTTTCTTAAAACTTTTCGTATATCATTACAATTTTGCGGAATTGGTTAATTTTTGCCCTCAAATAATTTTGCCGGAACTCAGCTTTCGTTTAATGTTTTACGTATTTCTAGCATATTTTTAATATTTTTTTTAATTAATATTGAAATTCATTATTCGGGAGAATATCCCGACTAATCGTTAAAAACAATTATTTTTTTTGCAAAATGCATTGAAAAAATAAAATAGACTCACGTTGAGTATAATTGTTTGTTGTGTTGTTTGTATAAAAACATTCTAAGCCTACTATGATCATGTATTTGTTGTAATTCATATGCAATATTGAAATTCTCATATTGTATTTGTTTTATGTGGCATAAACATACGAGGTTGAATGTTATCAAACTGCTTAAACTTCACTGACGATTTAGTTTTAGCAACCAATGAAAGGTCGGCATATGAATAGCTAAAGCCACAACAAACATTTTTTTCAATGCATTTTTTTTTTAAATTTTAGTTCTTCATGAAATATGGGGATATTTGCTTAAAATTAATACATTTTTATATACTTTGGCCCGTTAACATACATCGACTGTTTTCCGATCATTGACCCTTATTTAAAGGAGAAACAATAACAACAGCATGACAAAAACGACCATAAAAATTAAAATAAAAAAACACAAGCGAACGAATTTTTGATTTTCAATATCGAATATCTTGACTTCGGACAGACATAATTTAATGAAATCATCTGTAGTTCCAGCAAGACTACGTTTCGTATCAAACACTGACACAATGGATATTTTGCATATGCAACTAGAGGGTTACCTTTATTTCTCCTGTAGGTGAAGTGAGATTTTTACCATCCACAACATTTTCTTGTGGGGTTTCCTGAAGGCTATGACCAGAAAATCATTAAAATTTAGGCTTTTAAACCCAATTAGACTTACATTATTCGCTTTATATTGAAATTTGTTGCATGAAACTATTAGTTTTGGTAATATTAGGAGTGTTAGAACATGAGTGAGAAGGAAATATTGAAAAATTCTTATAAAACTTCGCATGCTTCCATTCCACTTTTGCCATAACATTTGCTTCAATTGCCGTCTTATCAGCGAATTAAACAATGCTGCATGCAAGGAATTTCTTTAAAAAAATGCATAGTGTAAGTACATTTAATTTAATTCTAATCAATTTGCAAAGCATTTAATTTAAAATCAGAAATTTTTCTTTCCCACTGTGCCAAATAATTAGAAGTAATTTTTCATGGACAAATGAAAATTGAAGGAAAAATTGCTCACATTTAAACTAAATTATCATCAAAATAAAAATAAATATATGTAAATACATCTTTGTTTTTGGTGTGTTATTATAATTTTTAAGATTGTTTAGCAAAAAAATAGTATTATAAAATAAAAAAAAAAATTATTAGGTTTAATACAAATTTCTTAATAAGTTTAAGTACCATTCAAATGTTGGAGATGTTGTTTATTTTATTGTTTATATTACAAGATGACCGTGGAATTTTTATATTATTTAAACAATGACTATACGCTGGACTATAGCAATTAAATTGTTAAGACTACATATGTACATATGTAGTCTTTTAAGCGTGTTTTTTGTTTATTTTGGCGCTAAGGGGAGATATTTTTAGTCTGAAATAATGTGTGGCAGTAATTTCACATTAAAAAACCACTTGTTGAGTCAACAAAAATAATTTTTTTTGTAATAATATCAAATTTATTTGGATTTTTTTTTCTTAAGTGGTCATTGTACTATTGCCAAACTATTCGCTGTATTGCTCTTTCCAAAAGAAAAAAAATATATACACACATACATACATATGCATTTACACATACTCGTATATAAAATAACACACACACGTATGTAGGAGTTTTGAGCCAAATTATAAAAAATTTAAATAGGAAAGCAAAAAAGATTTTTCATACTATTGTTGTATTTTTATCTCCAAATACATTTATCATTATTCCCAACTTCTCTATAAAACACAACAGACATTTTGACAGCGTTTTTTGTTTGTTCTCCCTCTCTTTTGTGAGATCGACTTAAAAACCGTTTTTCTTAAGCAATTGATTGCAAACTCTATTGGAGTTTTTTTTTACAAACAGCAATCGTATCATTTAACATGAAAAATGCATTTTAAATTGACTGCTGCAACTGTATGACAACAGCCAGCAACTTCACCTCCGCCAACATCCAGCAACGCGGTGTAGCAGATTGAAAACAACAACATTTGAAGAGAACGAGTTACTCTTGCCATGTTTACACCAAAAACAAACAAAAAACTATTTCCGAATCCTCAAAGTCTGAAACGAAGTAAATGCTTATAAAAAATTTAATTTTAAAAATATCTTTAGAAGAAGCTGTTATTTTTTTAATTAAAATTTCTAAAAATTATCCTTCTCAAAAAAGTACATTTGAGAAAAAGCGCCGCTATAAATAATAACCTTTGTAAATTGTTTTTCCTTTAAAATAAAGTAATTTAAAAAAAAGTTTAACATAAAAAAGTTCCCCTTTCAAAAAGTGTTCCATTTTGCAATAAAATACCATTTTCAACTAAAAGTACCTTTTTAACAACAATTATAGAGCGAGTATTTATTAAAAAGGTATCTTTCTAAAAAGTACCTTGTAAAAAAGTACATTTCTAGAAAGTACCTTTCAAAAAAGTTTTTAGTGCTTTTTAAAAAGAATTACGTTTTTCCAGAAAAACTGTTTTGAAAACTCACACTTTTAGAGAAGCAGCATGTTAAAAGAAAAATACGTTTTCAAAAAGGTACCATTTTAAAATAAAATAAATTTTGGCTAAAAGTATCTTTTATAAAAAAATTATATTTCAAAATAAATCAATTTAATGACTCGTTTATAGATGGTAAACGAACTTCGGCAACCACAAATTTGTAGTGGGCAGTCTCATTTGCAAGAAGCCCTCTGTAGTTCTATCAGGTTTTCATGTTCTGCAATAGAATATCAAACACTAAGCAATTGTAATTGTTTCAAATCGTATTTAATTTAATTAAAATATTACATTGTAATATATACATACCTTTAAGCTTTTTTTACATACTTATGTTTACATATACCAATGCAGGTACATAAATATAATTTTAAGCACAATATTTCAAGAGCTTGCCAAACTTTTATTCTATTCTATTATTCATTTATTTTTTTTATAATTTTAAGTGTTGAATATACTTTTTTCCGTCTTCTTGTGGAATTTATGTTAGAATTTTTTTTGTATAGTCCCATCACTATTAAAATATCCCATAACTGCATAAATGTCATAAGATGCCATGACTTACTTAAATAAAATGTAAATATTTTTAATATCGAAATGTATTATTTGTAATATTCTCCCAAACTAATAATTTTTGAAGAATGTCTCATCTAATAAATTTCAATATTGTGTATTTAAAATAAAAATTTTGGTTTTCCTTTTGCTTAATAAATACAATCATTGGCTCCCAAAGGGTGTCTGATTGTATACAGGCTATAAGAATAAATAAAATACATTCTTATCGAATATAAATTGTTTGTTGTGACATTCTAAGCCTATTATGACTATATCGTGCCTCAACGCCAAGGGACAAACAAAAAATTTTACACGTATGGCTACTGCAGAATTGGTTTTGATCTAAATTTGTGATGCCCCTTCTAACGATTATAAAACTTTAAGATTTAATGTCAGTGATCATAAATGATCGATTGCGATAAAAAAGTGAAAATCAAAAATTATATTACTTAAGATTTTTTTCGCGGTAGGGGCACGACATATTTTGCAATTTTCATATATAATTGAATTCTCATATTGTATACATATGTTGGGTTTTTTATAAACATAAAGTTGTAGGCTTCAAAAATCCTGACGATTTGGTTAGCGCAAATGAAGTATCGAAATATGAACAGCTGAACACACAAAAAACAATAAGTTTTTGAAATAAATATTTTTTTAAGAAATGTGGTATGATAATTTTTTGGGGATTCGGACGAATCGTCCAACAATTTTTTGTTTAAAATTTGACTATTTTAGTTGTACTTTATCTGGCAGAAATGCCTGTGTTAAAGTCATCGAATTACAATGCCCATTGCTCATTATATAACCAAGGGCGTAGCCAGGATATGAAATAGAATGGTGCCACGAAAATTATGATTTTTTATGATTATGATTTTTTATGATTATTACAATTTCGATCTATTTGAGGTGTAATCTGCGTGGATCTTCTGAAAATTTTGCTAGAATTTTTTCCAAAAATTCGTCCTTCTTCTGGATTACCCATCTTCGGTGGACGCTTAGCATACATAGTCCTGCAATATACAATATACTTATTTTTTGATAATAAATAAAATTGCATATTATTTTACCGTTTAAACGAGCTTCAGTTATTGTGGAGCGCAACCAAGTTTTTACTCGCCTTAAAGTGCTAAATGACCGCTCAACAGTTGCAGTAGTGCACGGCTGTGGCAATGAAATTAATAACGCCTTCCTTATATTTGGATAAAATAATCCAGCGTCTTTCAAAATACTCGCCAGCTCTAAGTCGGCTAATTCGTCTTTACCCATTTTTTTTTTGTTGCCAAGAATTATACCAAAGCTCAATTTCTCCTTCCAAATCATCCAACTCATAAAAATGTTCAAATGTTTTTGTGGCATCCTTAAGCTCTTCCAGCTTCAAAGAAAGCATGTTTGACGGGTGCAAACAATGAATTGCAAACGCTGGCCTATTCTCTTCATTAAATCTTCTGTCCAGTGATGAAATTAAAGAATCTATATAAGGAATGTATGTATATAGATCGCTTCCAGTATTCAGCAGGCGATGAAAATGGGGGATTTGAACGGTGCATTTGACGAGAGATTATCCTTGGAACAGACATCTCTATTCCTAAATTGGCTGTGTTTTCTTGAATAGAAAAAAGCAATCCGCCCACAATACCCTGTGCATTTTTTAATAAGTTTATATTGTATGCATGTAAAAAAAATTATTATAGAATTAGGTGGGTGCCACGGCCCTCTAGGCCCATACCTAGCTACGCCCATGTATATAACTATCAATTATTGATGGTGTTTTGTTGTATCCTTTACCTAAATTTATTTTTGAGTGTAATTGAGCCAACGTTAGCATAATTTATAAACAAAAAATTACTTTGTATTCAATAATTTTTCATGCTCGCACATATGAAAAATAACAAATTTTGTAAGAATGTAATTTTTGGCTGAAATATGACTGGTTGCACTTATGCTGTTAAAATGTTAATTTAAAAAAAAATTTGTAAAATGCTAAAAGCGAAACGTGCATAATGCAGAGATACTCATTGATTTTAACATTCTATACTTATTACTTTAAAGCTTTAAATTATGGCTTTAAGGCTGAAGTCCAACAACGAGGGGCTGTAAACATTTTTTTTTTAAATCACCCAGACGAAGTGACTAAATATTTTTTATTTTCAGTTTAGTATGTCAGCGAGTGATTATGTTTATATGTACGAGTATGTATGTATTTCATTCCACACAAAATTACACACTTTTATTCAAAAATTGTATTGATGTTTTATTTTTGACTTATCGAATTCCTCCGCATGCAGATGTAAATTATGACGACAAGTTTTGTATTCATTTCTTCTTAATTAATTTTCTGTTTCTCGCACAACAACTTCAAAATGAAGTGAATGAAATGTTGACCGTCAGTTTTTTGCTTTTTTGTAAAGTTGCACGAATATAAAAAAATTACATTTCTTTCTTTAATTCTCTCCTCTTCATGATTTTGATGTAAACAATTTTTAATTCTCATTTTCTTTTTTTCTTTTGAAACATTTTTTGCTGTTCATTAATACAATTCTGCAGCATGTAATACGCGGTGCGTATGTACCTCCTCAGCTTTGTGGCACCATTCATGAATGAAAATCAACAAAAGTTTATTGAATGAATACTGTTGCAGTTTTACGTTCTGATTTGCTTTAATAATAAAAGAAAAAAAAAAATAAAAGAAAAAATATTTACAATGCGTGTTGGTCATATTACACACACATTTTGTGCCAGTGTTGTCAATTTAAGGAATTTATGGTCATTTCGATAAATTCAGCATATAAGTGCAGACATTATTATTTTTACATAGATGTTTGAAATTGCAATGCATGAAATTTAAATGTGGCGCATGTTGTTTTTAAAAATATGGAGTTCCTGCATATTTTTCTTTTGTGTAATTAAAACTCTCATCATTCATTGCCTTTCCAAATGCAGAAAACTAACGAAATCTAATTGCGTTTTCTTTTCTGATAATAAAAATTTTACATATATTTTGCTCTTTCTGCATTTTTGAGTTCTTTTCTGAAAAAATGTGCAATAGTGCAATAAAACGTGTTCTTTTCAGAGTATGTTATGCAAATTTTTTTTAAATATGTTACATACTACCAGACTGCGGATTTCGGTAAGGAAAACACTATGACCAACAATAGTAAAGTTAAATTAATGAACATGATGACGACAAATTCAAACTGTAGCAATAAGTAATAATTGGACCTAGATGATCAACTGGTAGGCCTTAATCCTACCGACGATAAAAGGCTGTAGGGAAATTGTGGAGAAGGCGCAAGAGCCGGTTTAAAAATAAACGGACTGAATACTAAATTACTCAGACCGACCAATGTTTCAAAATTCACAATATCGAAATGGAAGATTGTCATCATATTTTTACATGGCTAATGTGGCGGCCACAAATTGAGGAGAGTACGAGGGATGTTTTAAGCAGCAAAGCGAGCACAAAAAATACCCGGCCAACTTAATGCAGTATGAAAATCATCAGAACTGCTAAAAGACTGGTAATTTTGGAACAAGAACTCAATGTGGAGTGTTTCACGAACATTCTACCCAAGTTTAAAGATTTAATTATAACTGAAAAATTAAGAAACCAGAATGAATGTAAATGTATTAGTCATATGCTTAGACACTCACAAAATTTCTGATTGTTTGCTGTACACAGGGAAGTATCGGGTCTTCCAGTAGGGACTTACGAACTTTAATAGTTGATAGCGGCCAGCTTCATGCATCAAATTGTTTGTTATTTATTGAATCTATTTTGACAAATCAATGAAATCAAGGAAATAACGTTCAACAATACGTGCAAATAGGCTTGCCAGATGGCCGGGAATGAGCTTGATTGTCAAGATATTTTAGTGAATGTCAAGTTTCAAGCTCAAGCAATATTTGTCAAGCTGAAATTGAACATTTTCAAAATTAAAATTTGCAGTTGGTTACATCTAAAAAATTTCGTTTTTTGGCAGTAAAGTTTAATTGTTGGCAACATATAATTTTATCCCTGTATCAACACACATAATTTGACTCATCACTGTATTTAATACGAACTAAGTCCATTTTTTTCCAAATTTAGTTTTCATTGAATTGAACTCGAACGGAAAGAATATAAAAGGTTTTTTAGTTTTATTTTTTCTAAATAAATTTTGTTATCGCTTTTAAACAATATTAAGAAATAACTTTCTATTTTTGTTGATTTTTTATTGTTTAAAACATAAAAGACATTTCTTTTGGCGCTTACTGTGCATACACCTATGTATGTTAAAAATATACAAACGTACATTTATAAGTAACGAACTGAATGAATTTTATGTAATTTTCCTGTAAAGAAATGACTGAATTGTTGAACTTTTTATGTTATTCTTGTTTTTTTTTGTAAGTAAACATCCTTTATTTCCGCTTTTAATAAATAAAGAATTTTTAATAAATTAAAAAAATTGATATTATCCCGTATTTTTAGTTTTTAAGCAAATATTTCAATTTGTCCAGTTCTCTTCTTAAAATCAAGCTCATTTGCACTAAATGTCAAGTTAGTGCTCATATTGAATCTGGCAACCCTACGTGCAAATGATAATTTTTCTTAATCAAAATGGGTATTCTGTTAGGGAAACGTTCCAAGTGCTTCGCCTATTCAAAAATTATGTCTTTTTCAGGACAAATGAGTATGTCAAATCCTGATTTTGTTGATATACAAACATACAACAGTCTCTTATATGTTGTGCAGTTAAGTGTAAAGACCAGGTAAACAAAATGCAGCTGAACGAAAAGAATTGTAATTTATTTTGTTGGCACTTATACCAGCTCATTTAACTATACGAGCAGTTAAGACGAGGTAAGAGAACCTTGGACGATTTTACAAATATTCTCTAAAACTAATTGAGAATTTTCATGAGCTTAAAACTAAATTATATATACGTCTATACATATACGGATACACATATTTACGTATAATTGCTACAGGGATTATTTCCACTTTTGAATTTTTCGCAAGTGTTAATGTGAAAGCATCGCTTCATCTCTTAAGTTTTATTATTTAAATGTCATTTCTCAGACATTAATTCTAGATTTTGCTTAAAATTAGAAACAGAAATGTAACTTGAGCTGATCACATTGTAATAATATTCCCGATACTATAATTTCAATACATTATAATACTTAAATTGTATTTTTATATCTAATTATAATAAATTTGTTTGTTCAATTTATGGCGTTTTGGTTTCTGCAAAAAGTGCAACATTTTTACCCCCTCGGAGGGAAAAAGGGAATGTATTATTCTTTATTAAGAAAGAAATGTATTATTCTTTATTAAGAAAGAATATTAGGTCGTTTAAGAGAGTTCAATTAGATTTTCTTTTTAAATAAATTCATTAACAAAATTTTGCACTTTTTTCACAAACGAAAACGCCATCAAGCTTTCGCATAAAGTCTTACAATCCGACTAGAGCTTTTTGACAGACAATTGTAAAAGTGTTAAATATTGCAAGAAGTTAACGAAAATTTATTTAATATTAAATTATCAAAAAAAATTTTAATAGTTTTAGAAAAATGATAGAAAAGGTGACATGTGTTAGACCCATATTTATATGCTAAATGAGTTCAAAATATACTGAGTCTGGCACAAAATATTACATTCTGTGGCACATTGACAACAGTAATTGTTATCAACGTTGCTGTTGTCATTATTTAAACAACCAATATCGTCATCAATTATGAATGATATTCTTCTTCTATAGGCTTCCGCAAAAACAACTTTCCAATTAGAATCAATATATTTTTATATTTAAGGCATAATTAATTTAATAATATTAATAATTAATTAATTTCATGATATATATATATATCAGATATTTCATAGTTTTAAACTCACCCAGTGGGTCATGAACTCCCAATTAGGAATCCCTGTATTGGGTTGCAATAATAAATTGTTATAAAAACACTCAAGCCGATTGTTATAAAATTTTGGGAAGTTTGCAACAAGCAAAAAAAAACCAACAACAAATAGAGACAAAACTATAATAAATTACAAAATTTATTTAAATGTTTCAAATTTATGATATTAACTCAAACATAAAATTACAATTTTATTGAAAAATGACTACAAATTATAATGTGTTCATTTTAATGGCGTGGTAGGCAGCAAAATGGGGCAACAAAAAACCATGTATATTACAGCAATGAATGAGGAAAAATTCAACAAAAAATTAAACTAAATTGAAACGAATTACAAACTTATACGAGTACATAACTTTTTTTAACAAGTCACTTGGTGGCAAAAAGAAAGAAGCAACTAAAGGCAGCATTTGAAATGAAAGAAATCGAAATGAAATTGTTAAAACCCATAACGTTTATTGGTTAAATGACTTGACTTGAATGGAGTTGAGTTGCACATGCCTGCCTGCATGAATGACCAAATGACTTGCTGGATGGCTGACTGACTGACTGACCGAGTGTATGAGTGAGTGAATGACTACGTGATGGTGATGGTAGAAATGTTTGAATGTCTTTTTAAACGACATGTACATATGTATGGTTAACAGCGAGTAAACAGAGCATGCTTAAGGCTTAAATGTCCATGATAATCAAAAAGACACGTTATTGCAACCCGGCTGCTAAGCACCGTTATAGTGATATTAACAACAGCAATAACAACAATATGTGTACAGCGTTGCAACATGATCATTGATTTTTTTTCTTGATTTTTAATGTTCCTCTTTGCTTATCATTTGCCCTCTTGCAACTGGCAGCTTTTTGTGTTAAACTTTTTCCTTATTACCATGCCCAAAAACGACAACCAAACAACAGCATCCAATAAGTTGGAAAATGAGCAGTAACAAAATACTTTGTAGCAATTTAGATTTTACAAGTTTTCCAATAACAACGACAACAAAAATAAACATTTTTTTTTCAAAAAGAGGTGTTGCCATGACAGCACCCCCTTTAGATACGAATAAAAATCAAGTAAATTTGTATGTTGGCCAAGAGCTGAACACGATTTTGTTTGAATTTTTAAATTCTTCTGTTAAACCAGCAAGAAAATCAAAATGAAATTTTGGCATAATTTGAAAATTATGTTAAAATGTTAAATTTTCTTTATTTTTTAACAAGGAAATTTTTGTTTATAAACATGGTTTATTGCAACCGTGCAGGAGTATGTAAGCGGCATTTAAAAAAAATTTGTAACATGTGTTAATACCTAAATAAGAAATAAAAACACATTTCGTTTAAATTATGAAACATTTGAAACATTTCCGGCTTTTTCAAATCATCCAGTGCATTGAAAATTCTCACAACAATTTGCCATTCCTTCCAGTTTGTTGCATAATTTTGCTGCCATTATTATTGTTTTTACTTCAACGTACTCGTATGCAAATTTTATCAAATTAAATTATCTTGTACTTGGATATGCAAATTCATAATTATTTTCCAACTCTATACAGTTTGTAATGCATAATGGGGCATAAATCCAAATACGTGAACAGAGACGTTTTGAAAGAACCCTAAAAGTATGAAATCTTTTTTTTTTTTAATAAAAGCTGCGGATGAAACATGCACTCTAGTGCTGTATAAAAAATTAATGGAAAAGCTTTAAATTTCTCAAAAATTTGTTTCAATTTTCAAAATTGGATCTTGCAACATATGTACATCTGGACCAACATATGCAACATATGTACATCTGGACCAATCCAAATATTTATATTTTCATGCGGCTCAGAGATTTAATTTGGTTCCAGATTCCCATTCAGCTTTCCATCAGATTCCCTTAGTAAACAGTACGAAAAAAAAAATCATCTATATTGAGAAATAACTAAATTATGGTGAAAGGACATCATAGCTTGACATATGATCTTGCCATAGTAAGATTAAAAAAAAAATTCCAGGATTATTTAGAGCGAGTATTTGGAAAATATCCCTATTTTAATGCAGCATAATGATATTCCCGAAAATCGAACATGGCAAATAATGGTCAAAGTTTTCAAAGTGTTAACTTTCGCATTGATATTTTTGGCATAACTTCGGCTCAGCTTCAGATATGATTCTGATCTTATTTTGTTATATAATATAAAAAGGAGTTATTGAGGGATGCAGTTTTCTCAATAACTAAAAAATTTAGATCTTTGATGTTGCATTAAAGGAGCGTTATGTGTTCCCTAGGTTATACTTTTATGTTTATTTTTCAAAGAAAAAATTTTACTTTAAAAATGGTGAAAATATCACACCTTCACACAAAGCGCTGCCTTCAGTAAGCGCACAATAGAACAAAAGTATTTCTTTAATGTTACATTTAATATTGATCTGTATTTCGAGTTTCGAATAAGCTATAGAATTCAGTAATATTTATACCGCCCAAACAATTTACAATATATTGTTATGTGGTTGCAGAGGATTGTTTATATGTGTAATAATTATGAAATATTCACGGTCCACATGCATTAAACTTCATTAATATTTCATAGACTTTTCAAATAGTTGAAAAAACGGTAGAGTCTAACCCTGAAATAAAATTAAGTGGAAAAAATTTAGAAAAGAACATGTTCTTTGCTACACTACTACACAAATATGCAGGAAGGTAAAATATATACATATATGCAAAATTTTTCTCGGAAGCATAAACGCCATAATATTCGAATATAGTACATGTCTACATATACCCGTGTAGAACTTCATTATAAAATTTCATACATTCCAAAATTGTAGTTGCACTTATTTTTTAACTTCTTTTACTTGCAGTGAGAATTATTTACCCAAAAGAGTTGAATCAAAGTGTTAATCTAAGTTTAGTCAAACCGAAACGAAATGACTATTTAAAGGCTCTGCTTACGTGCACTATAATATGTGCTTAATTGACTCTTTCAGTCAACACACACACATGATCACCAACCAAATGTCATTCTAAAAAATAATAATAAAAATTAAAAACAATCTTGTTCATTAGATTATGAATTTGTGTTGGAACTTGTTTCGTTCTATTCTACTTCAATTTGTATGGACAGACTGTTTTTCTTACTGCACAAATGAACAAGACTTTCATTTAATTTAAATTATTACATTTTAATGGTATTTATTATAATTTTTTTGTTTTCGTCTTATTATCGCTATAATTTTATTTTTCTTTAAATTATCAATTGCATCCACGTTCAGAAAACTAGATAAAACAGACCTTGAATATATTCATTCATCCAGAACAAGGCCATATTGGGCAGAAATTTATACTCGATACAGAGATTTATATTTATTTAGAATTTTTTAAAGATTTTTTAAGATTGTTTAGAGAAGATTAAAATAATAGCACTGTATTTAATAATTGTTCAATTCACAACATGCTGTAGATGGTAAAATGTACAACACACACAATTACCAACAGTTTTATTTTATGCTAAACTTCAACACATCAAACTTTTGTGTTTTTAAGTAATCAATTTAATTAACTTTGTAAGCTTAATTTAAAATTTTAAACTTTATATAAAATTAACAAACATCCCAAGGGTATCGAAATATCGATAAATAAAATGAAATAACAAAGACCTTAAGCTTAAAAAATAAATTGAATTGATTAATTCAATCAAAACGATAAAAAAGAACTATAAAAAACTTTAATTAAATTGAAACAAACATCAAGAGGAATGGAAGATTCAAGTTTCCTCCATTTTATTTATAATAATTAGTTTTAGTTTCTTCGCTAACAAAAGTCACAATTTTTAATAATCTTCGCTAATTATTTACAATTTACTCCTTAAAAATTATGAAATTTCATTGAAGATATTTTAAGCAAAATGCAAGCTGAAAGTGTTATAGCAAATCTTTACATTAGGTTAGGTTAGGTTGATTGGAGAGGTGTGATAAGCCCATGTCATACGACATACACTTAAGCCAGTGAAGGCTTGTTGTGCGCTCCCTTTATTATCAAACACAAACTGCCAGAGTTCTGCGGCAGCATTCGAACCTAGGACCTTCGCACTACGAGTCTAGTACACTACCTACTAGTCTACGAAGGTCAGTTAAAAAAAATCTTTACATTAAAAATATCAAAAACACTTGTACCACTATTGCGGAATCAGACAACTTACGATGCATACAATAACTTGTGAGCTGCGAAAAAAATTTATTCACAATTACAAGCAGCAAGTAATTAAAGTTACAAATACTGACTATAATTTGATAATATGGTTATAATGATAATCTTATCTTAGTTGTAATTGTGTAGAAGAATAGCACTTCATATGCACATATGGAAGAATGCCGCAAGCTAAGCATTTTAGTATATAATGGTGCAAGAATACGATTTCGTCAATCGAAGACAATTGTTGCAACAACATTCGTCAATCTTTCAAACGAGAATAGTATATGCTGCACGAGAAATATAAGTGGTATGAGAGTTTATTTGATATCAAACAGTCAAACAGCATCCAGCGTTTTCGTCTCATGTAAAACCACTTCTTCAAACACAAACAAAATAATGCAGCTTGTTAAAATTGTGAAAGGAGTCAACTGTTCCCCCTTTCAGTAAAGAGGTGAAAGATTCACAAAGTACTGACTTATTGACATGTCTTAATATATATAATCCTGTGTCAAAAAATTAAAAAAAAAAATTAATGTTGTCAGAGAAAGATTTCTTCGTAGCTTTTGTCTCTAGTTGTATTTTAAGCAACTTTTTTGAAGTGTCTTACTCTTATATAAAGCAACTTCGTGGTTCTTATATGGTTTAATTTATTACTATTAACTAAATCGGTAATTCTAAAATTTGTGTCTGGTAATAAGACCCAGTTTAGGATCAAAGTGACAGTTACAGCTCTATAAGCTCAATTCGATGTAAATTTTCAGTACCAGTATCAATATCTTTGGCATAAGTAAATATTTCCTTTTTTATGTGCATACGTGGGTTTTAAAACGTTCTCTTCTAAAATACATACATATACATATACACGTACTTTGATTCAATAAATATATATTATTTTTATATGCGTTACCTACTGAGGTCTTTGAAGAAAGCGCCTTTGCATATTTTCATCACACATTGATCAAAACGCGACCACCTCTAAATTATACACCTCTAAAGTATCCCACTCTTATAGTCAACTGGATGTAGAACAACAGGATATTAATTTTTTATGAAAGATATCTATCCAGTCAACCTTTTTTGAGAATGCATGCCATTGGCCGCAGATTACCCTATTCCACTATTATATCTTTGTATGGAAAGCACCATTCCCAAGCCATGTATTACATATTAGTTAAAATGAGGCCACCGCTGGAGTATATCGTTTAATAAAAAGAAAAAGAGTTCTCAAAATCGATCCTCAAATGAGAAAAATATCGCTATACATGCGAAAAAAACGTATCCTACTCCTTTTTGAAGTCAATCAAAATTGAAACAAAATCATCAGTATCATCAGTACACTTCAGCCATCAGGTTTAAAAGGCGTTCAAAACTCATATACTTATAGAAGAACCCACAAATATAAAATAAGAATATCAAGAATTCGATCATATTTTTGCTACTGGTGAGTTACAAAAAATAAAATCATAGTAATTGATCGATTTGCTTCTTTTTATTTCTCTTACATCTTTTTTCTATTTTATTTACTACTAATTTTGTGTTGTTCCCATATTAATATTAACTCATTTTACGTGTAATTCTCAAATTTCTCAATTTTCTTAAGCTTCCTAAGCCTTACCATCAACATCTCTATTTCAATTAATGCAACCTTTCGAAATTAATTTACCCTTTCAATTAATTATTAAAACAAAACACTCCCATTTTGCGATTAAGCGATATGAAGTAACAATTTATTTATGTCATGAACTATTTTCCCATCCTTAAGTAATGGGGGGAAAAACAACATCAAAACTTCAACTCAAGGCTGATGGAGTGAGTATCATAACAGTTTTCAACAGCAAATCGTTTAATGTCGCAACTAATTAAAGCTAACGCAGAGCAACCAACATATTCAATACGCCACATGATCAAACACACAAACAAACACAACAACAACAACACAGCAACAATGAGAACAACTACAAAAATAAAAACATGAACACGAGATAAAGAAACACCAGCAACATGTTTTTTAGCCCACACACCGCGCAAGCAATAAGTCAGCAAAACGTCAACAACTGTATTGAAGTTTTATTATGCCACTCTGTTGTTGCATGTGCACGGGTATTCTGTATGCCTGCTGTTGTTGTTAGTGCAAGTAAATATTTGTTTTTTCTTCTGTTTTTCATATTATTTTAATAAATATGTTTGTTTCTATTTTTATATACCATATATACAATAAAAATGTTAATAAATTAATTTGCATAAGGACGATGCAATCAATATCTCGCAATTTATGGCTAAAAAATTAAAAAATACTTTGATATAAAAAAATTTATGCTAATGCGTTTGGATTTATGCTGTAAGAAACTATGGACAAATGTCGTTGTTAATCCTTATTATAACAGAGTGAAATGGCTTGTCTTCCAGAAGTAGCAGCAGGTGCGTAGAATGTGTTAAGTAACAGAAGCGTCCACACCAAGGGCGTAGCCAGGATATGAAATAGGGTGGTGCCACTAAAATTATGATCTTTTATGATTATGATTTTTTATGATTACTACAATTTCGATCTATTTGAGGTGTAATCTGCGTGGATCTTCTGAAAATTTTGCTAGAATTTTTTCCAAAAATTCGTCCTTCTTCTCGGTTACCAATCTTCGGTGGACGCTTAGCATACATAGTCCTGCAATATACAATATACTTATTTTTTGATAATAAATAAAATTGCATATTATTTTACCGTTTAAACGAGCTTCAGTTATTGTGGATCGCAACCAAGTTTTTACTCGCCTTAATGTGCTAAATGACCGCTCAACAGTTGCAGTAGTGCACGGCTGTGGCAAAGAAATTAATAACGCCTTCCTTATATTTGGATAAAATAATCCAGCGTCTTTCAAAATACTCGCCAGCTCTAAGTCGGCTAATTCGTCTTTACCCATTTTTTTTTGTTGCCAAGAATTATACCAAAGTTCAATTTCTCCTTCCAAATCATCCAACTCATAAAAATGCTCAAACTTTTTTGTGGCATCTTTAAGCTCTTCCAGCTTCAAAGAAAGCATGTTTGACGGGTGCAAACAATGAATTCCAAACGCTGGCCTATTCTCTTCATTAAATCTTCTGTCCAGTGATGAAATTAAAGAATCTATATAAGGAATGTATATAGATCGCTTCCAGTATTCAGCAGGTGATGAAAATGGGGGATTTGAACGGTGCGTTTGACGAGAGACTATCCTTGGAACAGACATCTCTATTCCTAAATTGGCTGTGTTTTCTTGAATAGAAAAAAGCAATACGTCCACAATACCCTGTGCATTTTTTAATAATTTTATATTGTATGCATGTAAAAAAAATATTATAGAATTAGGTGGGTGCCACGGCCCTCTAGGCCCATACATAGCTACGCCCATGGTCCAAACTATTTGTTAAAGATCAAACCTGGAGCAAGTTTTATTCATTTAAAATATTACAAGAGATTCGTGATCGATAGTTTTGTGATCACACACTCCTTAATAATTTCTTACGTTTCCCATATTAAGCTGCGCTCCTGACCATCAAGCTGGTAAATCAACCGACAAATTAATATAAAAACACCACGAACACATAATTAACATATCGAAAGTAAATATCACAACTACTCTATGCCTTTCAAATCACTTAGAAACTACAAACTAACAAGCAACTTTATTAATCCAGTCTATTAAATACATTTTTGTTAATTCGCATAAAAATTTGCCATTTTTTGTACAAAAGAAACGCATTGTAAAACAACAACATGACAACAAGAAAAACAAATGCGATAAAAGCTGAGATTAAAGAAGAAAAAAAAGTATAAAATAAATAAATAAATAAATAAATTGAAAAATGCTCAAAATGCTTTGCACACTCGTTGACAATTGCAACGTGCCATGTTTGCGCAATGTTGTCTTATTACCGTGTGTGCTGCATGATCATTCAGCCAGTGACGATCTGACACATTCACTAGAGTAATAAATACTTAGTACGTTCGAAACATCTAACTTACATTTGAAATTTTGACGACTTTTCTCAATTACAGTCATGCAATTTTTGTCAGTTGAGTGTATTTTCGTACTTCTTTTTTTAATTTTGTATTTTCAGCAATAAGTATGCGGCACATGCGATATGTTTTTATTTATTTTGTATTAACAACTATTATTTATTATTGTTTAAAGTTTTTTTTCCAGCCACATGTTGTTGTTGTAACAACATTTTTATTATAACTTCATGTTGTCATTTTTGCAACGTGCTTTTTGGAGTTCCATTTTATCTTTTTTTTTTGTTTTTTTTGCCACTGTGAAGCTTGTGAATTTCACACTGATTTGTGGGTTTTTTGTTGGTTAGTAAACGGTTGCACAAACATTTCTTTAAAGGAGCCCAACAAATTTCTATTGTTTATTATATGTTGATAATATACCATTTATTCGCTTCTGGTTAGTATATTAAAATTGGCAAGAAGTAAATCATGTATCGAATTTATATAAATAATTTTTCGTTCGCCGAATTTATACACTCTACTAGTTCATACTAGTTCAGGCAATATACTTCTCAATTAGTAACCAACATTCACCAATACAACAGTTCAACATTAAGAAAATTAGACTTTTGCTTTGGCTAGGACGTCTCAAGACAGGTCACGTAGCGCCAAAAAACATGTTAGAACTTATAAATTGAATTCTAATAATATTTTAATTCGTAACCATAATATTATTAAGAAGAAGTTACATGTGATATGCAGTCGAATTCGAGTGAACGAAGGCCATTTAAAAGAAAAAATCGCTTATAAGAATATAACAATTCTAAACTTTTGATTCATTTCAGAGCATTTTACTTCGCTTAAAAGAAAACTCGCTTAATCCGCATTTAAACGAAACATAATTGTTTGCAAAATTGCAAGATTATATAAAAAAAATATATATTTATTACTCCTATTTTGTTTTCTACTTTTGTATTAAATTAGAATTTGTAATTTAGCATTGGGAATATACTTTACATCTAGAAAGACTACAAACCTGCCAATATCCACGATTTCAATTTTTTTTATTTTATAAGAAATTAATTATTCCAATTAATGGGGCGTCCAAATCAAAATGCATTTCGTACACTTCGTAATTTTTTCTGGTCAGTATAATCGACGACACTTTCACTTCAGTGGATTCGTTAACAAGCAGAATTGTCGTATTTGGGCAAATTAAAATCCACGAGTGATTGTTGAAAAGCCGATGCATTCACAAATAGTGATTGTTTGGTGCGATGTATGGGCTGGCGGCGTCATCACGTCGTACTTCTTCGAAAATAAGGTCGTGCGAGAAATTCAATGGCAGTGTTATCTCACGTCATGGCGATTTTAATTGGCCACCACGATCGTATGATTTGACACCGTTGGACTTCTTTCTTTGTGGATATTTAAAAGAAAAAGTGTACGTCAATAAGCCAAGAAAAGTTCAAGAACTAAAGGATGAGATAATTCGGAATATTAAAGACAGAGAACCTCAACCATGTTTCAGAGTCATTGAAAATATAGACCATTGGATAGGGGTATGCCACCGAAGCCGAGGCGAGCATTTGGACGATATTTTGTTTCACACATAATTACCAAAGATCCTTCTATCGTAATAAAAAAATATTAAGATATTTCTCTGAGAACTTTTTGTTTTATTTAGAATTAACATCGTGCTTTCTGGTTGAAAGATAATATATACAATTTATTGAACTCGTTCCTTGATGATATCGTCTAACTTGGCCAAATCTTTGCTTTTTGGTAAAACTTCGTTTTAGCTTCAGATATATTATGATTTTTCTTAATACACATACGCACACACATATTGAAGAGCATTTTTTCTGAGTAATTAAAAAAATATTTTTGATATATGACAGACTATGTTGCACTTAAGAAGACCTCAATTTGAAAGCCGTACTACTACTAAATGCCTACTTTTTTTAAGAACTTGGGTTTATCTTCACATATAATTCTGATAATTTTTGTAACTTTAAGGAGAGATGTTGAGAAACGTTTTCTCCTCATAGACTCCAAAGTTTAGATTTTTGGGATATGAATACATATATTGCAGCGATATAATGAGACTATGGCCCATAAGCAATCCGCCAAGTAAGCAGAAACGTATTTATTGATTTATAACTTCTATAAATTGTGGTGGAAAATATATATAAAAAAAATATAATAAAATATTATTAGTTAATAAACTTTGTGGAAATGAAAGTATGAAGTGCAATACTATTTTTGTTTATTTGGATCACTTGAAACTTAGTTTCACTTGTTTTTTTTTTTAATTTTCCAGATATAAATTCGCGTTGATAATTTCTTTGCAACATTTTATTGCATGTTGCCTTCCACTGAAAATAAGTATATTTAAAGTTTGCCGAGTTGCTTGCTGCTGCCATATTTCAAAGTAAAATTGTGGCAATTTTTTATCACTTAATTTGAATTTATTTTATAGTCACAGCTGCTGAATTAACCAAACACCTATTAGATGCATTTTAGAGATAAATATAAAGTTTTTTGCAGTTTCTATACGAAAGAGAAAAAAATATTGAAATTGGAAAAATTGTTATGGTGCATGGTTTTTTGTATGATATTTTTTCAAACTAAATATTTTTTTTTTTTTTCAAAATTAAATATAATGACCATAAATTATTTGATAATTTAACATAATTTTTGGTTGGAAATAATCCAATGTTTGCTTTAGTTTTGTTATGGTAGATTTTGGTGATTTTTTCTTTTTTTGCTCTAACGTCAATTTAAGATCACTTTTTTGGGTACCAGTTATTTTACTTGACTATTAAATTAATTTAATTTTACTGATTAATTTTTTTGTTAAATTCAAATGCAAAGTAGATAATCCAGTTATCTGGCATATCGTACAAATTAGTGTTAAAGCGTTATCGCAAATGATTTGCTTGACATTAAATTTTTTGGACTTTTTGGAAACTTGTTTTTTTTTTTTTTGCTGAAGAACTTGCAAATGTTGTCATGTAAAAGAGCTTAAATGAGGTGTTTGGAAAGAGAATTAAATTTTTTTGTTGAAGTTAATTAAAATTTTAATTGACTTAACATTTTCTCTGTTGCTTCGCAATGCAAGTGTAACGTTTTTTTTTTCTAATTTTAATTAGTTGGAAAATTTCGCTTTGAAACTTTTTGTAAGTTTTATTAATAACTTTTTGCAAGGAAGTTGCACCAACTAAAGAAATAGATATAATTAGTTTGAACATGCACACCTCTGGTTGAAAAATTAACAGTAGTGCTTTATGGCAAGTAAGGACACACCCCTTATTTTGTTGAAATCTTTGGTTGATTAAGATCAAAAAGATAAAATTTTAACGAACGAAAAAGGAACGAGTTGCATTAAAATTAACATTTTCAGGAAATTTTAGCTTGACGCAAATAGTTAAATAGTTGTAGATAATTTTCAAACTGAAAGATGTGAAACTATGGATGATACTTGGCGATTTTCATTAACCCACTTTCTGCTGCGGGCTTCATAACAACAATTGATGAATTATGCAGAAATTATTGTAATGGGGAATAGAAGCGACATAGATGGAAGCAGGGTAAAAAAAATCTAAGAAGTTGGGAAAGAAAAAAAGCATGTACGAGTATTGAAACCTTAGATGATCACAAACACAACCGGGACGCACGACGAATCTTGTATAACAAGACTAATTCATTCGCATTCGAAAAAATTTCAATTGCATTTGAAATTATTTGAATTTGAATTTATCTGTAAAACAGTAAAGAATTTTAAAAATATTTTTAAAAATATTAGTGCTTTGAAAACGTTATTATAAGCTTTTTTTTTATTAAAAAAAAAATGAAAATGTGCATGCAAAGAAAACTTTTTTGGATTACATGGGATCAAATCGGTACACTTTTAGGCAAAAAATTATTATCCACTTTTATTTACTTAAACATTAAAAAAAGACAACGAAAACAGTCACTCTATTTACATTTATTCCTCATTTGTCGGCTTAAAAAATAAATATAAACCTACCGCAAAGTTTGTTATGTACAACGAATTTCGTACGATGCACTGATTGTGTTCATTTCCATTGACACAAACGTGTTGTTTTACCAACAATGAATATTTGGAATGAAAAATTCGTCGTTGGTCCGAGTTGTGTTTATAGCAACAAATTAAAAAGTTTCATGCAACAAATTTTAATAAATCTTTCATGCAACAAATTTTAGAAATTTTCCTTTTATTTGATGAAAAGAAAGGGAGAGGGGCTGGTAAACAGGAATATAAACTAAAGTTAAATGGAGCTTCATATAATTTTTCTTTTGCTCTGCACATCTCATATCGCAAACTGCAAATAATTTCAGGCGACAAATTTCTGAAATGTAGTCTTAAACAAAATTTATACGATGATCTTTCGTGTGAATTTTTTTTTTTTCATTTGATAATGGAAGTGCAAGACAGAACACTTGTTTCATTCCATAGTCTAACATTAAATAAAAGCAGTTGCATGTAACAAAACTTCATGAAGTAAAACTGAACTTACACTGTACCATGGCAGCAATTGAAATTTTATATGATTTTCGACCGATTTTTATGCCGCAAAATAAATAAAGTTTCAAGCAACAAATTCCATGGTGTAAACCTGGTTAAAGTAATCATATAAATTTAGTTTTAGTGATAGAGTTTTGGCTTGAATATTTTGTACACAAAATTTTTTTAAGTGTCGTTTTTTAGTAATTTATAAAATGTGTGTATGTACATCGATCCATAAGGCATGCGGTTTACTTTAAACGTTTAACAAAAGTTTATTACCAAGTACAAAATATTTGAGCCTGATGAATAATTGCAAATGAAAAAGGATTGTAAATTGTCCACAATCCAAGACAACCAAAGCCAGGACACAAGTAAATGAATAATCAAATAATAAGCATATGCGTCAACACATGTGCTTATGTCAGGGCCATATGTTTCACTTTTCCACAATAAGCGAATTTTATTTATTGTGTTTATAAACAACAACAAAGACCCCTTACATTTGTTAAAGAAGTCGGTCAAGTACTGGCCAAGTTGACTTTTGTTGTAGCTCATGTCACTGGGTCACTGAAAAGGTAAAATATATGATTGCTGTCACCTAAGGTAATATTGACACTTTGTCACAGCTGTCAAAAATTAAATGGAAAAAAATAACACAGATACTTTTCAATAGGGTGGCACGTATTGAGTAGCCAGTATTAATATAAGAGGAGACATGACATAGATATTAACTAAGAGACACAAATTAATAATATTCAGCTGTTCATAATTTTATATTCCCTTAAACTTGATTGCTTATCGATGGAATAAAGAGCAAAAACGTTGTTCCAAAGGGGAAAAATCGAGTTGCTAAAATATTCACATTTTTATGCGGTGATGGTCGCAATGATAAAAAAATATATTTTTTCAAAGCGAATTTATATGAACTTTCTTAAGTTTTTTTGTCAATGTTTACCAGAGCAGCAGGCTACTCGATACCTTCTTTGTATTCCAAGCGGAAATAAATGCCGTAACAGAAGAGGCAAAGAGATTTAAGAGGCCGGTACATTGGAATTTTTTTTTATATAGGATGGCCAGATTCAAAGCTGGCGAAATCCAAGTGTGTGAGGGCATGTATTCAATTTTAGGTTTTGCTCAAACGGATTCTAGAGCTCGAAGGCATCCAGGGCAACGAATTGGCTCACCTTTGGGTCTAGTACACTCACAAAGGGATATTAGTACTAAAAAATATGAAACTCCCTTCCACTTGTAGAAAAATCCAGGAATCTTTGGTGGTCACAAAAAAAGAAGATAGGATAGGAATAAACAGCTTCTAGCCCTTAGACTGTTGGTGGCTATCGTTACGAGGTACTGTACGATCGGTCGTATATAAAAACGTCTAGGACTCGCCTATGGTGGCCAATGCCACTTCCTGCTTCAACGAAAAAGAGGAAAGGGCAGTACAGTACTTCCTATGCAACCGCCCGGATCTATAATCTAGGCAATCGTTTTCTTCAATATCTCGACTGTCTCGGGGAAGTGCCACTGCCTGGTCTATTAGACTTTGTAATATGTATGGAAGTCCTGGCTGATTTCAGAATTTCACAGGAGTATGTATGGTCTAGTTCGTTCTCTGGGAATCACAATTGCCTTTATGGGCTCCTAGCAGCAGCAATATTTTATTGCCCTTGTCGAAAAAGAAAATTTTAGTTTTTTCTGCCTTATATCCTTGCAAATTATTTTAGAGTCATGTATTTACTGATCCCATATACGACTTTTTGCGAAATTATCGCTGTCAACATTTGGCTCCCTTATTTAAATTTTTAAATATTTAAACCAAGCACACCCTAGTGAAGAGCAGCCTTTTTACTGTTACATTGGTATACAAGTTGTTGTTTTTGTTGTTATTTTGTTAAATTTGCCAACCCAGTTGTGACGATGTTTGTTTCCGTTTGATCAAATAAGCGAAATATTATTAATTTTCAACTGGTTTTTATTTGCAATTTTTTCATTAAAATAAAAAATATGTATATCAAATTAATACAGTTAATGAAAAAAGTTTGAAAATCAATTAGAAATTTAATCAGCGAGTGATAATTACGAATGTTAATTTTTGTTTACAGTTTCGAATGGAATAGAAAGTGTTTTAATAAATAAATTGATTTTTATAAAATTATTTTGAGCAAACTTTCTTCATGTTTTCTTTAACTGTTGTGGGTAAAAGTCTAAAAATTATTATCAATTAATTATTTTATTTAGCGTCTTTATATTTATTTCTTTGTAATTAATTATTCAAGTGGTAATGAGAAAAAAACGAAGACAATATCTGCTAATAATCATGATGTTAATTTTTGCAGACAAGATGAAGGACATAAGGAAAAAACGGATAAGCAGACATATGACAGTGTCAGTATCTGGTGTGACTTGCATTTGTGGACAAGCAACGAAAGCTTCGGCTTGTGCACTTATTGTTGTACCCTACACCAGAGCTGGGAAGTGTAAGAACATATATGTCATTACGTTTACAATTTATGAGGTATGTCGGCCTGCTGTGTTAGATCGACTCTCTAAACATTCTATATAGTTTGAGAGGTCCACTGCAGAAAAAATATAAGGGTGTCATTTCCTTAATGTTTTTTTATATTTTCCTTTTTAAATTTTTCTAGCTGTTTTTCAAAAGTGTTAATCTAAAGCAAAATTGTTCAACAAAAAATTTAACTGCATTACAAAACAGGCGCTAAAGAGTTTGCAATAACTAGAATTTTATTATACGCAAAAATATTAGAAGTCATTCTTTTGGAACGACATTTCCATTACTTGCAAAAATCCATTAGCGCATCTTATCTGCTTCCTAAGAAGTGAAATTGACATTTTGATTGAAAATCTGGATTACTTCTATAAATCGCCGAAACTTTTTCAGCTTTTTTGAAAATACTTTTTTTAATGATATCTTATCGTAATTTAATATAAAATTATTACATATTAGTCGCAATGGGCAACCTTAGGAATAATTTTTAAAATATTTCTACAAATAATGGAAACGTAGTTGACTTGGCGTAAAGTAATACTACTCAATTGTTTGAAAAATAAACTTTCTCAGACCATTTCATTTTGGTCTTCATAAGACGAAGGGTATTGAAGATTCAACACTGCCGAATGCGGTCCTCTTATTGTTATTATTATTATTATTATTATTATTTTTTTTTTGATATTTCAGTTCATTTGACTTCTTTTTTTGCAACTCTTGAAAGTTTTCTTCTGTCTTACTCTAAAGTTTAACTGAATAATGAGATTTTTGTTTTTCTTGCATTTTAATGTGCCACCGTCACCCTGCTTTTTGATTTGGCCATACGTCATCTTGGTCTGCATCTCTAGAAGTCGCAACAAAAAAAGTTTGGGTTTTGTCTGTCAATCCATCTCTCTCGCCTTCTTCACTCTTTAGGTTCATTAAAATTTGAATAGTGTACATGATTGACACTTACGGAAGCAGTTATTCATTTTTTTTTCTAACAACTTTTTTTAATAAGCAAAAAAAAAACAAACAAATCAGAAACCCAGCAACTTTAATTTTTCTTGGAAAAAAATCAGTGTTAAAATAAAGGTGGGTATTTTAATGATATTTTCTTTTATATTTCTTTCATACTCGTACTTTGTTTTCAGTATCAAGAAAAGATTTAACTTTTTATTACAATTTCATACCGGTGGTATGTTGGGGATTAGCTGGATTGGGTTTCAAATAATTTCAGTTTTCTTTTGTTCAAATTTAACTATGACAAGGTATTTGCTTTTTCTTAATTCCATCTAAATAATTTATGATTTCTGTGGATTTCAAAAAGAATATTAATCTGAAAATATGAGTGAAATCCGTTAAGAATAATGTAGTTTTTCAAAAACTTAAGGTTAATAAAGCTTATATCTGTGTTATAGAGAATAAAACTCATTTTAATACTTAAATGGCATTTTAGGAATGATAGTTAAGCAATAGTTAAACAATAATAAGCGACAGGGTTTTTTCCATCGGTTATTTATTTCGAAATGAGTCATTCAAAGCTTTTTTAAGACACATTTTTATTTTTAATTAATGCAACAATACACAAGTCAATATTCTTTCAGTATCATCGCTTTAAGCCTCTAAGTTTCTTAAGTCCCTATATTTTATCTATATTAGAAAATACTAGATTTGAAAGAATTTTAGTGAAGCTTGTCCCAAATAATTGATTACTTGTATGAACAGTGTTGGCGCAATCAAATAATTTTTGCAATAATTTTTTTTTAATTTTACCAATTAATAAGTAAAGTAACCAAAACAGATTAATTTCTTTTTTCTAAAAACGTATTTACATTTTAATGATTTTAAAAGTTCACAGCGCTTTAATAAGCATTGAAAAAGTGATGCGCAAAATACATACGAGAAGTAATAAGTAAATAAAAGGACAGTCTTCTGCTAAGCCGTATCCTGCTTAACAATTATTAGCATAACACATATGAAATACGTAATTAATGGCCTTTATCGTCATTGTCGAATTTCGTCTACGTTAAAGAAAAATGTTACTTGATCTAAAAGTTGTGTTGTTCTTCCCACAGAATTCACTTGAATTTGGAATGCATTTCCGTCATCCATGTCAAATTTAGTTTGTTATCTGACCGGTCTCGCTCCACTGTTCTTTTCCTTGCTAAATCGTTTTCCTGTTGTTCGATGTCCTTATATAGTTACTTCGGTTGCTTGGGTCCGCTCTTATAAGTATGATGAACAACAGGAAAAGTATTTAGATTTTCAACAAAAACAATTAAACAATTAAAGTAGCGCAACGTTTCATCTTGGTGAAATACAAAATTTGGTTCTTATATTTTATCCAGGCAGCACCAAAGCCATTTCGTTTGATATAAAAGACTTCACAGGTGGTGGCCCACATAAGAACTTAGTTTACCAAACTTTTTCAACTTTTTCTTTCTCTTGCAAGGAACTTTTAAGGAAAATGGGTCAAGTGAATGCAATTACCCGTATATTTAAAATGTAATTAACACTTTAAAAGGCCCCATTGTGTGCATGTGAATTTAGTTGTTATTTTTCCCTTTTGCTGAAGTTTTAAAAGTTTATTTTTATTAAACATTAAGAGAATAGAAATAAATGCAATTTTAAGATAACTTTCAATTGCCGTTAGTATTTAAGGTCAAGATCCATATATAAAACCATAATAGGCTTCGGATTCCATTTAACCAGGAAATGTTCTTTGTTTATGGCGTCTTTCCTCTCTCTTTCTCTCTTCAAAGCAATAAAAGCTGTTATAAATTTTAGCACTTTTTTTTGCACAACTTGGAAAGAAGTTCCTTATTAGAACACGATCAAAACAAAAATGGCAATTGCCATTTGTTGCTGCAAATAAACAACATTAATAACAACAACAACAACAACAGACACAATAGCTTTTAAAAAGAATATACAACGTTTACGTTTTGAAACTTCCTTGTTATCACGTTCTTAATCGTATTTAAAAAGGCAAGCATTTATACCCTTTTAAGACAATGTCTAACACAATAGATGGCAGAATAAAAACGATCAGCCAACCAACGATCTTTGATCATGAAAGAGATACTCTCAAAGTAAGCAGCATCGTTTGTATTTGTGCAACTATTTCATTTTATTAAGAAAAGATTTCAATAAAAATAAAAATGTTAGAAGAAAACTAAACCATTAAATAAACTCGAAGACTTGCAATTGCCTGCAGACTAAATAAATTTAGACAGGAGACTAAGAGACTATGACCGTGTCTTCTCAGGCTGACTGCATATCCCACCACTTCCTTTCCCTCTCTCTATGGGCATCCTGATTACAAAAAATACAAAAGAACTAAAAAAGGCAAAGTCTAGTTGCAACTACGAGTACAACAAAGTATAAAGAATAAACATTACACAACCAGAAACCAGGTTTGAGCCACAAACTCATTAAATGCGATGAAAATAAAACACACATAGACAAAAAACTAAAATTGATGTAAAAATAAATCTGTAGAAAATCTAGTCTTAATAAGGTGAAAATCCATTTTTACATGAGAAGTTATAAAACCCATCCAATGTAGCTACGAGTCACCATTAGAGAATCAAATTTAGAAAAACAAAAAAAAAGCGAAAACAGTCGAATTAGGTTAAGCGAAAATGGAAAAATTACAGGAATTGTTTTTCGCTTCTGCAAAATGTTTAATTAAACGGAATTTGTTTAAATATTGGCTTAAGCCCACTAAACACTTTTAAAATGATTCTTTGAGCCAAAGATGGATAATATGATATATACGAAAATTAAAGCTGATGTGTAATTTTTCAACTTAATTTCTTAAAACTAGTGCGGACTTCTTGCTAAATTTCAAGTGTTGAAATTTATTTGAATAAACTAATTTTTTAATAACAAGAGGGAAAATAAATGAAAAGGTCGAAAATTCCGTGTCTGAACATTAATTTGTACTTCACTTGACAGAGAAAAGCCTCCACTAATACTTATGACGTCCCTGTAATATGCAATAAATGTAAACATTTTCATGTACTTGTACGTGATATTCAGAAAGAACTCCATATTAGGCTTTAAGCCAGCGATCCTCAAAACTAGTCCCACGGAACTTTTTTTCTCTTTTGCTCCCACACGTACCAACTCATACGTACTGGCTAAAAATTAAGAAAAATGGTCAGTCTCCCAAACACAGAAGACAGAGGTGTTACGAGACGAAAGATTTTGAATTTTTTTACTCAACTCTTTCTTGCGCGACATCAATCTTATTTTATTATGTTTTGACATTCATCTTCTGGCCATATAAAACTTCAATGTGTCTAAAGAGCATTAAGCATAACAGATTGATATATTTATCTCTTTTTGCCACGACATCCAAAGAAATCTGAGTTTTTAATTCTTTAAACGTCAAAATTTTCAACTCTCATTTATGGAGCATTAAAAGAAGAAGATTCTGTTGTCACTAGTTTTTCGATTTACAATAACAAAAATGTGCAAACTAAGAATATGAGAATGACTTTGTGGGTTGGGAGAGGGAGAGTTTAAATGATAATATAGTAAAATATAGTAGTATTAGTTTGGGGATCACTGTTTTAAAGCCAGATTTTAACGGTTGCATACATTACGATGAAAATGAGCCGTCACTGCATACTGCCTCGTCAACAATAAATGAATAACTTTTTCTCTCATCTTGCATTTTACAAGCAACATGTATTTCGCTGAAATGTGCTTTAAAAGTGATGAAAAATTATCTAAGAAAATATGATTTAAATTTAGATTTTTTTAATTTTAACGCAGCCGCTTATCCAAATTCCACTGTATTAAACTTACATAATTTATTGTTTTGTCTGAAAATTTGTTGTAGATCGAATTATTTTAAGTGCAACTGTCGCCTGTGATTTGAAATTTCTTTTGTCAGATTTTATTTTATTGTTATTGTTGCTTTTTTTAGTGTTTGAAAAATTATGATTTTTTATATTTCTCAAATTATAAGAAATTATCTTCCACGATTTTTACATTAAATTAAAAACATATTTTTTTTGTTTTGTTATTTATTTTTACAGTAGACACTACAGAAATCATTTTCCAAATATATTAAAAAAATAGTTTAATAGTTGTGTTGCTACTTAAATCAAAGCAAAAATATAGTTAAGGCAACCATTATCTTAAAGCAAAATCCAATAAATAAATTATGTGCTTGTAGTCAATCATATTATTATCAATATACTCGTATTGTCTTTATTCATCGTTCAAAAAATTGGATCAAGTAAAACTACGGGATCAGAGACGTGTATTACAGACTGAAATATTGTCCACAAAACAAAAATACAACATAGCGGCACCCAATAGATTATATAATGAGAATATCCGAATATATACTGACAGTATCCATCGGATGTCTATAGCACATCCAAAATGGTTTACGAGTACCGGGTGTCTTTAAACAAGTGCTCAGAAGTGTCAGAGTTCAGTTGCTAGATCTCGGGAATAATCTGGGTCTGATACGGCTATAGGAGTACTCCAGTCTTAGGAAAGATCTCTCGGTATCAATTTATCAGGCTTTAGAGAGAAGTTTCACTCAGGCAATAAATGCCTACTACTTAAGGTGCTACTTCTTTGCGAAAGGGATAGTGTAAGGACAGGTGGTGAAATTAAAAAAACAGAAAGAGAGAGAGAGAGAGAGAGAGAGAGAGAGAGTGAGCTTAATTTCTGTTTGATGTAGTAAAGTTTAGCGTAGAAGAATATCAATCCCTGTACCTGTCGGTGACCAGTGATGTGCTTTCATCACTTAAACAGTCCAACAACAATTAACATAACGCCACATTAAGTAAATCAGAAACCTCATGATGTTAATAACTTGTCTTGAACAAGGATCGAACCCAGGTTCTCAGTCATAAATTGATTTGTAGTCAATGCGCTAACTACTTTTATTAAAAATAAAGATATTCTTTTGATGTTGTGACAGAAAGAGACAAATATATAGATTTATTATCCTTCTGCTAGCGATATGCACTACTGCTACTCAACTCAGCTCCACAGGATCTCAACAAAATGGCAGCGCTGCTAGCTACATTGTACATATATTTAGACTGTCCAACTATTAGTGATGAAAACAGCACCATGTACTTTTTTTATCCTCTGGATGCCAGCAGGTGCTATCTTCAGGAACTGCTAAACGCTCCATGACCTCACAAAGGAAGTAAGAATTTTTGAATTCTACTCCTAGAGTATTAATGGCCTCCACCAACATAAATCAAAAACCACGAGTTGATGGAAAATTCCATGAAAACCCGTAAGGCGGTATAGTTAGTTGAAGCTAGTCTTCAACATGCGCAATCGCGAGAGACAAAACTATCGCAGGCTGAACAACAAATGCAAGGATGATCTCACTAAAAAATAATTACGATGGCTGTGAGTGAAGAGCTGTTCCCAAGGCCAGAGCTGCTTTGCGACTGGTTTTTCGTTCTTTATATCATTATTAATTGTATATTCAAATCATTATTAATTGTATATTCAAATGAGTCCAATTTTGCCACTAGTAACACTGCTGCATATCTTCACAAAGAATGTTTCTAAACTCTTCAGCGACAATTGTGGGTTTAGGTTCTTTACGACTTGTTCATTTTATGTTAATGGGATTCCAAAGGGCTGATAAATTGAAAGAACAATTAAATTTCACTTGTCACTAAACGTTAGTGGAAGTTTTTGAATGAAATAATTTCGTACATTGTGGATATACCGGTTAATCAAATTTTTCACAAATGTCAACCAGTTCATCTCGCACAGTTTTAGTCGTGATATCTTGGAGGATTTCTTAGATCCTTTTGTTAAGAAAATTACATATGCAATTTGTCCAGTGTGATTTCAGAATCAAATTCGGCCCAGCTTTTGAATCTCTAACTGTATATCGGAGAGAACCAAATCAAAAAAAAAAATTACTTCCCTAATTGAGGGCTTCTGTAGTGAATGAATTTTTATCAAGTTTTCGTTCGTTGATAATGTCAAAGATAAGGAAAATAAACGTAGGAAATTCTCTAGAGGCGTTGTCACACAAAACATATATATAATCCTATGAGATTGGGATATAATCCCATATGGATATTTTTGTTTAAAAGAAAATTGATTTCAAATTATTTTTATGAAAATTTTTTGCCACGTCCTGACTTCAATTTATTAGGGAAATGAAAACAATTATGATTTTGCATGTATAATGCAAAAATCAAATAGTTTATATCGATCCCTTGGCGCTAAAAAGACACAAGTGGCATAGTATTAAATTTTCATAAAAATCAATAATTTGCAAATAATTAAATCTCTTCTAAGAGTGCCAAAATTTATTCACAAAACTTAAATCGAAATGAATTCTTCAAATAAAAAAACAATTTTCATTGTAAAGTTGTATATTTGGCGCTTATGTCTTTTTAGCAGTTAAGGTTTGCTATCTTTGAGAAAAATATCGTTAATCACATTTGGCTCATCGCCAAATGATTTCACCAAGTAAATTTGAAATCAAATCAAAACGGTAGCAAGAACAATCAAATCAAATTCATATGGAAACTCTTATCGCCAAAATCTTTTATATTCCAAAAAGAACCCCCATCTTATTTGAACCGTATTTAAATCTATGTATATCCTGCTCTGCACGATTACTAACACTTTGATATTAGAAGGATGTATTGTTTTTTGCTTCGTCATTCAACAATAAATTGTATATTTTTACGTACGAGTACGTGTATGAGTTTTATGTTTCTTTTTTAACACTTTTATTATAAATGACGACAGTTTGTTGCTTCTAAAGTATCTAATCTGTTGTGGCATCTATTTGGCAATTTTTATTCAAAGATATTTATCAATATAATCCGGGTTAGCGAATATTAAAAGACATGCGCTTTAACAAAATGCTATAAAATATTTCGTTGATCATACATGCATCTGTATGGATTTAAGACTTATGTTTACGTGTGTATACATACATTTATCTATTATACATACATTGTATACATACATTTATCAGACATAATCTTTTAGAAATGTGTAGACAACCAGTAGATTTATTTAGAAAATAACGTAATGAGAGGATTACTTAATACCCCACTTTAAAAAAAAAATCACAACAAATAAATATTGAACTCAAAAGGAGGAAGAAGATTTTATTGCACCATATTGGCGCCACAAATAAGTTTTATTTTAAAAGATCTGTAGTTAAACAATTTTCTCTTAGAGACTTACAACTATTTATTCTTTAATTTTTTAAGGAATTAAACGGCTTTAAGGCCCCCAAAATGGGCCATTTTAAAATACAAATGATGGCAAGTATACAACTTCAAAACTGCTGACTAAATTTGTTTAAAGCTAAAAGAATTATAAAAGAAGAGCCATTTTTCTATTAAAAAATTTCCTTAAAAATAAGGAACACGCTTTGCATGTCCTAGCAATTTTATGTAATAATTTTTTTATTAATTAATGTTTGTAAGATTTTGTAAAATCAATTTTTTAATTTTTAATTTTTTGTAAAATTTTTATAAATGGCGATTTTTTAAGAGTTTTCGGATTTGATTAAAAAAAAATAAATAAAATTAAGAGAAATGTATGAAATCTTTACTTAAGTCGATAGAACGATCTACATTATTCAATGTTTCAAGATGATTTCATGTAAATGTTGACCGTGGCTACGCCTCAAATGGTTCATACACTGGGTCTAATTTTGACATACTCTTCAATATTGGCTTCCAGTGCGTCGTCCGTTGCGGGCTTGTCGCTATAGACATGAGCCTTAAAATAGCCCAAAAGAAAATAGTCTAAAAGCATTAAATCGCACGTTCTAAGCGGCCAATCGAGCGGCCCCAGATGTGAAATAAACTGTTCACTGAACTCGCCTCTTAATTGGCCAATTGTTTCGCATGCTGTGTGGCATGCAGCACCTTTTTATTGAAACCACATGTCTGCCAAGTCAAGCTCTTCTATTTTGGACAAAAAAAAATTGTGATCATCGCTCGGTACCGCTCGCCATTCACAGTAACGGAATTTATCTAGACATGGCTGAATGACCTTTGCAGTATTCATTTACTAGCTCATCTACTAGCATTTATTTATAAAAATAAATAAACATTTTTATAGTTTCGTACATGGTTTTTCTAAAATGTTCTTATTTAAAAAATATAATTTAATAAATATAATTTATTAACACTCCTTTATGAGTCATTCATCTAAACTACGCCAAAGTTAAATTAATTAATGCAACTTGTACAATTTTTATAGCACCGAAGTGCCTATAAGGCATAAAATCTTGCAAACTATTCATTTGATATAGATACACACTAGAGCCTCAATTTGCGGCATTAAAAGAGAACTTTTTTTATATACAAATGATTTTTATTAATTCGGTCAATTGTTAACAGCTTTTTATAAAAATACATCCAATCTTAGATCCAAACTAATGGCTTTTCCTTTTTTAACTATTCATGAGTCATTTTATTCAATCAACTACAGGATTTCTTACTGAAGAATAAATTCTTATTTCTTAAACGCAACTGTACTTATAATTACATTCAATAGACACCCTTCACTTACTTAATTCCATGATTTGGTCCCAGAGTCTACGGCAGGGATTGAACTTGCAACACTTTGACTACTAGTACAGTACACTAACCACTAGTCTACGACGGCACCCAACTAGAATAACTTGCCTCACAAAAAAATTTGCATTCCCCTTTCCAAAGGGAAATGAACCAAAATTTTAAAAAGCGACTCCAATCGAAACGACTTAAATATTTAGGATCGATGACAGACGGGGCTCTAATGTAATAGGTAAACATTTTTTTTTTCATTTCAAAGACTGCAGTATTACAATTTGGGAACCTGTGGCTTCGTAAGAAATTTATGAGAATCTGTTAGTTATGCGTTAAGGGCAGAATTATTTAGCAAGTTAAGACTAAATAAAATAAAGACTATTTGTAATTTTTTGACAATTCTAATACTTACAAATCGTTTATAGAAATTTATTGTTTAAATTCACATTAACCTCAATTCCATATCAAACCAGTGTGTTTATTGGGCTTAAGTAAAATTTTGAAATGAATTGGTATTGAAGAAAAATTTATCAAGAATCGAAACAACATGTTGCACAATATTTTCATGCAATTCAATCTGATGGAAATTTAAAATTATAATTATGAAGTGTTAAATATCATACGACAACAATTTTTTTGATGTTTATGTACATAGATTTTTTAATATTTTCACACTTTTGTGCAACATAAATCAAAAAATATTATTTTGTGTTTTTGTTTATGAATATACGATAATAAAAATGTGTTCAAATCGCTAATAAATTTCAAATAAAATGCGACTTAGTGCGCACAAATTCTTCATGCCAAATGTCTGTCGAAACATAAATGTCATGTTTAAGCACTGACATGAAATATTACGCACAGGGGAGATTCGAAATAAAAATTAATTTCAAATTTAGAAAACATCTATGTTCACAATTAACAGCAAATAAAATAAAATAAAAATGAAAAGAGATTTTATGGCAGCATAGTCAGAAATTAAGGAAGTAATATAACGAATATAATAACGAATATTTTAAGTCAAGTTCAAGTTCAGTTTTTTAACGAAATAAAAGAAGTGATATATTTTTTTCACTGTAACAATATTTAAAGAAGACAGAGAGAGAGAGAGAGAGAGAGAGAGAGAGAGAGAGAGAGAGAGTTAGAATAGATCCTTTAGATGTATGAGTATTTAAGTATTTTCCGTGCAGCCTTACATTTGCTTAGATTTAGTAATAAAAAATTAAAAAGATTAACATTCTATAATTGATTCCTGATATTTCTGTTTGTGTATATTATGTTCCCATTGTTTATATACGAGTATTTTATATGTTTTATACAGCAAACCGTCTGTTGCTAAATATAACATGTCTCGCTGTAACTTGCGTTATTTTAACAATAATTACTTTTATCGTTATAGCCAAACCATTGATGATTGCAATTCAATAAACAAATGTAGTTCTTTCTGCAGGCATTCTTGATAAAGTTCAGCTCATATTGGAATCAAACCTGATATGAAAGCCATTTCATTAACTAGATTTGTGTCCAACTCGTTTAAACGCACATTATACAAATGGGTTCGATTATAGGTTTGTGTCGTGGAAAGCACAAATAGACTAGTGGCCAGTTTACTAGACTGGTGGGCAAAGGATAGCATGTTCTATTCCTGTCGTAGACTCTAGGCGTTTCTGCTTTGAGTTTTCCATTATCTGTCCATTACAGGTATCATAAAAGAATCCTAGTAAGTAAAAGCTTCCTGTCAAATCTAACCTAGATTTATGTCTAACCGGAACTAATGATTGAATTCGATCCAAATCTGTCGTTTCTTGTGAATTGGACTAGTTCGAAAGCAATTGTTGAACTGGTGCTGTTTGCATAAATATGTAGCAAGCCTATGTATGTGGCGGCAAAGAATCATGGTTTTACACTAGTTGTTTTCAGTAATTCTGATAGCCCCTTTAAAAGGTACTATATTTATTTCTAATAAACAATTGGAAAACGAACTTGACTAACAGTTCGACTGCCTGCCATTGTAAATTACGGGTTAGATTCTCCAAACTTAATAAATTACGATGTAATTTGTAATTACTAGGTAAATACTAGAGGTAATAAATCAATAAACTTTACTTTGACTTACATTAAATGGAAGTGCATTTCGTTCTAGAAATGTTCTTTCTGTGCAACTTCAAACAGGGAGTCAAAACAACAACTACAACTTGCTACAGTCATTCAATTAATACTTAAAAGCTACAATACAATAATAGTTCAAACTATAAAAATCATTTATTTCCTTCGCTTTAAGCTCCTTTGTTGCTTTGACTTTTATGCAACAACATTAAAGATCATAAGGCCCATATGTTGAACAAGTAATTGCAACAACATCGCAACAACACCTACGCTCAAGATAAAATAGTTTAGGACCCAAGAATACAGAGATACTCGTATTTCATATTTAAAAAAAAAATACCACAGCTATACTTGGAAATAAATTTAAAAAAATATGTACGAGTATGTAACACAAATCGAATAAATTTATGAATAATCTAAGAATAAAGCTGCTGTAGAAAAAAGTGAATGGTACTGCGAACTGTTACCGATATAAACCGCCCAAGAGAACTAAATCATGCATTCAAACTTAATGGTACGGCAGCAGCAACAACTAAACCGACTGCAACTGCAACTAACTGCATTTTTGTTACCCAACAGTAGGCAAATTGGTGACAAAACGGAAATTGCCACTAAATTTTTAAGTAAAACAAATTTACAAGATATGAGATTTAAATTTGAAAATGTTTATGAATTTAAAACGTTTAAATGTGCTACAGCAAACTGTCATATTAACCCACATTTTATTATATTTTTCTTCTTTTTTATTATTTTGTTTTTCTCTAAGAAATAAAAAAAAAAAAAAATCCGCATAAGTATTAGTGTTAGAAAAAAAAAATCCTGTAACTAGATCAGATTTATTGTATGAAACTAAGGCATAATGGAAGAGAAAATTTATGATAGACAAGGTTTGAAGACATTTCCAAATGACATTTATATGACATTCGGTAATGTAAAATACAGGTACACGTATGCATATTGACAAAATACTTTGATTTGCTTTTTTTTGAGCAAAGTTTACTGAAAATTAATTTGATTTAAAGGATTTAAAGGATTCACATTCCATAGATGGGAATGTGAATTGTGACCTATTACCTATAAAATGTTACTCAAGTACCCAGTAGGAAAAGTAGAATTGATTATTCATATAACGAAATATATAATACATATATTATTTGAGATAAAAAAGTAATTTATTCCTTTAGAATTTGACAGAAAATTTTATCTGATACCACAATTACACAATTATTTATGAACCGATTTTCAAAATGTTTGATTTTAGTTTGGTCCCACATATTTTTTTTTTTTTTTTTTTTGAAAATCGGAAGGGTAATTTGCCTCCCAGAAATATTGAATATCGCAAAACCTCCTCATTTATGGACCAATTTAAAAAAAATTTTTGATTTGAAATTCTGGCTTCCAGTTTAGTTAGTCACAGATTTAAACAGAAACCGGACGGACAAAGTGACCGTCAGAAATAGTGATCTATCTTCAAAATTTCTATTTTCAAAATTTTTTATTTGAAAGCGCATGAAAGATTTGGTACTATGATAAATTTCGCACGGACACTAAAAATTGGACAGGCACTTCATCGGTTATTCTATAACTTCGCCATTTATACAATTTACAAAATTCTTTGTATTTAAGAAGGTATTTCAATCCCTAGTTTATATAGGGCTCGAAACTAATCTAGAATTGTTTCGGTTTTTTAATCTGTTCGATTGGCTCTTTATACTGCAGTCGGCTTTTTTCAGAATTATCGTTTTAATTATTATATCTATTTTTTCTTCTTAATTTTTCTTATTTTTGTTTAAGTTGTTAATTATTTGAAATATTTTTGTATTAAAAAATAATAATACGTGAAATTGAACAAAAAATTTTTTTAATTCGGGTCAGGAGAATTTATTATATAACTACCATAATTAAAGATCATTACTTTCCTAGGACAGTTCTTTAATATGTATTACCTTCTCGATTTTTATTGATTATCTCTTCCCGGTGGGTACTTTTATAGACACAACTAAAAGAATACAAATGTCCCTTTGTGAGTTTACTAGTTCCATGGCCGAGCTGCTCTTGCACACTCGTCAACCCCTTCGTTGCCACGGATCCATTCGTACTCAAAACCCCATACTATTCGAATATCGTTCGAGTAAAGTCAGAGATTGAATACATGCCAGCAGTCATTTGAAATATTACTTTAATTAATTGCATTAACTGGTGTACCACACTCATAGAAATTTATGCAATAGTGAAAAAATAGGTTCATTTATGCAAAATTTTAAATGTCAAATCGAAAATAAGCATTTTTTTTCTAAGCGGTAAACATTCTATGCTGTTCAAAAGCGTTAAATGAAGTTTTTGTTTTGTACACGTTGCCTATGAATAAATTAAAATGCCAAACTGGCTTCATCATGAAGTGTGAAACCACCAGTGGTTTAGAAATGGTACATTTTATATTATCATTTTTTTACTATTAATCCCATAGTGCAATAGCTTCATAATTTATAAACGTTAAGAATTAAGCCTTAACTACATTACAATCGAATTGGGCATGAGAAAAATATTTTTTTTAAACATGGATATTGTGACTGTGAAATCAATTGAAAATTCCAAGACACTTGGCTTCGGTACCACATCAGATTAGAATGGAGGCATTTGGTGAAACATTCCACAAGCTCTTCAAAATTAACATTTCCCAGAACATTTTGCACAAACAATTCTGAATTCAAACACAACGCTCCGAAGAAGATCCTCTTGGACTTTATAATGGGGTTTTAAGGCAAAAAGTTTTAAGGCTTTGACAATATTGGCCAGAATTCTGTGGCAATGTGACACTGTAGTACAACTAGAAAACAAAATGTATGTACTTAATGTTGTTGCTATTGTTAACAACAACCGGCTATAATAGCAATAAAATTTTTTTTATTGCAATCATGCAATAACCATCTGCTACGAGGGATATGAAAGTGAGTAGAAGAATGCAGACAATTGACGTTGACGGACATTGTGACTGCATTATGTTACGGTGACATTTCAATTATTTAAAAAAAGACATACATACATATAACGATTTGGTTTTCCTCCACAAGCCAACAAAAAAGGAAGTTCGGCTTCACCAATTGGCTCACTAACCAATTGACTGACTTACACACTTATCGATGACTGACAGACATAAAAATGTATAAAAAAATTTATATAAAAATTGTATATAAGATGTATATAAAAATGTATAATGGCATGTTGTTCAAGGGGGTCTAGTCAACTTGAGGATTTGTTGTTTTATTAGTCCGTCTGTGCATTTGTATCTCTATTGAATTCATTTGTTTAAATTTGACTTTTATTGGCCGCTTTACACCTCTCGATTGGAAAAACAATTTCTCTAAGGTGTGGTATTTAAGTGTAATAAATACCATATCATTTAATATCATTACAATTACAACACAACACGCACCCAGTCAGCATTTCAGTAAACAAATGCGTGCTCAAGCATGCACAGCAACTTGTTGCATTTGACTTTGTAATATCGGATAACATTTGATCGTTTGATTTTAGATTTAAAGTTTTTAGAATTATATAAAATTCTAATATACAGGCAGATGTGCCATGATGATTCTTAACATTTCCTTGCAGTGAGTGGAAGCGTTATTACATTTGCATCACTCCAAGCTTTAAGTTTTTACGAAACCAGTTAGAAAGCGAATAGATTCGCTACATATGTATGTAAGTATGTATATAATGTCTTTTGACATTTTGTAAATGCTAATTACCTCTAAAAAAGTAAAAGGTCTAATCCGAGCCTAATGAACAATCATCTGCAATTTTTTCAGATTTTTAAGGCGATCCTGCGGGCAGTCCGCGTTATTGATGTACCACACAATTTTTAAGGCAATTTTTATTTATATTTCTAAAAATTCTATTTATAAAGTTTATTCCAGGCTATGAGTATTGTGTTCATTTCAACAACAACAAAATATACATATACGAGTATGCAGTAATGTTGCAAGTATGTAAAATATTTGGTATTTTGTACGAACTTTTCTCATAAAAATTATAATATCGTTTTGTTGATTATCGGTTACATACGATATATTTATTTTCTATCAAAATAATACCATTTTTAAAATAATGTACATATATCGGATTTAACGAATTTTGATTGACATTATAACATTCGTTAACATGGGATTCCACTGTATCAAGCAACTATTTTTGTTCCACTATGAGAAGAAAAGAAATCGTTGTTGCTTCTGTAGGTTAAATTTCCATCAAAGAATCCAATAGGCTTCCTTAGAAAGAGTAGTCAATTCTATTTAAAAGCTTGATGTACGAGTAGTAATTGTTATATTGGCATATAACATTTGTTTTTGTTACATTTAAATAATAAATAAGAGCCGACTAAAACTCAAAGTCTAGCCATGAATATAATTGAAGAAGTACGTTTGAAATTAAGTAATAGAAATAACATTCTTAAAACGTTTGCCTTAAAATTTATTGGGATATTAGCGGCACTGTCATATTATGGTAAAAAAAACGCAATCATACGAGGGCGGATCAATCAGTATGAAAGACAGGTTTTTGGACTCTATACACTTTGTCCAACGTTTCTCGAATTTTTTTGTCCCTTCCAAAAAATAAGATTTGTCGTGGTAATCAAAATAGGCATTTGTTTGCGAGATGATTTCATCGTTGTAGTCAAATCTCTTCCCGCCGAGCCATTTCTTCAGGCTCAGAGACCAGAAATGGTCACTCGAGGCTAACTCCACAGAAAATGGAGGATGAGGGAGCGATTTGGAACCTAATTCATGAAATTTCGCCATGGAAAATACACATGTGTGCACCTTTGTATTGTCCTGGTGGACAAATGCGCTCGTTTTGTTTTCGAATCCTCATTAAGTTGACCTAACAAACGACATTAAGTGTTTTACTCTTTGCAGGTAGTCAATAAGAATGATACCACGTGCATCCCAAAAAATGGTCGCTATGGCTTTATTGGCCCTTTTCGACGTCTATTCATCCTGAGAAACCTGCTGTTTTCACTAATGTTTAGTCTGTGGTATGTTTTGGTAGATCCACGTTTCGTTCACAAAATCTCGCCCATATTGCGGTTGAACAATGCCAAACACTTCTACGAAATTGCCACACGATTGCGTTTGTAAACAATTGAGGCATTTAACGTGCGAAAAGCTTTCTCATACACAAGTGATCATTTAAAATTGAAACCACTGATCTATGTGATATGCTTATGACTTCCACAAACTCTCAATCAATCTCCGATCGACCAAAACCATATCGTAAATTTTTACAATTGTTTAGAGTGTGGAGAATTCAAATGGGAGTCCAGAAGATTCTGCATTTGTACGGCCACAACGAAATTCAGTAAACCACTTTTTTACCATTGATATTTATGGTGCGGAGCTCCCAAAACTTCGCCTTGGTTTGAGTGATGGTTTTTTTCCCAAAAAATTTTGTTTAATGAGCACACGAAATTCACATTTTTCCATTTTCTTCAAAAATCACGCGGTAAATTGCTATCAATGGCTGTCAAATATAAACTAAATGACGGAGCTTAATCAAATTTTGACAGGAATCAACTGGCGGTTGCTTGTTGATAGGAACAGTGCTGCCCTTTCAGGTAAGAAGCGGAAATTTCAAAAATTACTGACTTATTGGCCCGCCCTCGTATCAGAATTATTATTTTGCATGGATGTACAATTATTTAGATTTATATAAAAATTGCATTAATTACCTTCTTGTCATACATACAAATAGCATGAAAAAATCCATAATTTTACAATTAAATGGAATATTAATTCACTTGTACTGACCTGCAAAGACAAAGAAAATATTATATATACAATAAATAATTGGAAAGAAAAAAAATTAATTTAAATTAAATTGAAATCTATATAAAGAATTTAATAATAATTTTTTAATAATAAGAAAACTATTTGAAAAATAAGTGAAGTAAAAACATGATGTAATCAAAACGTAATGACTTAATAGGAAAATTAAAAAAAAAATACTACAATTTTATGGCGCTTAAGAAATTGAAAGTACGTACTAATAAACTGTCTAGAAGACGAAGAAGAAAAGAGCATAGAAGCCAAATACGGAAATACGCATGTCGTCGACAAAATCGTCGTGACATACTAAATAAGAAATAAATGAACATTTTACAAATAAGTCTTAACGACCACATTTGATTAAAAAGTGTATGGAGAAACACAGACAAGATCATTGAACAAAAAAAATATTTCTTTTCATAAAAATAAACATAATCCCCTTCACAGACTGACTCTTGCCAAATTATAAACAAAAGAATTCAAAAAACAAACAATAGTCGTCAATTTAAAAATAAAAAAAATGTTGTTATTAAATTACATTTAGCCGCATTTAATGCCACAACAATAGCAACTTTAGCATGAATGAAATTAACTTCAAACAAATGAAATCAAAACATTTTTTTTTTTCAAAACAACAGCAAATGCTTTTAAATTGTCAACCATTATGCACCAAAATCTACTACAAATAAACAACAGCGATAACAACTGAATAAAAGACTTAATTCCAAAAATATGAATTCAATGTCACTTAAAAATCAAAGAAACGAAAAATAATACAAGCAAATATTTAAATATGATCATATTTGAAACAATTTGGGTAATACAGTGGAGTTCGGTTATTACAAACACCAGTTATAACGAGTTATAGCCTCTAGCGAACAGCGTGCTCGCTCCAACAAATTTTGTACAATTATTTCATACAAATTATTTCGGTTATAACGAACTTCGCTAACGAATTTTCGCTTATAACGAATTTTTTTGGACTCAGTGCAATGTAAATTTTTATGGCCACTGTAAAATTGATTTTGATCTAAATTTAGTGATGCCACTTATAACGATTACAAAAGTTTACAAAAATAAATTTTAGTGATCGTAAATTATCGATCGATTGCAATGAAAAATTTAAAATCATATGTTATGTCACTTAAGCTTTTCCCACAGTAAGGGCCCGATATGTGGCACATACATATTGAAAAATAAGAAATAAATGTAATCTATTTCAATGTTCCTTCCTTCCTTCCCCAGTCCGGTGGTTTTCGTTATAAACCAACTCCACTGTAGTTGGTAATACAAAAATTTTTAGAAATATGTAAATAAATTGAAATATTTATTATTAAGCCCCGAGGTCTTTTTTATAAAAATAATATATATGTTTTTAGCAAAATTCAGTATTTCTAAACTGGGTGTGTGTCTTTTCCAGGAAATACAAATTCGCTAAAAAAATTAAAAATAATATTGAAAATAATATTGAAAGAAAATTTTTTTAATATTTTCTAAGTCAAATAAATTTAAATATAAAAAAAATTCTAAATTCTTAATTGAAAAATTTTTTTGGACAACTTTTTTCACACACTGTTATATTTATATTTTACATAAACATGCACGTTGAATTGTTGTCAGGGATGGAAAATGGTGTTTTTTGAAATATTAACAACGCATAGACTTATAAAGCTATACTTTTTTGAACCCAATTTTAACTAGATTTTTTTAATCGAAGCAAGTTCTCTTAGAACGAAAGAAAAATCTCGTTATAAATTTAAGTTTTCTTTTCTTACTTTCGTAAAAATCGTGACTAAAAATTTAATTACGATTAAACCTTAAGATACCAGAATAGAGGATAACATTACCTTTGTATTTTTTTTTTAATTACTTAATTACAAATTGTTTAAATTTCTTAAGTTTTTATATTTCACTAAAAAGTTATTTTATAATTTGCGTAACCATACATTATCGAGCCTTAACCGTGAACAAAAGTGATTGAGAAGCACACAATTTTACAGGAGAAGATTTTTTTATTAATTGTCTTTGCAGGACCACTGCAAAAGTAATTTTGCTGTAAGTATCTGATTTCACTTTAAAGGTTTAAGAAATTTCAGAATTGATTTTAATGATGAAAAAATTAAAATCAGTTACGTTTTCTTACGGTAAGTGCACGATATGTAGATTTTGTTTACTTTTTCTTAGAAAAGTTGCTTTTTTAATATTGAGCGACTTATTAACTACTGTGGAGCAAAATGCCAACAATAAAGACTATAAAATACTCAATAATAATGAGTAGTCTATGGGTCTGAAAAGTTTCATTAATTTCATGCTTTTATTGACTTTGTGATGTCGACATTTTAAACTTTTAGGTAACGCTTATATTAGTATAGTTGTTTCAAATTCAAATAAATCAGTAATTTTTTCTTAAAAAGATTTCCTTTTATACTTTTTAGAGATTGCTTCTAATGTACTTGTGGGAGGTAGCCATCCCTGACCCGCATATTGATCGAAACGCAACAACCTCTTGAGCATATCGAGTTATAGGACTGTCTCTTATAGATAGTTAGATATACTATAATTAAATATTTATTTGCATTGGTGGCATCACTTCCCTTGCTCCCATTCAGTCCCTTTCTTATATCATATCGTTTTTCTGGATACTACGTGCATTAGCCGCAAACAGTCCCACTATTGTACGACGCAAGATATAAGATTATTAAATATTAATTTTTATCTACTCTTCCCCTTAGTCCTAAAAAAGAACCGCCTCTGGAGCGTCCAGTTTTATAAAAAAAATGAAAACATACACTTTCATTTCAAAATTAGTCCACCAAAGTCGGCCAAAAATATAAAACATTTCTAGTTTTCTATTTTAATATTAATTAAAATACTTTTTAAAACGGGCTCGTTTGCCTTCATTGTACGTAGAATGGCCCCTTTAAAACTCAAATAAAACAGAAACAATACCAAGTTATTCATCCCTGATTATTGACAGCGTGTTCACTCAAATCGATTATTCATCCTGGCAGTTTTTTCTCTTTTTTCTATTAAAATAATAAGAACCATAAAATAATAATAAAAATGTTTTAAGTTCAAGTTCGATTGCAATATTTGTTTACTTTATTCATTTACTATTATTTCATTTTAAAAAGTTTTTATTGAATACAAATTGAAAATGCGTCAAGCGTCGTACAATGAAAAAAATGGAAAATCAAACAGAAACATTTTTTATACCAAGAACGCCATTATGAATTCTTAACAAGCCTCGATTTTTTATTGTTATTTTGCATTTCTTTAAGAAATTCTATAATTTTCAAATTAGTGGTCTGATATAATCTAAAAAAAATTTCAGATGCAGAGTTGTAAACTCTAACAAACTCAATCCAGCGCAAAGGACCATAAGTTATACTTGTTGCCTTTGATTGTCAAAACCCAGGCAACAATTGTGTTTCACACTTCATTAATTACTTCAGAATCTTCATTGAAACTTAAATGGATAGAGAAATGAACTAAGACAGTCAATCATTCCATCTATGGTGGAGGATTAATAAAAACAAATATAGTTCTGGCAAAGAAACCGAGTTCAATACCATGAGCCAATCGAACAGATTACAAAATCGAAGAAACTGTGGATTAGTTTAAAATCTGATATAATCCATTTCTCGTTTATATTTTACTCCCAGAAAAGATTAAAAAAACTTCTTAAACAAAAATTTGTAATAATAGTTCCATAAATGACGGAGTTATATTATAATCATTATTTTGGGCGGCCACTTTTTTCTTTCGATTTCCATTTAAATTTCTGTAAAACTAAACTACAAGCTACACTCTCAAATAAAAATTTTTTTTTTCAAAATCGGTCTATAAATGGAGAATTTCTGCAGTAATAAATTTTTCGGGGGGTGGAAAAAAATACGGCACCAAATTACATACATATCCTTTCAAAAAAAAAAATAATAATAATAAATAATAATAATTTAAAAAATCGGTTCATGAATGTAAGAGTTATGTGATAATCAATATTACGTTCCGGTTTTCAGATAAATTTGAAAATCGGTTCACAAATGATAAAGTTAAATGTATACTCATCCAATAGCTATTTGGCTCGAGGAGCTATTAAATCAACTTTTAATCGGTAAATAAAACTATTTGCTTTCAGATTGTGGACTGTCAGCAAAATAGAATATGTACGACTATTTCCTTTGTCGCTAATACTACGTCGAATGTAGCTTTTCAAAACAGAATTCGTTGCAACTCTCAATTCATCTAACCATTTGTATTTGTAATTATGCACATAACATTCCTTACCTACAATAATAATTTATAATTAATTAACAATAAAATAGAATAAATTATTTAAATTTCGATCGAATGTTTTTCTAAAAAACAATTAAATAAAAGCGATTTGCAAACACTATTGAAATATAAAATTAACATATATTCAAATGCAATTTAAAAGTTACTATTCATTACTATAAAATAAATTTCAATTCAATTTTCTCATCCTCATTTTAAAGTGGTTTTACAAAAACTACAATAATGATGACAACTCGTATGACCTAAACCTCGAATTGATTTTTACAAGTATTTTTTTACATTTTGTTGATGTCGTTTTTAAACTTGTTGAACTCAATTAATTAAAAAATTGTGGGTGTCTTATGGCACAGAAATAATTGTAAATTATATTTGTTTTTCAGCTGTGTTTTTCTCCTAAGTGTTCAACATTGTCAACGATGGCGTCGTCGCTGCTGCCGTTGTCATTGTGGCCGCAGTCAGTCAATAATAAACATGATTTAATTGAGGTTATTGGTCAAATAGTTGGTTTTGAAGGTGAAAAATATTGACTGAAATTTTTTAAAAAGTGACGGCATAATATATGTGAGCAGTCCATATGTTTGTTCTCTTATTTGACAATTTGAAATAGTTTTTGCAAACTATAATTTCTGGATTTTACAGGATTGTGTTTGCTAACTTTCAATAATAATATATGTTTTTTATTTCGTTGTTTTCGAAATTGTGGTTCGCCCAATGTATCATTTTATTGATTCGAGGCTTGGAAAACATTTTTTGCGGTGGCCTATACTTCCCAGTGGTGTTTCGCAAGTCCTAAGTATTTTCATTCTTGGGAATCAAGTACTTTTTTGCCATCCCAGGAACCAGAGAATTCTCGTGAAAGTTAAAAATCCAAGGTAACGTTAATATTTTTCAGGTTTTATAATATTTTTTAAGAAAGTAATATTACGTTTTGGTACATGAGTTCCTATAAATTTTTTGTCTAACAAAATACTTAAAATGACCCTATGATTGTGGATCGATCATACATTAATTGTGATTGAGAAATTCGAAAAAGTGAAATTTTTCGATGTCATATGGCGATAATTTTGTTGATAATATTTTAACAATAATAATATCAAAATTTGTGCACATGTTCCATTTTAAATAATAATGATCTTTTTAATTTAAAATAGCATAAATTGATAGAGAACTTCTAGATCAGTGAACAAGCACCGGAAAAAGATGACATCTTGCAATAACAAGCGTATGCTTATAGCATGGGAAATGATCCGAATTTGCACAATTTCCGGATCATAGTTTCAGCACTTTCATGACTTTTTTGAAACTCTCTATTTATTTGATTATTGCAATATGCTGGCAGTATAAAACCATGCGTGGGACACCATTTTTTAATTTCATTTTCACCTTCGCGTATTCATTTTGATTCAGCAAATTTCATTGAAAATTAATTTTACCTTAAGATCGGCAAACCAAATAAGTTTAAGAATTACTAAACAAGTTTTGCCAATTCAATATGATAATCAGTTTTATCGCGCAAAAATTTATTTTCTGATTTTATGACTTAAGTTAATAATTTAAAACAAAAACAAATAAAAGTTTAGGTTATTGTATAAAAAATTTCTTATCTACAACCAAAACTTTAGAGCAAAACTATTTATTAAATGACACAAACGATCAATAAAAATCAAAAATATACCATGCAAGTCATATTTATTTTATATTTGTATTTAAAAAGATGTTGTAAAAAAATTAATTTACACTTTGAAATACAACAAAATACATTTTAACAATTTTGCTCTGGCTTTTTTGGTTTATTTTTACTTATTATTTCTTTAATTCGTGGTGTTTAAAACGTAAACACAACAATTATTTACAAAAAATAACATACAAACATTTATATGTGATATTTTTTATTTGAAATCTGTGCTAATTACATATCTTTTGCACATGGGTTGTGAGTTTAACGCCCTGCATACACTGTATCCTCTGTGTGGCCAGATTGTAAATTTAAATTTTAAAAATCCCATAAAATACCCCAATTCGCAAGACGCCGTGCGAAGTTACACTAAATTAGTTTTATTTAAAAACTCCAGATAAAACGAGTTCACTTGATTCATTTCACTCATCACGAAGTTTCACGAACATAGTGCATTAATTCAGACCATCAAAATAATATTGCCAATTTTTAAGCACGCACGAATGTTATCAATACGTAACCCGTTTATGGTATATCAGAGTATTTAAGTAAAAATGGCAGTCAGAATCTCATTAAACTCGTCTTTATGTCAAGGGACTTTTCTTAAGCGTGCCTTTATTTTATATAATATGGAGTTATTAGTCATTGTTAATCCAAAAGCAGGCTCCTTCAATTAATTATTGTGGCAAGGAAATTTTCTTCACAAGTGATAATTGCTTAAAAAATTATTTGTTAAGGATAAACTTAGCAGAATTCTACAACATGAAGTTTTCGGGGTCCGCTACATATCCGAAATCAGCGTTCATTTGTTTCTCAATTATACTATTTGCCTTTATTGTGAACATAAGTTCGTTCTACTAAAGTCTGGCGAGATCGTAATACGAATATTATTTAAATGTGTGTGATAGAAATTAATACGAAGCATATGATTCGTTGTATTTCAATATCTATGATATCGGAGAGATCTACAAATTTACGAATCCACTGTCGGTTTTTTGTACTACATTTATTAAAAAAGAATTCTTACGACTTCTTGCGGCAGCCAGACCCACTTCCGCTCCACTAAAGGCTACAACATAGTCGGATCACAGCAGTTCTAACCATGTTCTTATCAACTGAATACAGTGGTAGCAGGTAGAATCCCGTAAAAAATAGTTATATATAGTGGGGTAAGTCTCTAAATCTTCTAATATACATCAAACCATAGCTCCATATAAGATAATTGGAGGGACCATGAGCGTAGAAAGGCAGTTCTGGGCGATACATTACCCATCATTATAACGCTTTTGTTTCCTTAGAATTTTGAAGATTCGCATTATGGTCTTGCTCCGCCAACAAAATACTTCCAGTACGTACATAGTGTGATTGGTTATTGTCTTCAATCCCCAAATCCTTCCAATATATCTTTTGCAATCATTGTCCTCTTAACTCTATCTCTCTCTTTCTCTCCTTATTAAGCATTAATTTTAAAACTCAACTTTGAATATATTTCATGTATTTGGGTTATAGAAGACGTTAGTTCATGGATGATAAAAACAAGTATTTAATGCTTTCAGAGACTAAATGGTTTTAAACAAAAATAAGTACAAAAATTAGAACGAACTCCTTTGAATGAACCCACCTGATTAAAGGAATATGCAATTTAAATGAAAAAATATTTTCCTTATTTCGATTCACAATTTAATTAAGTTGATTTGGCAATGGTATTTAATCGAACAGCGAAGTTCCAAGCTGCCAAGTTTGTTAGACATCCCGGCGGCTTGTCCTATAAGTGCCCCTTACCTCTTGTAATATTAGGATTAGAGAGATAACTTTTTATACGGGTAACAACTTATCGAAGGCAACTGAGCGAACAGCTGATTGAAAGTTGAGTTGAGTTGTAATCCACAGTAAAAAATTTAACAACTATAACTCTACTATTAATTTGGTTGTGCATAAATGAAAGATTCATCAGGTTTGATTTGGTCTAATAGACAAAATTCATCTATAGTTGTTGTAAAGTTAACCTTATAATCTGGCAACCTCTTTGTGGTTGCATTTGTAATTTTTTAGCAACCACTTGAAAAAATGTAAATCAAATGCGCATAGTTTTTTTTTTTTTTTTTGTTTTATGCTCCACATGTGCTACAACCACTCCAAACATCGATAACAACGGACGGCTGCAACAAAAGTTCTTGGAATACGAATTTTGCCACTGCTGACTTTGACTGCACAGAAACAAAGTTGGCTCCAATCGATGGTGTTACAAATTAAAGTGCCAACAATAAATGACTGTGTGTGCAGAGCAAACTGGAGACGAGCAACGGTCACTCACTTGGCTCCATGGAAAATAGTTCAGTTCGAAGTGATCGTAAGGCAAACCAGTAACGAGTCGCAAGTGAGTCCTATTGAACTACATCTATTATTCTATTGTATGAAAAGGGTCTCAGCTGGCCTCGTATTTATTTGGATAAATAAAAGAAGTACTCACTGCGATCAGAAGTTCTTTATTTTTGATCTTATTTCTGTCGTGGCGAAATAGTGATTGCTCTCTTAGCCTATTCAACAGATATATTGATGCATTCATATGTCAATGGATGTATTAAACTCTTGCTCTGTATGGCCCGTTTTGGCAGAAAATCAAGCCAGGAAAGAGAATTTCAACTATTGGAGAATATATTTATTCTCGTCCGTTACAATATTCTGCAAAGTTTAGGTAAAAATCTTAATGATCCTTTTGTGGCACATGAGAAAGAGAAGAATAAAGAGAGGCTTATTAAAGAAGTTCAAGAAGAATAATAAGTATTCCAGATGAAATGAGTCTAAGACCAATGACTTCGGCATCAGGGTAGGAAAAGTCATGAAATGTTAATCTAAAAAGTAGAAATCAGGACGCTTCTGCAAATCCTTGATTGATAGTTCAGAATGAATTTTAGAGGGTTTTGTATCTAAGAGGCAAATATGCTCGTTTATTATCCTGTGCTCAACAGAATCATAGAATATGCGTCACCATTTCTTTCTTCTCTTTGGACGATTGTACCAATTTATTTTATATTTTTTTTGACCAGATGGTGCTTGCGGAAGAACAAAAATTAAACAAATTTATTCAATTGCATAAAAGCTTTCAAAAGAGCAGAATTATTCGCATTGCCTCTTTAAAAATTACACAGCAAATATCTACAACAACACAAAATTTTTAATATTTTAATATTCAAGTTTATGCTTTATAAATAGAGTTTTAATAAAAATAAAGTAAGCATGTGAGAAAGTAATGACTTAATTCATATTAACATTGAAACAAAACCAATCCAATATCGGCATTGTGTTACGGTCATGAATTTTTGCTCAGTGTAACACCACTAATACATGCATCCTATCACAATTATGTCGGTGTGCAGCATTGATTTACACTTAAAAAATGTGTAAATAAAGAACATGAGAATTATTATTATTATTATTTTTTTTTTGTTGCGAGAGGTGGAATTAAAAGTAACCCATTCATTTGTAAAATGTAGCAGTATCAACCACTGTTCCGATCACGGCTTTTGCGGTTTCTGAGCTACACATCACACATTCAAAGTCAACTTCCTTTTCAGAATTACATCCAATTAGTAAAAATCGTGGGAATAAGTGATATTGTATCCATTAATTAAGATCACTTCTACATCCAGTTTCTGCTTAGGAAAGAAAGGTTTCGGTATAAACTTGCCTTGATCAGCTGAGAGCCCAAAAGGCCCATGGTCCAATTCTTCTGAATTCTCATAAAAGTATAAGTAATAATGATAAAAATCAAACTAAACACTTGTTTAAATTAATTTAATTCTATCGTGAATATTTTCTGCCAATTTTTTATTAGTGTGAGTCCTGCTGACAAAAGTTTATTTAAACTTGAGCAAAAGCAAGTGCGCACACGGAAATTCATTAAACGATATCGCCATTCACCAGCAGGAGTTGTCATGAAAGAGCAACTACTCACGATGCCATCTCTAGGCTAAACATGTCTTTTTGCTGCATTCAGTCGAATACTACAAATTTGCACCATGTGTTGAGATCTAACGGAGATGGCTGCACGCATGAATGGATGGTTGGTATGGAATAAAATCGAATGGTTTATTGATTTTATTATATTTATGACTATTTGGTGAGTATTTGATCTGTAACTCTTCAAATTAATAGCCAATACATTAGTTGTGTAGTACGAAGTTTGTTTTTCTATTGGATATTTTAGAGTCTGTGTTGTTTTAATAGATTTTTGCGTATTCCCCAGACAATTAAGTGAAACCGCAAATGATACGTTTCTACCATATTAATTAAGGCGAGTGAAATAAATACAATGAATTTTATTTTCTTGAAATATATTTAATTACTTGTTAGATTCTTTTCATTTCATGTGCAATTTATTTACTTGAATAAATTAAAATTTCAAGACCTTGTAACGTGTAAGTTGTCAGTAAGCCGATCAGTCGACCAGTCAGCCTGTCAGCCTGTCTGTCCCTCTGAACACTATTCCATGGTATAAGAAAAGTATTTGATTACAAGCCCCTGAAACGTTGCAGTGTTAAATATTGTGGTTCTTTGAAATGTGTTCGTCCGTTTGATCGCTCAAATATGTTTTTGTTGTTTTAATTACATTTCAAAATTAATTGTATTAAGCTGTTGAGTGAAGCGTGGAAAATTTTGAGAAAAAAAATATTGAAACAAAAAAATCATTGTTGTTTTGTAAATTGCAAATGAAACTTTGAATGATTAACCTGAATTTCAGTGCAAGAAAATAAAAGAAATTGTATATAATTTTACAGCAAATTAGTGTTAATGTTGTTATTGTTATTATTATTTCTATTCAATTATAAAATCAATTGGTTGTGAAATAATGACTTAATTTCTATAGTGTAACGTAATTGTTGCTTTAATTGAAAACAATAGTGTAATTTAATTTATAATAATTGGTTTGTTTCTAATAACGTGCAGATAAAGAAAAACATTCAAATGATTTTTCATATACATATTTCTTGGGGTTTTTACTGAAATCCCAGCTCTGTGCCAAAGACCTTTCTAATTGCTTCTTTTCTTCCTCTGAGGGAGAACCGATGCTGAAATGGATTAAAGCAAAATATAAGATTTAATTTAAATGACAGTAAGTATTTTTATTAGCCTTCTACCGAGAGTTATGTGAAGAACATAATATATTTAGTTGAAATTCCTCCAGCCGATCCAGTAAACAGTCCGTGTTAGCGTGCTTAATAAAATTTTGCTGAAGGTTGTTCGGCCCTTTCCTGATTTACCTTCATCTACATTTGATTGTGGATAAAAATTGCTAATATATACATACATGTTTTCTAGGAAAAACAGTAAATTCTGTTTGCCTGATAGTTTTCCTAATGAACTTTTCATCATCTACTAATTATAGTTGCCACCAGCCACCTTGCGACCAGCTGTACTGTATCATCATCATATGCAAAAGCCTCTTTGTGCTCTGAAATCTAAGAGGATTTTCTTTATAACTGAATTTCACAGCATCGGTAATACATATTCTTGTGATGTATAGTTCTTAACAGCCTTTCTGACTATCCTTTATTTCACACATTGTTCGTACAGAAGAAAATTATGTAGATTTTGTAACCATGCCACAGCCACATATTTTCTCTGACTTTGTTTTTAACTTGGCAACAAAATGTGCTGGAATATTTTTAACGACTTCGATCGATTGCACAATTTCGATGACTATCTCTTCGAATGAAGTTACTTAGACAATAGAGACATTAATTGTGCTTTCCAAAAGAAATTACACCAATTTCATTATTCTCAATTACCATAAATTTAGAACATCAATTTGAAATTGCTATTCTTTATAAAGAATTGATCGAATCTTATTAATTCAAAAAATCTGTCAATTATTGAAAAATATTCCTTTTTAGTGCTGTTTTGATTTCCTTAATGCTTGAATAATTTATGGAAAATAACTTAAATGTTTAATAAACTCATCGCACAAAACTTTATTTATTGCAAATAAATATTGATTTAAATCCTTTTAATTGTTAAGCATTAAAATGCCATCAAAATAAATAATTATCATTCTTTTTTGTTTTCCCTTTTTTTGCAAAATTAAAATTAATTAGTTTAGCTCTGAATCTTGCAAAGAATTTTGTTAAATATTTTCTTTGCAAACAAACAATTTTTTTTACTGGTAACCAAAAGTTGCGATACTCGCGCATCCGTTTACAATTTATGAACTCAAGCGTTAAGAAAAACAACAAGAAGAAACTTTAATTGAAATTATTTAACATTTTGAAAGTCAATAAATTATGGGCCAGATACTCGTAACACAATTTTCAAGCAGAGAATAAAAGTTGCAAATATTATGCAAGAACAATAAAAAAAGCAAAAAATGGATAAACGCAATATTTAATTACAAACACATCAGGGGCAGCCACAGCAGGCTACACAACAAGCAACAAAAAATATATGTAGATATATTTTTGTTATTAAAAATAAGAAAATAAAATTGAAAAACACCTCAAAATTAACTTTTACAAAAATTGTTTACAGCCGACCACATTAGCCACCATGTAATCGTAAATTGTTTCTAAACAAATTTCAACGGAAAAATTTCCTAAAATTCAAATAGCGACGGCAACAATTTTCTATCTCTTGGTTCTTTTTGCCTTTTTTCTTATCGAACTTACTCGTACATAAATTTAAACAAATGAATTTTTTGTGGTAACAAGATGTTGGCATGTTTTAACATTTATCAATTTGTTACCATCTTTAAACAGCACTGGCTTCAACTTTATGTTTTTCTTTTTCTGTTTCAGTTGTGGCAAGAAAAAAATAAAGCCAACCTAATGATCGTTTTACGACTAGAAGCACCACAAGAAGCTGCTAAACAAAAATTTCACACAAAAACACTCCAGACTGCGTAGTAAAAGCAACCAGGTCTGGTTGGTCTGCTGTAAAGGTTTCTTAAATGGTGGCTGCTATTAGTGTGAAAATGTTTCGTCTATCGCATCCATAATAGAAAGGTTGATTGGATCCTTTTGACTATTTTAGCAAAATTTATACGTTTGTTTGTATGATTTTATTTTCATGTTTTTAGTTTATGCCACAGCAAATAAAAAATCTTTAACTATTGTCGTTTTGGTATATTTCACCAATAAAAAAAAGGTAGTTGAAAGGCTTATTATTCATTCTTTATGCAAAATTTTTAATCTTTTTCAGATTAAAAATTAAGAACTTTGGTCAACAAGGGTCACTTAACCCACCAAAATCAAATTTATGGTAAACGGCAATCTTTCCTAAGACCAAAAAAAAAAAAATTTAACAGACACAATCTAAAAATACAATTAATAATACAATGCAATAAACAAATCTAATAATTTATTCAACAAAATCGATTTGAGAATTTTCGGAGTAATTAAGATAAAACTTGTCGATAACGATATCTTTCGTAACAAGTAAAGGATTAAGCTAAAAGTTATTACATTTCGCTCAGTTTTAAATTTAGACACTTTTGCAAGTTCCAAATAGTGATTGAATTTCTTAAATCCATGTAACAAAAAATTTTGGAGTTGTTAAAAAAGAAACAAATTTATTCGAAATTCTCCGAAGATAATAGTTTGATGAGTTTGCGCCGAATGTCGCCCGAACATAAAGAACACCCATTTTGATAAAACAATTTAATCATTCGCACGTGCTGTTTAATTCTATGTATAGCCATCCATGGTAATTTGGCAAAAATATACTGAATAAATGACAGCTAATTTGACAGATGTAGATAGCTTCAACAACTGTCAAAGTTTGAAAGTTCCTATTGGAGCACCAATTATCAACAACAATGAAAACTAGATTTTAGCTCTGCTCTGGATGTGCTATAATTATTAATTTTTAGTTTTAACACAAGAATACTCATTTAAAAAAATTGACTCCACCTGTTACATTTCTATAGATAAATTTTATAGTGGTGGTAATTACATTTTTATTAAAATGAATGTGTTACACTGCCAACATAAAAAAATATTTAAATTATTTTTTGAGTGGTTTATACAAACTCTTACACCACTTCTCAGTGGAAAAGTCTAGCGATTCCACTGTCTAAATTCTATGGCTTATGAATAAAGCAATTATAAAAAGTTAATTACGAAAAAAAAATCCAGCATTTTGATAATATTCAAATCAAGTTTATTTCATATAAAGAAATACCTTTGTTTCTTTATTTAAATGACTCGTTTTAAATGGATTTTAATCACGTTGTTGGTCAAACTAGTATTAACAATGTTAACAAAGCCCAGACACCCGAAAACAAACACCTTTAATATTAACTTTACCAACCACTACAATAAAATTTAACTTCTTCCTCGAAAAAGCTACAACACAGTGCACAGTGTATAAAATTCATAGAATTTTTATTTGAAATTATAAAATAAAAAATTCTAACTTCCGCAAACCCCTAAAATCAAAATAAAATAAATAAAACCACAAAGTGTAGAGATAATCTCATTATTGGAATAAAAAGAAAACAAAAAGAAAAAATTAACATTCAATGAAATAAATAAATGAAGATAAAAGAGGGGTCTTAGAGTCTTCGATTCTATAGCAAAGGCAAATATACAACAACAACAACAACAGAAAAAAAGAGAAAAAAATTGCACACTGGTAACATGAAAAAATATATAAAAAACAATATGCAACAAATGCGACATCATCATACCAAGAATTATTCACAATTTTACAACATTGAAAATAAATGGAAAAAATGTTTCACTTGCAACGTGTAAATTCAAAGAAAATACTGCACCGCGATTTACAATTCCCCATAATAGTAAAATTTGTGTCATTAACATTTGACACACTTCTGAAACCCTACATTTTATATCCAAAAATAAATTTTAGAGTAATTTTCGCCTTAAAAAATTTTATTTTTTTATTGATTCTTCGTATCTTAAGGCATTTTTCATTTAAAGACCAAAACTGGCTGGTTAAATGAGTGACTGACGACTTATGCCATCTTCATTTGAAGATTCTTAAATGTTCTTCTTTTTCTTGCATTTTGCCAAAGATAATGAAAGGAAAAATGCATCAGCATCTTATAATTTTTTTCATTATAAAAAGAAATGTCTTGGTATTCATGCGATTTAATTTAAAGTCATTGATCTTTGCATGGCACAAATAATTCAAAGGTCCAGATACATAAAAAAAGAGGAAGATGAAAAGGAGTCCCACAAAACCATAACAAAGCAATGTTGTTGTGGTAACTTCGTGCCCCTACAACATTAAATATGAAGTGTAGGACTTGTGAAAGACAATTGCAAATAAATGTTTATAATTTCCTTCCTGTGGAAGGAAACTGTTAGAAACTCATTCTGTCATTTATTTCGTTATACTCGGCAGGAACTTGCTGGAACCGAACAGACTTAGCAGGTCGGTCTAGCGAAACCACCAGGTAGAACTCGACGATGCATTACAGAACATCTGCATACTTCGGGAACAGTTGCGCACTCTTGTAGCTGTTTTGACTGGTGTTGAGAGTGCGAGGTCAGATCAATAAGTCTATAATTTTTTTAAACAAAACACAGGTTTTTAGGTAAAAAATCATTTTGTTTATTTAACGTAGTCTCCTTTGAGATCTATAAACTTTCTCCAACATTTATGCATGTTTTTTGTCCCTTCCAAAAAGTAAGATTTGTCGTGGTCATCAATATAGGCATTTCTTTGTGAGATGATTTCATTTCTTCAGGTTTGGAATCAAATAATCACTCGACCCTAGTCCAGAGTATAGCGCGTATGAGGGAGCGATTCGTAGACTAATTCATGGAATTAGCCCATGGAAACTGCACATGTGTGCACCTGCGCATTGTTCTGGTGGAAAAGAACCTATTCTTGGCAAAATGCAATGGTTTTTTTCAAATCCTCGTTAAATCGACCCAATTGCCATTGATTGAACTTTTGAATGTTGCCAATGTGGATTATACCGCGTGCATCCCAAAAACGGTCCCCTTAGCTTTATTGGCTGACAAACACACCTTGGCCTTTTTTGGCACCAATTAACACTGATAAACCCTCTGTTTTGACTGCTTTTTAATCTCTAGTGTGTATGATGGATCCACGTTTTAACCACGATTATGAAACAACGCAAGAACTCGTCCATGTTACGGTTGAACTACGCCAAACTCTACTGCGATTGCGTTTATGGGCGATTGTGACCAAACGCCAAGAGGCGGGACATTGAAAAATTCTCGGACTTATTGACCCACCCTCGTATCAGACAATAACCAGAAGTTAACAAAGCCTAGAGCAAGCAGAAATGTTTTAGTTCTCTAAGAAACAGTGATAATCGAAAGGGACTCACTGCTTATTGCTAAAAAAAAATTAAAGTTCGACACGCTTCCCGCTTTATCTATAAAAAATGAAATTTCTGTTAAAGAAAGTAACTGATTTGGAATCTACCAAATTTTTAATTCACAATAGCGCATGTAACTGAGCCCAGTTTTGCATTTGATAAGCTTTTCCATAAAATATTTGTTGTTGTAAAGTAGGGTATCACAAACACAATTGTGACCGCAACTTCAATTTTATCTTGATGTTTTTCAAATACTGTTTGTTGAATGTAAGTTTTATGTTGGTTGTTTGGATTTTTTTAAATATATTTTTTTTAGCTTGTGGTATCTTTTTGAACAATCTGCAATTGCCGCTGCAAAAGAAAACAAAACAAAACTGCAGCCACAACATGAATAGCAATTCAGGCTATAAAAACTCCAGACCATAACCTTTAAGGAAAGGCTATGGAAAAGAAGAAAAAAGACCCACAAAACATATACATATAAGAAAGAAAATGTGCTTCATTTGATTTAAAAAAAATTTCTTTAGCAGCTGCCTTTTTTTATTCGATGTGTCTTTTCTTCAGTTTTCTTGCGGTACAGTTTAATGTGGCTGGAGCTGTTGTTATTGTGGCATGATCAACAGCCAAATCACTGGCAGCAACATAATGTTGTTGGTTGTTTATGTTAACAACAACGTTCATGGTAGAAGAAAAAACAAACTAAACAGAAAATCAGACAGATGAACAGACAGACAGACAGAAAGCAAACGAATATTCTTTATTTAAAAAGGCCTTCTTTTTTCAAAGGTTTTAAGAAGTCAAAAGACCAACAACAAATACAACAACTACTTTTATTTTCGGCACATTTTGAAGCTTGCGGTTTAAAAAGTCATCATCTCTACGTCTCTGCTAGAGTTTAATTCAAAAACTTGTGTTTCGTTGCAATAAAGATACTCGTATGTATTAAGCAGAGGTTGCAATTAATGTTCTTTTCTAAAAAAAATTATATCCCATTTAGCAATTTATAAAAAAATATACATACTTATCGCTCTAATTTAAAAAATTTAAGATCCTGACAAGGCTGCTGGCTCTCGCTAACAGTAAAGTCCCTCTTTTCCTTTTGAAAGGATAGAAAATGTTGCACTGTTTTTTTTTTTTTTTTTTTTTTTTTTGAATACGCCTATTGACAACACAATGTTTTTAAACGTTATAAACTTTTAGTTAATAATTTTAAGTTGAATTTTTTTGGAACAACAACTGATTTTTTACAGTTTAACATAAAATCTTGAAAAATGTAACAATTGATTCTTTCAAGCTCTGGCTTCTGGAGATAATCAATTGTTTCCCCCCAAGTTTTATTATCATTTCGTTTATTGTTTAATGCAGTTTTTTTACAATTATATTTTTATAAGTTCCTTTCTATATGAAAAAGTTTTATCACTGCGTTGATAAATAATATAAGAAGAGAGTGTTTTACACTTACAAAAGTTACTGCTCACCATACACGGAAAGAAAAACTACAAACTTCAAGAAAAAAATTATTTAAGAATAATTGTGGCATGCTTATCGCCAGTCAGTTAACTGAAAAATGTATGTGGATACTATGACGGTTCTTGGATTGAGAGCCTTGCAACAACTTTTTCAAAAATTCAAAAAAGGAATTTGGAACAATTTTTCGTCATCTCATGTCAGTATTAAACGTAATCTAAGAAGAAGATTAGTATTGGTACTACCCATCAATAGTTTCAACAGGAAAGCAGCATTCACCATTCGTCTAGGGTTTCTCAAACATGGGGCAATTCAAGGAGAGCGAGACGACTTACATTAGATGGTAATCTGGTAAGTGTATCCCATCTAAAACTAGGAAGACGGAGCAGTAAAAATTGAATTTGTACTAATTTAATTTTTTTGGATTTAATTTGATATTGTGGATCCCATATCACAGATCCATATTCTAGGACAGGCCGAACTAAAATAGCAAACATCTGTTTTGTTATATACGGGTCCGAAAATTCTTTAGGCAACCTTTTGATAAATCCAAGAGCTCCAGTGATCTTGTTAGTCGAAAATCAAATTTTCTATCAAGGAAAATTCCAAGATCAGTGACAGATCAAACATTTCAGAATTTAAGGTATAATGCCCAATCGTAGGGGATGATCTTGAAAAGATAACATATATTTACATTTGCAAAATGCATTGTTTGTTGTGGCTTTAGCTCATCATATGCCGACATTTCATTGGTTGCTAAAACCAAATCGTCGGTGAAGTTTAAGCAGTTTGAAAACATTCAATCTCGAATGTTTTCAAACTGAAATGTCGGCATATGAAGAGCTAAAACTACAACAAACAATGCATTTTGCAAAAGCTCTAATTGTTTCTAACGATTAGTTGGAAAGAACATCCCAAATAATAAATTTCAATATTAAATATATTTACATTTATTCGCATTTAATTCCGTCAAATTTTTTTACACCATGGTCTTAGAGAAGCTAAATCATTCTGCAGAATTATTTGATCCGTAACGTTATAAAGGGGACGAAATATATTGACATCATCAGCAGACAATAGAGTGTAATACGAGTAACAGAAGGAAGACTATTTATAAGCATTGGAGGTAGAGGTTCTAGATCTTGTGGTCCTTGTGGTACACCTGATACTATATCCATAAAACTGAAGTAGAAACTGCGAAACTTAACACGCTGGTTTCTGTTATTTAGGTAGGATTTAAGCAATTTCATTAAAGAAGTTCCAAGTCTAATACGATCCAACTTTTGCAGCAGTAGGTCAAGATTTATTTTGTTGAAAGTCTCAATAAAATCAATGTATATACGAGTAGCAACCATTTGTTTTCTGAATGCAAGAAGAACGATAAGATAATAATTTTTCAAAAAAATTTGTGTAGCGCTAATCTTAGCAATACCTCTATAATTCGAAATATTGGCTTTAGATCTACACATAAATATAGGAATTATATAAGACTGTTTCCAAGAGGACGGAATATGACCCTCAGTCAGGGATTTGTTGGATAAATATGTTAGGGAAATGCAAAGCAAATGCGATCAATAATAAGTAAAACGTTTTACGAGGTTGAATTTTGAAATTTCTCGGGCTACATGCATTCGATTAGCGATTTTATATGTTGGCACACTTGTCTCGAACAAATGTTCTTAGTAGAGTTTGTTTGCGTTTAGTATAGTTTGTTTGTGAGAGGCCTAACAATTAGACGTGTTTTGCTTGTTCGGCGATTTTCTGCTGTGGAAAAAAATTAATCACAGAATTCGCATAAAATTTTGTGTAAAAAATGGAATTAAGTGTTCAAAAGCACTTCAAATGTTGAGAGTGGCATATGGTGATTGTACTCTGAGCCAGAAAAATGTTTTTAATTGGTACCAGCTTTTCAAAGCAGGTCAAGAGGATGTGAATGACGACGCTCGTCCTGGAAGCTCCATCATATCAACAACCAATGAATGTGTTAAGAAAGTGAAGAAAATTGTTATGTAGATTCCTCGAATCACTATTAGAGAAGTTGCAGAGGTTGCCTCATGCAATACAATTTTTTTACAAATTTTATTTATGAATCGTGTGGCTACGAAGCTCGTTCCAGAATTGCTAAATTTTGAACAAAAAAAAAAACTTCGCATGGGAATCGCTTAGGAAATATTGAATGACATTAAAGACGATCCAAATTTGCTTAAATGCATCATAATAGTCCAATCGTCCCAATCAAAGAGCCAAGACCAAGAAAAGAACGCTAAGTTCAATCAAATGTCATGGTTTTGCTCAATGTTTTCTTTGAATACCTTGGCGTAGTACATCATGAGTTCTTGCCACGTGGTCGTATGGTTAATAAAGGGTGTTATTTAGCAGTTATTAACCACTTTTGAGAAGCAATACGAAAATAACGTCCAGAGTTGTAGAAACACAATTCATGGCTTTGCATCACGATACTAGTTTTTCCTGTTACCAAAATTCAAGAAAGGACGGAATTTTGCGACGATTGAGGAGATAAAAAGCGAATCGCTGAGAGAGCTCAAGGCCATACCAAAAAAAATTGAATATCAGAACTGCTTTGAGCATTGGAAAACAAGGTGCCTCTAAGGGGACTTCTTTGAAGGGATTGCAATAGAAATTGATGAATGAAGAGACCTCGTATAGCATTCTTAAGGAGAAAAAAGGTCATAAATATATATTACGCATTGGTAAACATATTTTGTATAGATATTTAAATTATATATACACTCGTATATCACTTTTGGCTACTTTTTGTTACATGTATGTTGTCTAATTAATATTATTTTTTCTTTCTTTCTTTCTTTTTCCGGTGTGGTAATTTTTGGCAGTGTACCCTCGATCCATCCTACTTACTAGGAAGTCAATCGTTGGGATATCGATTAACAACCAGATCAGCTTATACGGTGCTAAATTTCATTAAAACTTTCTCAAATGGTTCAAAAATTACCAATATATTTCAACAATAACAATTTCTTTACACCAAAATGTTTCATTTTCTTCAAAATACTGTTGCTTGTCTCAGGCGAGTTTTCGACAATTTGTTAGAAAAATCTCGATGATTGTGACGACTTTGTTTCAAAAACTCGACGATTCTTCTATTAAGACTTTTGCACTTTTTTACTTATAATTTTTCTCGGTGTACTAACTGTAAGATAATGCAAAAATATATATAAAATTTCCATAATTAATTTAAAGTTAAATAAATTTCATCTCATTCATCTGATCTTCAGTATGAATGCTTTTTGCGTCTTGTGATTATGTAAAATTAGCAAAATTAGTTTCTTTTTGTCTTCACGATCTTTAACTTTTTTGTTGTTTGTTTTTGAGAATTAAGCCAGTTGCCTTTGTAGGCTTTTAAATGAAAATAACAATTCCAACTGCTGATGTCCCGGTTTCAAAGTCAAAAGTCAAGTTGAGGATGTCGTATTTTTATATCCACATTGTCCCGGTACAAAAAACTACATTCACTGTTTACTTTTCTTTATTCATTCTTTATCCACAATTCATTTCTCTTTGGCTGCATTCTGGGGCGGCACTTCCATTTGAATTTTGAAAATAAAATTTTCTATAAAACTTGGAGTGGGCTCTTTCGTTCGTGTGTGTTATAAATTTATCAGAAAGGAAAATATGTTTTATTCATAAAGAAATTTGTGTGAGTGTAAGAAAACACAAATAATTGCTTGTACTATGAACATGTAAGAGTGCTCGTATCTTGGGTGATCTACAAAACTGATAGATAAAAATCTTTAAATTTAATTAAGCAAATTGTAAGCATTTTGCTTTTCAATGACTTTTCAACATGTTTGTGCTCGTATGTAGGTGGTGCGGTGTGTTTAAATAGAAAATTATTAAACTATACAAATATCAAGTCGGAAAACATTTTGTAAATGATAATTCGCATAAAGTGATCAGTGAATGTCGGAAGTGTATGATCTGTTTGAGCCTCACACATTTTGTTCAATTTAACTGAAAGCCATAAAAGTAAAAATCTTGTTATCAAAGCTGGCAATGCATACTTCATTTATTATCACTAATACTTTTCTAATGCGTTCGCTTGTGATAAGAAAAATATGCATGAGGAAATTTTATTAATTTTCTCATTTTCATAATTGAAAGTTAAACTATTATTCGTTATTTATTTATAAATTTTTGGTCGTTCACAGCTACATTATTTTCTTTTATTTGAATAAACAATAGATATTTGAAATGAACAAGAAAAAATAATTTTGAATTTAGTTTTAATAGTTGAATGCATTCGCAGAATGATCGTAAGCGACATTTTGTTTAAAAAATATTCATGATTGAAATTAAATTTTTATGGAACTAATTATATCTTTTATTTCATAAACGAGCTTTAAGTCTTTTTATAAAATAAACAACTTTATTTTAATTGAAGAAAAATTTTTTTATCAAAAAAAAAATTTTTTATTAATGAAGAAGACGGCCTATGGGCGTCGAAATGTTCAAATAAAAATATATATTAAAAAGGTCGAAAAATAGTGTTAATTAATAGAACTAATTATATTTTAAAATTTAAATAACGTCAAAATTTTCTATAACTTTAAATATATAAGATGTTCAATTTGTTGTTAAGTCATTTTTTAATTATTTGCTAAAACAATTCTCTCGTAAAGATTGGCGATACCGGCTACGTTTAAAACAAAGGATCAAGGATCCTTTCATATATGCTTATATGTAGAGGGAAAGTGTGAATTATTTTGTTTATAAATATTGCTCATATTTCAATAAAAAAATTTTAAATCTATATATATAAAATAGGATGTGTGTATGTATGTATGTAACGTAATGGCTCCAAAACGGCTGGGCCGATTTTGACGAAATTTTCAGGGAACCTTCAGAATACTCGGGCGGGTGACACCGTGAAGTCCGATTTCGGTTTAGTTTATTTTCGGTCTGTGGGCGGAGGGGCGTGGCAAAATCCAATAATTCATAAAATGAGAACGTCTTGGCCGATTTCTGTAAGACTTTTTGTCAGTTGTTCGTATTTTCTAGAAGAAGGTTTTTATGGAAGAAATTTTTGGAAAATCCCTCCGGAAAAGTCGGAAAATTGGAAAAATCGAAAATCGAGTTTTTGTATGAAATTTTGTTTGAAATTATTACTTAATGGCTTTTCAAATTAAAAAATAGAAAGTTTGTCTGAAGGCTTAAAATTGGGGCGAGGCGAAGTTCGCCTGGTCCGCTAGTTAGTATATAAATTATGAGTCCACTCGACTACTCAATACATTATTTAAAGAAATGTGTACTTCGTATTTAAATACGCATTTACTTAATTTTTATGAAATTTAACTGGCATTTAAATACAGTTTCAGTTTATTAGTCAATAATTAAAATTCTTACTTGAGTGATATGAAAATATGGCAACACTAAAAAAACTGCCAAAAAATCTTCCATGGTTTTCCGAAAACAGCTGTTCAATATAAATAAAGAAATATTATAAAAGAAAACTTTATATAACAAATAATTAAAAAACCAAAAAGCTTGAATTTTAATTTTGAATTTTTATAATTTCAACGTTTATCAACGTTTATTCTTTAATTGTTTTATATAAAAATATTTATTTTGTTATTTTTTTTTTCTACATCTCCTATTTTATTGGCAGTGACTAAACACTGTCAAACAATCTCACAATTAACTTGTATGAAATTGCCTTTGGACAGAATTGTAAAACTGATCGTTAAGATTGTGATGATAATAGCGAATTGCTGATAACTATAATCATATCGTTTGATCCATCTGTGATCTTTAAAGCAAACATTACAATTTTCAACAAAAGCGTTTCCCAATAGGGACAGATTAGTGTTGACACTCTGAGAAAGTGATGTTTGTTTTTAACTGAGCTTGTCATATCAGCGTCATAACAGTTACACGATTGAACAGTACACAACGGATGTGATTTAGCTTTCCCCGATTTCTTTAAGAAATTATCACATTGAATTGTAATTTTAATTAGTCTGGGTGCGATTCCCATATTTGTCAATTCAGTATATTTTTTTCTAATTATTTTGAATATAGCATAATAGAAAAACACTTCAAATATTTAATATTGTGTGTTTAGCTGTTCAAATGCCTACATTTAATTGGCATTTTGTAATAATCATATACGATAGAGAATTCTCATATTGTATTTGATTTGTTTGACATAAAATAATGAGGTTGAATGTTTTCAAATTGCTTAAAGTTCACTGACGATTTGGTTTAGGGACCAATGAAATGTCGGCATATGAACAAATAAAGTCCAAAAAAAAGAATTTTTCAAACTCTAAGTTATTCTTAACAGTTTAACTATGAGATTAAAAATCTGACTATCATATGCTACCAGAAACGTTTGGACAAAAAACCACATTCATCGCTGAGACGTACCGCAACCTTATAAAACATTTGTTTTAAATCAAATTGATCCACGAGCAATCCTCTCGGTAGGACAATTATGGGCGAAGCGTGCGGAACGTTGCGAGAGGAGTAAACCCATTTTGATAAATTTTTAATATATTTTATCATTTGCACATATTGCTGAAACCTACTTATAACCATCAATGATGAATGGGCAAAATAGAATTAATAAATGACAGCAAGTTAACAAATGAAACTGCAGCAATAATTGTCAAAGTTTGGAAGTGTCCGGTTGGAAAACCCGATGTAATGTTATGTCCAACAACTTATAATAGTTTCTAAATATTTTAACGAATTTTTCCATTGAGGCGAGTCAATATTCTTTTCAACTCCGTGCTCTCGGCAACAGTTAAAATGTCCTGTATTCGATTGCTAATGGCAGCCATGAGCTTTTTAAATAAAAGTTCGATTTTATTTTATTCCACTTTAAAACTGAGGTGCTCGCTCCTACAGAGAAACTCTTTATTAAGATTGAAAGGACTAGAATTTATAAGAATGAAAGGTTTATTGATTGCTAAGTAAAAGTTAATAAGAGTGATATTTACGAAATTACTAGTACCTTTGAATTAAATCAAGCAGAAGTGTTATGGACTTTGGAAACGTCTGAGTGTTTATTTATTTATTTAGGCAGGCACTAAAGCATCTTTAAGGTAATTAACCCTCATTTGATTTACATGGCAAATAAGCTTAAAGTCAACAAGAACTAGTCAAGAAATTAAATGTTCTTAATGCCAATAACCTTTACTTTGTGACACATTAAAGAACATCACAACAACAATACGAATGTAAGTTTTAAATAAAAATCGTATTTTTATGGTGGCCCAGTGGAGATGGAGGTGATTAAATGTAAATCTGTAAGTTATTCATAAACAAATACTTAGTTATTTACATAACATCATTACATATTATTATTTGATTATTATTATAATATTTTTTTATTATTCCAAAAGCCTTTTTTGGGTTGGCGTTTAGCTTTAAATATTTGTGTAACGTCCAGCCGTAGAAAATCAAATAAAAATTGGTATGAGTTTTTATTAAAACTTAAACTACTGTTGAAACTGAAGTCTTTCAGAATTATATTCTACTTTTATTTAAATCATGTACGAGACTAAATTCAAATGGAAAGCCTTCAATTTAAAATAATCTTATTCCGCTTCTGCTTCTGTTTCTGTTTTTTCTTTAATAATTGTTTTTCATAATTACAAAAAACACATCACATCACATTCCTTTTATATTTTAAAGGCATTTCAAATTCTAGGTTTTTATTGTAAAACTAAATGCCAAACGATTGAAAGGCAGGAAATGCAGGTGCCTTTTCTGTTGCATCTTTTTTATTTTTTTATTGGAATTGATTTTTAAATTTGTGCCCATTTATTTTTTTATTTAAATCATTTTAAGAAATTATTGTTTTTCCTTCAATCTTAATATTCGGCTTTTACGGTTTTAAGCACGCGAACGTGATATTTATGAAAAACTTAACTTTTTCTTAAAAAAAATTTTTTTCCGTTAAATTTAATTAAAAAAAAAAATAATAAACCTGCCAATTGTTACTCACGTTCTTTTTCTTTGGCACTTAATATTTAAATCATGTCTGGTTTTACCTGGAAAGAAAGATACAAAAACGACTTAGTTTTTAATAACAACAATAACAAATGCTTATGAATTTGAAATTTCACGAAAAAAAATTAATAGGAGTAAGAAATATGCGAGGTGCGTTCAAAAAGTAAGTTAAGAATTTTAACGTCGTGGGATAAATAAAATCTCTTCTTTTATCTTACGTCCCAAAACATTTAATTTCACAAATTAAACCATAAAGCATTGTCTGCTTATTTACTACAGACATGAAGATTGTAAACGTTGGGTGAAGTCAGCGATTTTCTGCTATCGAAAGAAATTAATCAAAGAAATTTTATGATATGGAAAAAAGTGAAATCAAGTTCTCTAAGCCACTTGAAATATTGACTAGCAATACTGACACAAGCAAAAAAAATATTTATGGTACAGACTCTTCCCGGAAGCTCAATATGTCAACAACTAATGAAAATTTGGAAAAAAATAAAGAACCATCAATTTAAGAGAATGACGTCTGCTTCTCGTTTGGCTCGAGCTATGCAATTTTTTTTTTATTTTTTTGGATATGAGAAAATTATCAGCGTAGTTTGCTTTATAACTTTAATTTAGGCCAAAAGAACTGACGATTTTTTTCAAAAATGCGAGATTCGAATTTGACACCTGTGGATTTGCAACCATTGCGTAGGTAAATACTTCACCAATGAAAGCTCTTAAAGATATACCAAGAATACTTCGAAAATTAGGAAAGACATGGAGATAAAACAATTCTAAATTAGAAAATTACTTTGAAAGGAACATTGTGAATATTGATGAAAAAATATATACATATATAAAATTTGCCGTACTTATTGTACACACCTCGTATATTAGAGTTCAATATGTAACTTTTATATTCATTTAAATACCAATAAAAAATTTTTAAATAGTTTATATTCTTTTTTAATAAAATTTGACTAAAGGGTTTTCTGTCTGTCATACTCTCGTTGGTTTATCATTCGGTCGCTGATGCCGAATTGCGATGTCGTTTTGGATGATTGAGCATCACGTCCATATAATAAAATTTTAATTAAAAAAAATTAAAAAATTCCAGCCACTGATAAACACGATTGCTACAGATCAATTATAAAAATGTTTCTCTGTTGGTCCATTTTGAACATGTTTTCGACATGTAGTTCCAGAAGAATGATGTCACATGCCAAGGCGCTACACGTCACTGTTTGACGGATTTAAATGTATGCCACAGACTTGACTTGGACAGAAAAAACTAAATTCCGTTTTCAGTAACCAAATTCACTAAATCATTAAATATTTTGTGTGGTTGTGGACCTACACAGAATTTTGTAAGATCAGACAACAATAAAATAAATGAAAAAATAAAAAAAACTCTTGTATTCTAAAGACTCAAACTAGTAATTAACTGTGGCAATAAAAAAGTTTGACTGAAAATAAAATTTACTTTGGACAAAAAATGTTTGTTTGAAATTTTTTTACAATAATTTTTTATGTGTATGGAAATTTTGCTACCCTTTGTATCGGTAGCGCATACAAAACTGTTGTGATATTCCACACATAACATCCGATCATTTGTCAGTCAACCTATTTCATTTATTTTTAACGTCGACTAACCTTTGTAAGCTTAATGTTTAGTGAAACATGTTGTAGTCCACTAATTATACTTTTACTGAGTTTTCCTTTCTGTAGACCAATTTATATAAAAAAAAAACTTATTTATCACTCTAACTCGCTTATTTCCTCTGTTTTTGTTTAAAAATTTTGTACTTTTTAAGAATAGAAAAGCTTTAATGAAGAAGAAAATTATGTCATTTATTAGAAATTCGTCAAGAAGGAAAAAAATTCTTGGGTGGTGATTAGCCCATCTACGCCCCTGCCTCTGCTGCCTTATAGTTGCAGTCTATAAAGTCTGCTTTAACACGCCGCTAAATAGAAACTAGAATTAAAAATGCCGATTGAAAATTACTGATTCAGCAATTGACACACCCACTAAGACTCAACTCAGAATTGTTTTGTAAATTAATAAAAAAAAAATTATTTATTTATTTATTGCAATTTAAACACCAACAGAATGTGTCACAATAAAACTCCAGCAATTATGGAAATATCCAAATTATAATAAAACAAATAAAAGAGCCCTATATTTAGCAAAGTCGAATCATTAAAAAAAGTTATCGTCGCTTAATTGAATTTTTTAGTGGAATATTAGAACTTTTTAATATTCTTTTTCGTTGGAATGAACAGCGATTTTAAAGATTTTTTTAGATTCTTAATTTGTTGTATTTTTTAAAAGTTTAGAAAATTTTTTCTGTTTTGCCTTGGCTTTCGTTTTATTACGAAATTATTTTCTCGTAGCATTTAGGGATTATTCTATGGGGTGTTTTCCCCTCCTGTAATTACTGTTGCCCTTCCTAGAATATTTGAGACTATTATTATTTTGCTATTTTTCTTAAATCAAACAATTCGATCTTTCCCGTTTATAGATTATATATTTCTAATTTTGTTAACGAAATTTTTTCCGGTCAATGTTGATTTCTAGCTCATCATTAGCTTTCTTTATCATTTACATTTACATATATATGTATGTTCCCTACTTTTTTAAGCTTTTTATCGCTTTTAATCGATTTCATATTTTGAACTATTTTTTGTTGTCTCCTGCGATTTTCACTGAAAGCGTCTTTTGAAGAATATCGAAATCGTTTTCTTTCTTGAATTTTTTGCAAAGAATTTTTTTTATTTCGTCCTTATAGTTTCTTTTTACCAAATTACTAAAAACAAAATATTGCTTTTCTTGCAAAATAAACAGTAACAATAATTCCACGTTCTTGAGGTGTGTATTGCTTTATGGCTCGTCAACGACTAATTCTCTACAAATCGGCATCATAAATGTCCACGCACAGTGGCAATCGGTGCCATCTGCACAAATGCCAGCCATATTGACATTACTTTCGCGCCACCTTGTATGTTATAGATTTCGGCACAAAGCTCAAGGAAGTGATACCAAGACGCTTGTCCCTATTACCTTGGCGAGCTTGTCTTAATTTTTTTCTAATGCCCTCACAGTGTTGAAACTTCTTTAACTCATGAAAACTAAAGGCTGCTCAAACTAATTGCATTATGGGGAGGGATTCAACACTAAGCCTAGATTACAAACTTCTTCTATACAACGCGATCCTAAAACCAATATGATGCTATGGAATTCAGTCGCGTGGCAGCGCCTCAGCATCCAATATATAAAAAATTCAAAGACGCCAAAATAAAATCCTCCGCTCACTGGTATGGTTGAAAATTTAAACATTCATTAAAAATACGCGACAACATACATCAAGAAAGTGGAGTATCATCCAAACCCACTAGCCCCCAACATCCTAAATTATAGAGGGCACACTCAGCTGCGAAAGAGGGACACTCTTACTCTTGGTCGAACACGAGAGATGTTAAGACAACACAGAAGAACCAGCAGAAACTTTTTATTTCTGTCTGGCTGGACTTGAATAAATAATATTAGATTAAAGATTTGAATTCTCGCTGTTAGTTCAATTTAAATTTAAGATACAATAAATATAAAAAAAGCCTGACTAAAGTTTGATACAGGCCGCGTAGGAGCAAGGAAGCTCTCAGATCTTTGTGGATATAATTTTGCTCTCATTCCGCATGTGGTCAATGATGTAAAAAAATGTATTTAACAAAATATAGATAAACCTAACAACAATATTCTTTACATATTTAAATTAAAAGATTATGCCGCCAAGTCTACATACAAGACCAAGGAATGAACGAACACACATGACTTTAATGGCGAGCCAATAGCAACAATTGTTGTTGTTGGTGCAAATTAAAAAAAACTACAAACTAAATATTTGTTTTCCGTTTAAGTAATGGCGCTTTGTAGGAGGATATTTTTATTTATTTATTTATTTTTTTTTTTAATTTAATTCCCATTTACCTGCTTAAGAATTCTAAGCACTTTTGAACCAGTTGTAAAACACAAAACACATGTACTGTACGAAAATTAAAGTGTTTTTGTCTCTGTATTTTGTTGTATGCCACAAAGCATTAACAAAAAGGGCTAAAGCTTTGTTTATTTAAACAGCAAAAAATATAAATAAATAAAAAGAATAAAATCAACAATAATCACTTGCAGTTTAATTAAATTAAAAAAGTTTACAAACCAACAACAACAACAACAACAACAACAACTAGAAAGATTTAAATACATATTTACATACCCCACCCAAACGAATGATCATACAAACATCAAAGCTTCAAATGCCGATATAAACTGTCAATTACCGCAATCAGTTTAGTTCCTTAAACGCCGCCTTGCAATTAGTTTTGGTTGATGAAAATCACAACAACCAACCAACAACAATGCGAGGGATACAAAAACAAAAATTAAAGATCTTTACTTTAAGATCTAAAATGTAAAATAGTTTTTTTTGTAAATTGAATTTTATTTCTTTTTTAAAAACAGTTGGGTGTTAGTGGATGCGTTTTGTATATTTTCTAACTTGATTATATTTATTTATTTAAGTTGCATGTTTGGTGTGTTTGTAATGAAATGCTAAAGGCAATCAATTTGCATTATTCACAGCACAAATGGTTACAACTACAACAGTAACAACTTCATGAAAAACTTCAGCAGCAGCAGCAGCAATAGAAGCAACAGCAGCAACAACTAAAATTAAACTTGTATTTGTGCATAGAAGCGTATTTCTATTTGTTATTAGAAGTATTTTAGTTGCAATCTTTGGTGAAGGGAAGTATCCGTATGAAAAGATTGTATTGAATTTTAATGAAACATTTTTAAATTGAGGTTTAGGTATTTAGGACTTGAATCGATATAAATCCTAATATTATTAATATTGCAATCCATTTGCGCTTGATAAAACTAAAAGCATTTTTTCTTTTTCAAGGAAAAATGTTGCCGAGGGCTACACGCTTGACCCGTTGCCCTCATGCTCGCAAATAGAACAAAAATAGTTGGTTGGTGTTACAAATAACAATAATGTACATTTAGTGTTTCGAATATACATATGTATGTAGAACAAAAATTATGCACTCTTTGACATTATTTGCACTGTGCAAGTGATTTGCAACATAAAATTATGCGGTTGTAAAGGAATGTTAACATCATAATTATAAAATAAAGCTCTCATCTTAATGAGAAGATGAGTATTTTCGCAATAATTCCTTAAATATGAAATATTTAATGTCGTTGTATTAAACTTTTTTAAAGAAATTTGTTATAAACATTTCGCACAAAAACAAATATGTAAACGAAAACAAAACCAACAAATCTCCTATTTGTATAAAATTGTCCTTAATAAAATCCGAAATGTCACTTCACTTCACTAGTGCGAAACATTCAACATCAAGTACCAAAGCAGCTTATAGAGGGTGATTTTTTAAGAGCTTTCGGATTTGGTTAAAAAAAACATAAAATTTAGAGAAATGTATGAAGTCTTCGATAGAGCGATCTATATAATTCAAAGCTTAAAGGTGATTTCATGTAAATGTTGACCGCGGCTATGCCTCAAATGTTCATAGATATGAGCCTTAACATAACCCCACAAAAATAGTCTAAAGGCGTTAAATCGATCTAGACGGCCTATTGATCGACCCCAAATGTGAAATAAAATGTTCACCGAACTCGCCTCTCAATCGGGCCGTTGTTTCGCATGATGTGTGGCATACAGCTCTGTTTTATTGAAACCACATGTCAGTCAAGTCCAGCTCTTCTATTTGGGGCAAAAAAATTCGCAGTCATCGCACATTAGCCCTCGCCGTTCACAGTAACGTTCCCGTCTTCGTCGTGTTTGAAAAAGTACGGTCCAATGATGCCAACGGCCCATAATCCATACCAAACAGCGCATTTTTGGGATGCATTGGCAGTTCTTGCAAAAAAGTGGACAATGCACTTTCTTAACCGGGCATGAATTTTACTAATAAAATTCAATAATCTGCAATCTGCTGAGCTGGCAAAAATAGTGTTGCCAAAAAGAAAGTTGCTTAATAATCACCCTTTAGGACGTGATGTCATAAAAGGTGCCGAAAATCAGATCTGCTGGGGACGTTCAAAAAGGTTCAAAGGACCATACGCGACCTGCCATCGGCAATTCCAGTAGTCTTCTATGCAAAACAAATTACATCATTCTTATGGTTAGGGAACGTTGCCTTTCCCTCTTTCGCTTTTTGTTTTTGTTTTATTCGTGCTTCATACACTCAGTGTAGACCCGTGTAATTTACAACCTACAACTGGGAAAAGAAACTTGTTCATTTAACCAAAAAGCACATTTTAACACCATTGAAAATTAATGACTAAAGAATGATGCATCGCTTTAATAACTATTTAAAACATTGACGGCGACAACAACAACAACAATGACAAATGCAACAAAAACTTTATCGCAACATGCAACAGTATTTCCAGCAGTTCTGAAAGTAACATTTACCCATTTCAAACGTATAACATTTTCTTTCTAAAAGCAAAATTTTGCCTTAGATGTTGCCCATACCCTCGCAAAGTGATGCCTTTTTTTAGCTTACAATAGAACAAAAATAGTTGTTTGATGCTACATTTGACATTAATATATATTTAAGGTTACGAATGCAGGATAACAATTGTGTATTTAGCAATAATTGGACTGTTTAAGGGATTTCCAATATATATTTATGTGTTGCAAAGAAATGTTGATATCACTGATCGTCTTTTAAAAAAGAACACAAACTCTATTAAATTACTTTCATATCAAAATTAAATTGGAACAGTTGAGAGTTGTGGAGATGTCTTTTGAACTAAACAGAAATGAAAACGGTTTTGCTTCAACGAACTCATTTTTTGAACCGAATATATTTAGAAAATTTTATACATATTAAAATTAAAACAGTTTAATGAATGATTGTGAATTCAGATTTATTTCATAAAACGTAGTTTTATTGGATGCATGTAGTAACACGACAAAAATGGCTGGCACTACCTGGTATTTCTTCGGCGGTAAATGAATAATTTCTTCTTTCTCTTAAGCGATGTTTGTTTTAATTTCGTCTTGAAATTTCACATAAAAAATTTTTTTCGCTTAAACGGTTTTTCGACAAAGCAATTTTTTTGTGCTTTCAAAATTAATATTTCATTTCAATTATTTCAATCAATACATTTTTTATTAAGTGGTGTGCTCTTAACCGAATACGACTGTATTCACAATGCAAGCCATAGACGTTGCAACCAAAAAGTATAGGCTCGTCATACGATTGTATGAAAAACAAAAACTTTAGATTTATTTTAGCAAGTTGCACAACTCGGTCGCAACGTGTATGGGCATGTCACATAGCATTATTCTATTTAGCAAGAAACCTTGCGTCCAACTTTTATTTGGCGGAAATAAACAAATAAATATATATATAACATAATATGGAAGATTACGCCAGAAGGATTAAGAAGATTATTGAATTTTATAAGGGTATGCTTGAACTGTGGAATTTCAAAGATGAGAATTATAAAAATTAAAATATTCCCATTAACTTCCGATTACACTTATTTAAAAATGAAGTTATACACGAAATTGTACTTGAAGTTGTATCGTTTGTACACAAAATGCACAAATTGATTACCAGCCGGTCGTATAAGATATTCCATGTAGAGAAGATTGAAATATTTTCCAAGAAAATTAATTACGCATTTAATAATTAAAGAACATTATTTTCTTATCGTAACGATAAAAAATTTCTGCCCGGATCTGACTTTATTATAAGTTTCCTCAAAACATATGGTTATAACAAACATAATATAGTTTAGGAATAAAGTTTTAGCCATGTGAAGCTATTGACAAAAATTTATTTCTATAAAATTATTTTTTGCCACAAAATGTCATTAATAAAATCGAAATATTAGATAATAATTTATTTTATTGAATACATTAAATAATTAATTATTTTAATGTAATTTGTAAATATTTCTTCGCTTTTTAGAAAATTTTAGCTTATGGAATTTTTTTATGAAAATAATGTAACATTGTTTTTGCCAATTTATAAAAAATATGTCTAATTATCACACTAATTTGAAAAATTTAACTCTTTCCTAATAAGTTTGTGCTTCTTAAAGAACTCTAATTTCCCTTTCTCTCTTTTAAAGGACAAAAAATATTAAATTTCTTTTTAGAAAAGAAAACGTCATAAAACTTAAATACTCCTACAATGCAACATTAATTTGTCGTTGTTGCAAAGGAATTACTTTTTTAATTTTCTACATGAAACGCGTTACGAGCACTGCTGGGTTACAACTCGATTGAATGTACGTGTATGAATTTTAGATTATTTTTTGATTCGGTCATGCTTAAACACTTCACACTTACAGCAGCAACAACAACATAGAATATTTCATATGTTGAAAAAGAACATATTTATTTATAAAAAAAAGTTTTTATATTGGGAAACTTTTCAAACATTCAAAATAGACAACCTGTTGCTACAGAAAGTAAAACAAACACAAATAAAATACTCGCTGAGCTGGAAATAAATTGAATGTGGAATAAATAACTTTTGTTTTTTATCTATTCTTAAAATATTAGCATTTGAATCATTTGAAAACTTGTTTAAAATTTATGAAAAAAAATTTTTTAAGAAACTATTTATAATTCTGGTCTGCTATAACTTTATAATAAGATTCAAGTTATATTCTAACCTAATATCACAAATCTAAACTAGTAACAGAGAGCATCACCCGTTGTAGAGAAGCGGACAGAAGTAATTGGTCCAGCCAGACTGATCGACTTGTGATCACTACCCTACCGAAGCACCCTTGATTAAAACAATTGTGCAACAATTTGCATAGGTTATGAAAAAATTGAATTTTTTAATGTTTTTCTACGCAAAGAAAAAAATATGATTAATAATTAATCATTACAAACATTTTATGTTCATTCCATCAACATATAATTGAAACAGTAAAACTAATTTTATTAAAATAGTATTCGAAAAATTGTTGAGCATTTTATTATATGCTTTAACTCCATCATATTATTATTGCTACTATAATGTACATTATGATTGCTTCAATAATATTATAGGAAAATATATATTTTTTTTTTTTGTTACGATGAAGTAAAAATTTATTTCTGTTTCTATTTACATTTGAAAGTGTCACGAAAATTTTATACAAAAATTATTAAAAGTGAAATTTTAAATTAAAAATAAAGCTCATAAGAAAAGAAATAAAAAAGAAGAATGATTTGAATGTTCTGAATATTCTGAAAGGTGATGTACGTTTAAGTGGGTGTATATATTTATTGGGCGATTTTTTATATGAACAGAAATACTATTGTAATGAATGTATTAATATATTCTGTATTCTGGCAAACATCATAATATGTTTCTCAAAACATTTTATAATGTTATAACGTACATAACATATTTAATAAAAACAATTAGTGAAATATTAATTATAATTGGTAAATATGATTGTATAAACCATGTTTTTTCTTTCCAATTTTTTTTTATTTACAAAATTAGAACTGCTACATTAGGATGACAAATACATCTTCATGACTTTTCCTTGAAGTGAAAATAATATAAAGGTTAGTCTTTTCAAATCATATTTTGTTTTGACATTGATAGACTTTTTCTGTCCGAAATATTGACTGCAAAAGAATCGGACATCGAATTTGGCTATAAATTATATATTTTCTAACGAGGCACATTTTAATCCCGGTGACTATGCCGCATCTGAAGATGGGAAAACCCGCTTGTCATTATCGAGAAGCCAATGCATCTACAGAGAGTGACAGTTTGGTGTAATTTTGAAGTAATGACATTATAACGTATTTTTTAGGCAGGAAACGCCATTTCAACTGCTAGCGCTACAGAGCCATTATTACGGATTTTTTATGGACTGTAATAGACGACATGAACTTGGATAATCTTTGGTTTCACCAGGATGGTGCACCATGTCATCAAGCTAATTGAATTTTTTTAAGATACTAGTACTTGGACCACCCCTTATAAAAATTCGGGAGTAAACTGCAGCCCTTTGATGAAGGAGCATATTTTGTAGTATGTTAGAAATTCCATACAAAGTTATAAATTAATGGGCAGGCTAAATTAGTTCTATAGCCAACAACAACACAGCAAAAAAATATTTTTTCTATTGTTTTTTTTTTCTTCTGTTTTTATAAGGTATCAAACACTTTATTAAGTCGATAATAATTCTCATTTCTTTTTTTTAGAGTTATTATATCAGCAAATGAAATTTTAACTATTCCAAAATGTCGTTAAAAGTCTGCTACTAATTAGTTGGCATAAGCATTAATAACATTTAGTAGCATATGGTCTAGTATCATTTTATGAGGCACAACATATTAATATCTTATTATTAGGTTTTTTTCCAAAATAATTCAAATAAAATCTATAATTTTTTTCAATAAGTTTTAAAATAATCGAGTTCATACAGTAGCCTTAGTTTTAATAATAATATGATTGGACCTCAATCAAGTATTTTTGATTGTATATTAAGGAATTCACCATATGAAGGAATTATAATAAAATGATTTCCTATATTCGACTTTTATAATTTATTTAATTATATAGAACAGCTCAAGTGGGTAGACCATTACCTTAAACAAGGCATACTTCTGCATTTTCGGAATATGATCCCTAAAGATGTAAGTTTCATAGACAAACGTCCACTCTACAGTGGGCCAAAAATAAAAAATATGTACAATAATATTTTCCAACTTCTTTGCATAAATAAAAATAAATATTGAAGTTTATCACTTTGATTTTGATAAGACATTTCTGTCCACGAGTCTTTCACGAAATTCTTGACTTTAGGAAAAAATATTTTTTATTCAATGAATCGAACTTAATTATAATTTCAAGAGCATACACCGAGTTCATTTAAAATATTTTACATAAATATATGGAAGTAATATCTAAGTCTTGGCCATAAGCCGTTTAAAGTTTAAACAATCATTAAAATTCCCAATAAATTATTAACAAATTAACATAAAAGCATAAATAGATAATAATCAAGAAGAAGTAGAAAACAACTAATAAAAAATAACACTCGACTACGAACAATAATCGTTTGGCCACAAAGAAAATAACACCAACTATGAAAATTAGAATTTAATAGAAATCAATATTAATAGGTTTTACGTTTTTATGTGGGTCTCTTAGATTTGACTATTAAAACATTTAAAACAACCTTTCGAAAAAATTTCCTAACAAAAATGCAGACATGAATCATAATAAAATATTTCCAAGAGCAAAACAAATCACAAAAGAATGAACAACATTTAAACTAATTTCTTACAGAAGGCAACCACAATGGAAAAGAATTCAATTCAATTTTCCAAACAAACAAACAAACAAACAAAAATTATATTGATTTCAAATGACCCAATTAAAAAATATTTCTCGCTGTCAATATTTTCCAATACTAGCACGCACCATAATACTTCAGCATTGATGTGAAAAATGGATAAGATCAATACTCGTACATGGTCTGGAGTATGAAAAAGAAGTTTCAACTCAATCCATTATTATAACTTTCACACATGTCACACATTCGTTCGGTCTTTAGGGGAGTAGGACGACAAGTACGTTTGCTTATGAAACTCTGATTAAAGGTTGTAAGGAGTGGGTGTTTTGTTCGTATGATTGTGAACATTTTTATGCTACAAAAGTACTTGTTGAATACCCGTAACAAGGGTTTTTACTTGCAACTGCAGTCTTACAACATTTTTAAGCTTGGATTTAAAATTTATGCTTTACTAGGTCACAATTTTTTATAGGAACATTTTCATTCAATTAGACAATTTTTATTGGTTAAGGGAAATAGTTATGAGACTTACAAAGTATTCATTTCAAAACGGAAAAAATGTATGAAACAAATCGTCATATTGAAGGCGAGAAAATTATTATTTTCTACATATTTTCGGCACCGAAAGTCATCGTGACAAACATTTTCAATAGAACTGGATAGGATCGTCATCTTGATTTGCTTCCCTTTGCAACGATATTGTCTAAATGTATCAAATTGGGAGCAACACCCGATTAAAGAAACGGATACAAGGCAAAAATAACAATGCGTAAACAACTGCAACAGGACTTTTTTTAAAGCCAAATCCTCCCAAGAGGGGTAATGGAGGAAAAAAATCAAATTGGGAAGGAAGGAAGGATATCAGTTCTTTTCTAAGGGCGACAAATAAGTACTGGAGAATATTTCTAACGTTTCTTGAATGAACGCCAACTCTCAAAAGCTTTTTTTAATTGTTATAACAAAAAGGATTAACTTTTTTCAAAAATGATAGGGCGAAAGGATGTTAGTACTTTTTTTTTGTTGAAATGGTAAGAGATGGGCGAAAAATAAGTATTGAAGAGGATTTCTAACGTTTTTTTAATGCCAACAGGAACAGGTGTTTTAAGAAATTGTAATAATATACAGAATTGTCGTATTTTTATCGAAAATAGCCGGGAGGAAGGGTCTTTTATTGTTAATTTTATTATAAATTTTTCGAAGCGATATTTACGCGAAATTTTCGGAATCACACTGTTAGTGTTTTTCTTTTCTTTTAAATTATATGAAGGAAAAAAATATTTAATTTTTTTTGTTTTTTTTTTTTTGTTTTGAGTTTCTTTTTCAACATGTACCTGTAGTTAACAGAGATGTGGAACGTACTTAACGCACGAATTTATCTTCATATCCTCGCAATGTTGTTATAGAGCGAAGCGTTTGTTCAATTATAACTTATCGGTTTATACAACTCATTATTGTTATTATTTTTAGCATCGCCTAGCTAAGCTTCGTAATTTGTTATAAAGTTAATTGAATCAATGAAACTTAATAATCAGAGATGAACTTTGCGTCAGTACATATTTACTTATAATTCAAAATCATTAGAGATGGTAAATCAGAATTTTGAAATTATGTATGTACGTGTATTAATATAAATTTTCATATCCTTTTCTAGGACATGTTATACTTCGTAGCTTTAATAAGCAAAATAGTGAAACAAGCATTTATAAGGGTGTACAGTGGTCTCCGAAAGCAGACTTCTCATGTCCTGCCGTCTAATACTGCATTTACGCTATGCATTTTTTTTATAAAACTTGTTGAATGCAACTTATTTTACTCGGCTGATAGTGAACCATAATAACAATACTAGCAGCACATGAAATTTCATACCATTTCTTACAACATTTTTTATTCCAAATGTTTCGCTCTACCTTATATTGACAAATTGATAAAGTTTCATGCAACAAATTTCATTTAAAAAAATTTTTATTATAAATATAGTCTAAGTTGGAATCAATGTCTTTTGTTCCTTTGCAAAATTATCTTTCATGTTCAGTTCTTGACAAACAAAAAACTGTTACAAAACTAATGGGCTACTAAAATAATTCATTGATCTAGATTTAAAAAAAGAACATTTTCTCTCATCTAATAAAATTCTTATAGCGGGAGAGCGTGAAATATACACCGCTGCTGTTTAGGTGGTATTTGGATTTTTTTTTCGTTTCAATTTTCATGTCGGACTGTTACAATGATAAACATAAATAAAAGCAACTGCAACATTTTGTTTTACCGGTGAAACAACCCACTCACTCACTCACTCACGTGTGTATGTACTTTTATAGTTGTTTGTTGTCCAAGAAATAAAACAAAATAATTTGAAGCACATACATACATTATTATGTCGTTTGTTAATATTAAAACAATAAATACATTAGCAGTGGCAGCGCTGATACATTGTACACACGTACTTCCATATTCACCGGCTTAAACACATTGAATTGATAAGATTTTTTTCTTGGCTTTTACTTCTAATAATCAATAGACAGTCGAAAGGACAGGCAAAGTGACACTATTTTTTGTTTAATATAAAAAAGTATTAAAACAAACAAAGTCGGCAAATTAAAAAAATATGTTTTGTTTGCTTAATTTTCTAAGGATGCTGGCATGGACCATCCTGGAGATTTAAAAAAAATCTTAATGGAGCAAAAGCCATATCTAGCAAGAAATTTAATTTGAATTTTATATTCTTTTATTTTGTCACATAAACAAACAATATTTAAGATGATGTTACTACAGGGGTTGTTTTTTACATGCCGATTTATTTAAATGAAAAATGAACGAATCAGTTGCAACTTTTAATAACGTTAAACACTGGCATTAAAGGCTGCCTCATTTACGAATTTCCATTATTAATTTGAACGATTCTTTGCCTTTGCAGAGGCGTTATAAGAATAAGTGGAGACTTGTTTTCATCAATTGAAATAATCGCAATAGAATTTTGCATTTATTTATGCACGGAAAAATAATCTTACAGACTTGTGTACAGAAATTTATTTGTATACACCTGTACCCCGTTTTACACGCTACTCGCTCAATACGTTTTCGAAATTTTGTAGAAAATTACTAACTTTGACTTTGCTGGAATTTACTTCTACCTGAATATAATTTTTAGTAACACTTAATGTTTACAAAGTTTAATGAAAAATATAAAGATTTGGAATTTGTCTTTTAATATTCAAAGTTATATTTTATAGCTTAGTGCGACATACTCTCTGAATTTCGACTCTGCATTATTTCTACTTGTGAAAAATAGTCTTGTGGAAATTTCTTTGTGTACACATAAATGTATTAATTTTTTAAATAAAAATAAGGGAAGAAACTTTACACAGTGGATATGAAATGTTAGAAATTCCGCCCACCAAACAATTGTCTAAACATTAATTTTTGTTTCAGTTGACGGAAAAAAGTCTCCACCAATGCTTATAACGTCCGTGTAATAGTCAATTTATGTAAAAAAAAATCAGTATACTTTTCTTCTGGTAGCAGTTCAACCTGCATTCAAAACTAAATTTGACATTTTCCCCTCGGGGGAAAAACAACTCTCGACAATAAAATACTTATGTTGTGTTTTTTAATGAATTTTTCTACGTTGTTTAGAATAAATGTTCAGTATTTAACTGGCATCCATTATTCACCCAATTGCAGCTCCTTTCTACTAAAAATCAATAATTGCCGCCTGCCATCATTTCGAAAACTTTTATAAGTCGTTATTGCAAAGACTTGAAAAAATACTTAAAAATGATTATAATGAATGCAAGAAAAGTATCGAATCAAAGGTCGACATTAAAAGTAAAATAACAATCAACAACAAAAATCTCCCCTTTTAGATCTTAAAAACGAAATTTTTAATTTCCTTAAGACATTGAAATCTCAATAACACCTCTTGTTTCAATTCGTCCTTACGATACATTGGCTCTTTAAAGCCAAATTTTATAAGATGGAATTGCTCATGATTACGAGTACTTATTTTCATGTCTAATAAAAATGCCACAGACTAGAATTTCTTCATATAAAAGATGTGGGTTGCTTATGTAAATAAAAATCTATGTATTGTAGTATTAAATAATCTTTTAAGTAATAAAAGCTTTAAAAAACGAACAAAGCTATTCTAATGGGCCCTCATTGTAGATCTTTCGAGGTGTTTTGGTTACTTCTACATTTAAATATTTATTTTAATTTGCCTACGAATTTATAGAAGTTTTATCAGATTAAAAAGTAGTTAAAAACTCATATAAAAAAACTGAGAACTTGTGAATACAAAAAATTTATGTTGAACAGAACTGAAACTTGAAAAAATGTTGTTGTTTCTGAAAAAATGTTGCTTTAAAAAAGCCCTTTTTAAGATCACAATCGAACAAAAATACTTTTTCTGGTGTTTACATCAATGTACATACAGTGCGAGACAAAGCTGTGGGTTATAATTTTACTTTTTTTATGACAAAATGCTTAAATAGTGTCTTTATTAAATATATTTGTAATATTTTAAAAAAGTATTTCTTAATAATCTAAATTAAAGAAATTAATCAGAATTAAAGAATTAAAATGCCAGACTTTTTCGCAATATTTCCAACATTTATAAAAGAAATATTAAACTCTTCTGCAAAACTTTTCTATAAAAATTTCCTTTATTCAGCTCCCCGATAACAGAATTTCCGACTTCAAGGGTTTACATTCTTCATTTGTATTGTTCTTTTGAAAATTAAAAAAAAAATAAAATTATTGAGAAGTAAGTTCTTTACTTTTTTTCAAAACTATTGACCCCTCAAATAGTTTAAGCACATTTCAACACCTTCATTAAAAGAGCCAAAAATGCGCAAATTAGATTTGAAAATGTTGATGATTTAAAGTCTAATTTCCTTTATATTTTGTGAAGGTTTTTTTCTTTTTTTTTTTTTTTAACAAACACAAACTGCGAAGCTACTTGGCTTATCTGCAGAGACACCCGGAGTCTGCGGCAGGAGTCGAACCTGCGACCTTCGGACTACCAGTCTAGTACACTAGCTACTAGTCTACGAAGGCACTCAGAATTACTATACTGCAATAATCTTAGGCACTCCACTTTCGGGCAGCATAATAACATGTTGTTGTTTGCACTATTGCACATTTTATTAGAAAAGAACACAAATATGCAAGGGCAAAATTTATGTAGCATTTTTGTCAGAAGAGAAAACGCCATTCCGAGTAGTATAATAATGTATGACAATTGTATATTTTTCTTTTATTACAATATTATAGTCATATGATGAAATATTATTAATAAGTAAATGAAAAATATAACTCTTTTCACAATAACATGATTTAAATACAGTAATATGGTTACATTTTTGCGTGTATATAAAAATTTTAAAAAGAAATTATTTTCAATATTGAAATTTATTATTTCGGGATATTCTTCCCAACTACTTATTAAAACAATTAGAGTTTTTGTAAAATGATATATTTGTTGTGGTTTTAATCAATTTCAATACTAAGTATTCAAAATAAAGACTTTATTTTTCATGCCCTAGACAGCGCAACCATTGTACTTTGATGAGCCTAACTATGTTGATATCTTCGTATAAATCATATAGTTCGCTACAATCGATGGCGATAATCGCCGTCAAAGCAGATAGGTCCTTATATTTTGCGAAGAATTTTTCTCTCAAACACGCCAAGAACAGCTTCATCTGCTTGCGTAAGAACTCACGCTGCAGCGCCATATAGTAGTACGGGTAATATAAGCATTCTATAGAGTGTAATTTTTGTTCGTCGAGAGATGGCTTTGTTTTTAAACTGCTTGCATAGCCCAAAATAGCATCTATTAGCAAAAATAGTTCTTCGTTTTATTTCCAACCTGATGTTATTTGTTTGGATAATGGCGATACCGAGATAGATAAATGAAGTTGTTCACTAGCTCGAAGTTATAGTGATCAACGTCCAGTCTTGTTGCTTCTTTGTTCGTTGATACCATTAACTATGTTTTATCTTCATTTACTACTGGACCCACTTTCGCCTACTCCTTTTTCGATACTGGAGAATGTTGCAGTTACCTCTCACACAGTCCGCCTCATGATATCAATATAATCGGCATAAGCGAGTAGCATATCGAGGGCTTATAGTCAAATTGTGCTATCTGCAGATTTGTCTAAAATGGGGTTTTGATGCCAAACTGTTTAGTAATCCATTCTGCATGTATGATATCAATTTTGTGCAAAAATTTTTTTTCTATCACCATTATTGTCATGTTTTTTTTTTTTTGAGTAAATCTCTATTAATAAGAAATTTAAACGGTTTTTTTGGTCTCCTGAACAATTGTATTTTTGTAGATAGCACAATTTGACTATAAGCCCACGATATGTTTTTAGTTATAAATTGTACATGCTGTAGTAACTGCTCTATCACGCAGGATTTTTTTCCAACAAAATGTAGAATAGATCACAGGATATACTATCACCTTGTCTAAAACCTCGTTTGGTATTAAACGTCTCGGAGAGGTCTTTTCCAATTTTAACCGATGACCTTGTACCAGTTAACGTCATTCTGCATAAGCGTATTGACTTTGCAGGTATGTACTTATACCAAATTCATAGTATATAAGAGTATTTCAATAAAAACTTTAAATTAGAGCATCCATCTCCTCTCACCTTATCATAAAAATACTTAATGGATAAAACGTTTTCAAAATCTAACTTTCCAAAATCCAAAAAGAAACTTTTTATTTTCATTACAATAACACACTAAGAAAATATTGCCAACAATTAAAACTGAACATGAAAATGTCAGTTTTGTTCAAAACCTCAAAAAAATAAAATTTATCTTCAATCTACGAAAGAAATCCAAAACCAAAAATGTTAACAAAATAAAAAGAAACAGCCCACAGTAATAACGGAACGGAACGAACAATGCAATGAACCGTAGATAGCGGTTTAAAAAAGCAAAAAATAAGTGAAAAAAGTAATCAAATATAAGTATACAAGCCACGACAAAAATTACAAATTTAAAGATTTACAAAAACACAAATAAAACTGAAACATAAAAATTTTATTTACAACCAAACCATCCCACCTCTTTTATATGAATAAATCTTTAATAAGAAAAACAAAACAATGAAAATATAAGTCTTCGAAAACCCCTCAATAGTGAAAACAGCCTAAAGTCATTAAAGATAGAAAAAAATTTATATTTTGCAGCTCCAAACAAAACTAAGCCACACTGGCAACTTCTAACAACAACAAAATAATAACGTAAAAGCAGGTGTTTTTACTCGCCAGGACTGGAAAATTCAGTACTTTTTGATTTATAATTTTTGTTCAAACTGTCGACTTTAGGTACCATGGGACCCAATGCCGCATGTATATTACGTCTTCAGTTGCGGACAATAAATAATAAATTAATCAAGCTTTATTTTAAATTAATTTTAATAATGTTTTAAACAAAAATGAAAGTCCATTATAAATAGATAATGTTCAAGAAGCAGAAGATGTTTATATTCTTTAATTATTAATGGTATTTTAAATGAAGACGGAAGACTATTTATTCCCTTTATAAATAGAGCAACTACATCGCATTTGGGAGGAATCAAAATTGTTCATCTTGGATGATAAGGTATAACTATGGCACAGCTATACTAACTATCTTAGGTTAGGTTAGGTTAGGTTGATTGGAGGGGCGTGATACCCATGTCATACGACATACACTTAAGCCAGTGAAGGCTTGTTGTGCCCTCCCTTTTAATTATCAGACACAAACTGCCAGGGTTCTGTTCTGCGGCAGGATTCGAACCTGGGACCTTCGCACTACGAGTCTAGTACACTACCTACTAGTCTACGAAGGTCAGTTTTCACTCTCTTAAGCAATTGAGCAGATTACATTATCCCTATTATGAGTTTTCAAGATCTTCGTAAGAAGCATGTCGAGTAATATAACTAGAAAATTTTTGATCGATAGAAAAAGGCTAGCATATTTTTTTAAACTTAAACACGTTATTCCCCCTTATTCTATTTGTCGACGTCACACAACTTTGATACCAATATTCTGACAACTGTAGGATCGTTGTCAACAACTATTATATATTATTTATATACTATTACTATTAATAAAATTTATAAAATGGCAAGCAGCCGTCAATAATACTCAATTATTGTCTACAACGAGCACAGAACTGAATTTTTTTAATATCGACTTGATGTGAACACGATGAGGACAATTAGAATAAGAGAAATTATTTTTGACAATTCGTACTCTATTATTTCATTTTATTAATTACTTTAAAACTGGACTAGATATGTTAACATAAAACATAACATATAAAGTTGAAATGGTGGTATCGTAAACGTAGTTCGTTTTAAACTACTATAAAGAAAATTTTTCATATGAAAACGGCTGCTAAGACGTAAGGACTTTAGAATTAGTTAGTCACAACCGAGTTTTACTGTATATTATATGTTAAATTTGTAAGAATAATCTACTTAATGTCGCTCGAAAAATAAGGAGAAACATGTAATTACGTACACAATTTTACGTGGAATCATGAATGTATATTTCTTCCATGTGCCAACACAATTACATCCACTACACATGTAAGTAGTTCTAAAAATAATTTCATTGTAAAATTATAAATTAAGAAATATACTACTTTTTTGGAATTAATATACGTATTTTGGAGAAATTATTTTTAAATTTTTTAAAAACAAGAACTGTGTATTTTCTTTTAAGAATTTCAAAATTATGAACCAATATGATGCTCTTAAATCCAAAAGAATTAGTCCAAAAAATATTTTGGAATCACTAATTCCCATACCTGCTATTTATGTGTGCATGCATGTGTATACGAGTATGTATGTATTTAAGGAGAGAGTAAGAGAATGTATAACTAACGAAGATCAATAGAAAGGAATTGAACAATGTTAAAACACGATTTCTAAATGATAAATCACAATATTTACAAAAAAATTTATGGTAATTTTTTCCAAGATTTTTTTTAACTTCTTTCAAAATTGTATTAAATTTTTAATGGAAATTAATGAAAGACCTAAATACTGTAAAGAATGTTTAAATCTGAACTAAATAATAAGCGATAAGGAAAGTGGGGCTTCTTTTATTTCATGTATTTATTTGATTAAAGATAGTAAAGTAAAAGTGATTTTAAAATGAAATATTAATTTAGATAAATCTTCGTTCTAATATTACATTTTGGATGCTCAATTAAGAATACATACAGTTTGTCAAGAAAGTGTTTGCAAGAAACATGAGTCGATTTACCACTTTGCTTAGCTGGATTTTAATGTTTTTCTTATAAAAAAAATTATTAATGATTAATTTTAAGTCCACTTCCCTCAGCTTTATCAGTTGGTACTTTGGCTCATGTCGCTTTCACTTGATTCCTTATTGTACGGTCATTTTAAGGCAGATGCCTGATCTAAGTATATTCCAATCAAGTAATTATGACCATTTGCTTTATAGTTTTTAAGTTCCAACTTTGTCCTGTTTTTCCTGTTTATTTCCGTGCCCAGTCCCTAGAGCAGTTATACATCCTGGTGTACTCCGGTTATGTGTAAGTGAATTTTTTCTTGTCATGCCAAGACGTCCTGCGACACCATTTAAGCTTAAACTATAAGTAAACAATTGTTTTCTAACACCTCTTTAGGTTTATGAAATTTAACCATGTTTGATTGTATAATTTTACAAAATCTCACAATTATACAATTTTAGATTCAATCCGGAAAATAGTGTAGCAGAGGATCCTTCATCTATAAGGCACTCCATAAAGACCAATAAACCAAAAAATTTTACTCGAAGGCTTATATTTTAATTACTTGAATATGTTTTGAGGAGATTTTAATATAATTAATAAACTTTATTTTATTTTTTTATTAAGCGTAAGGTCTTAAATTTTTATTTTAAATTATTATCGATATTTCGGTACTCATCGGCTACCATCTTCAGGAAATATCGAAAAAATATCGAAATATCGATGATATTTTAAAATAAAAATTTAAGACCGTAAGCTTAATAAAAGAATAAAATAAAGTTTATTAATTAAACTAAAAACGGTCAAAAAAAATAGAACGGAGATTTTAATAAATTTATTTTCATCACATAAAAAAATAAAAGATTACCGAAATAAACTTCAACCATGTATTCAAAAGAAAAACTTTCTTTTATAAAAATTTCTTATTTCAAGCCCACTGTTATCGGAAGTAAGCGACTAAAAAATTTCAAAAAAACTTTTCCCAACGAATTTCGAAATCTTCAATTATTATTCTAACTAAATAGTTTACAAATCCACACAATACAATTCCGAACAAAATACAAAACGTTTTGCAATCTAAATGAGCCGCAATAATGGAAAACACAAAACAGAAGCTGTAAAATAAACAAAACAATGTAGAGAGTTCAAATCACACCTTTTCACAAACAAATAAACGAATAATAACAATAATAAAACGCTCATATAACGAAAAAAATACTCGCCTTGTGAATACGAAAATTCACAACTCGCACAAAATTATAAATTTTTAAAACATATTTGAACAAGTTATTAGTGTGTATTACAATATAATTTTGAATATTTTCAAAACATAACAAAATGTTCGACTATCAAAAGGCAATAGATGAATTATTAGAAAAAAAACTTTTACTATTTATTCGTATGTTGAAAATACTTCAAGAAGTTATTCAGCGAGATGACAAAAGATGTTTATTTGGCAGGCTGTCTGAAAATTACTGAAAAGCTTAATTTTTACAACAGTAAACAGACTGTCATTCGAACGTAATTGTGGTTATATACTGCGATTTACGAAGATGTAGTAAACCACCTCTTTTACGCCGCTAAACAGCAGCCACATCGCGCCCTCACAGCGAAAAAAGCTTGAACAAGATCATTAGAAATAGCATCACAAATTTATAGCAAAATCAATTTCGCAGTAGTCATACAACTTAGTGCAAAGTTGTGCAATTTATAAAAACTCTCTTTAATTGTAAAATATTGTCCTTGTCCCCTACGCTTTTTTGAGGGTTAAAGAAAGATATACATATAGCGGCATTGTAACTTAACTCCATTGCTTTCATTATGCAAGAAATGTGTATATCTCGCGATTAGTCAGTTTTAGCGACGATGCAACTAAACTTTGCGTGGTGTCAACAGCATTTGATACTTCTTAAGCTTTAGTTCAACGGAGCAGCAAATCGTTTTACTCTACTAATTTATTCGACTGACCTTCGTAGACTAGTAGGTAGTGTACCAGACTCGTAGTGCGAAGGTCCCAGGTTCGAATCCTGCCGCAGAACTCTGGCAGTTTGTGTCTGATAATTAAAGGGAGCGCACAACAAGCCTTCACTGGCTTAAGTGTATGTCGTATGACATGGGCTATCACACCCCTCCAATCAACTTATCCTAACCTAACCTTAATTATTTTTTACTGAGATTCTATGTATACCTGACAAGGTTATACATGACAAGACCTTCGAGCCCAATTGAAGTTTTCGGACTTACGATACTGTCACTACATTTGCTGACTTTCTGAGCGTTTATGACAAAGAAACCAATTTTGCATTTTAAATACTAGGTTCTCCAAGAAAACGTAGCGCATGGGGGACACTTGTTACTAAAAATTGCCCTGGTGAAAATAGTATTTGCGCCATATGAACCTAATGAATGAGTCTTAATCTGCAATTTAATTGCTAAAAATCGAAAAACTTTGCTTTGCAGGATGAGTAAATACTGATTGCAAACTACGAATATGTATGGACCTTTGAATTGAAATGTGGTTGCGCAAATCAACGATGCTGCAAAAATTACAATATATAGCAGTATTTTTCAGAATTTATCAGGATGCACTCCAATGTGTGAAATGTCTATAAACGGTCCAAAAACTTTCCTCAGTTAAGCCAAAACTTTGCTGATTGATACTTAAAACTGTCATTAAGAATTTATTGAATGTGTAAAATGCAGAGAAAATCGGAATGTCTGCACTGTGTGAACCTGAGCTGTGCAACTTAAATTGTTAGACATGTTTCTGATGGCAAGTGATGTGATGGCATTATGATTGAACTACTCAATGAAAAAGTGCTTCAAAAAAGTCATAGAAATGCTAAAAGAATGATAGAGAAGTAGCCCATATTTCAGGTAGATTTTAAGAAAAGGGTTTTGTTTTATAAAAGAGAACAGATTTGTAGAAGTAAATCTGATTTTTTATCAAAATTTTATCAACTTGACTATGACTGTGAGCTTGGCTCCGTAATATAAATTTATTTAATAAAATAAATATGCAAACTGTGTATGTTTGCAAAGGTACTAATTATAACAAAATTGTTGAAAATCGAAAATGTGCACATATATGGACTAGTAGAGTCGATGGCCATGGTATTCCTGGAAACTGTGTCCTTCTTACAATGACCTTTGTAGGAACTGTTGAAAGTAGTAGTAGTAGGAGCTCTCTCGATAGAGAGAAGTCAGCCCGCTTCTGCAGAATTTTGAAGAAACATCGAACTACGGTATTAAGGAGATAATCTTTTATCCTAGCATCCTTTTGGTTTAATACGTCATCTATTGAGGCTGGGAGTAGGCAAGTGGGCCAGTTACGACTTTTATCGCCTGGCGGCCTCCACAATCTAACATAACCTAACCTTAGATCCATACTTATTTCTTCCCTAAGGCTTGTCTGTATGTTACTGAAATTTATATATGAAACCGATTATCAAATACACATTCCACATTTCTTGTAGCTTCTTAATGGCAATTGAATTCATAATTTCGCCACTGTTCTGAAATAACCAATCGGAAAAGCAATCAGCCGACCGATTAATGGACAAATAAACATCGAAAAATTCCATAACAGAAACAGTGGCTGCATGATACCGATAAACATCTACAACAACTGCAAAAAATATCATTAGCAACAATTTCAAAATTTGTTTAGCACTTTATTTATCCATTAAAAAATTATTATGAAATAAGAAATTATGGTCATTTTTTCGACGAATAGTTGAAACAACCTGTTTAAATAAACACTGGACGGACATTTAAAGAGCCTAAAGATTGAAAAATTAATATAGACTCTCCCATGTACGAGTTTTTTTTTCTTTTACAATTCTGTTACAAAACCTAATGAGAAACAAAGAAAATATAGGAAACAAATTACGCCGTAAAATAGACTTTCATCAAATTAGCACTTGCATGTTAACACCGCCAGCCATCATTATCATCATCAGCAACCAGCCTCGCCAGCATCAGCCGCATCTCTTGCACTCACACAGTCAACTAGTCTCAGTGAGGCAATCTAAGGAACATACCCATGGTTAATATGCACGCATATGATGCATATAATAAAGCAACAATAGCATAGTATGCATCATGATGCAATGCAACAATGAAAGAATGCTTTAAAACAGTTCAGTATATTGCACAATGGGCTGTGTTTAAAGAAAAGTGGAACAAAATAAGGAATCTCAAGAAGAAAGCAACAATTAAAAATCTACATATGTAGTTGACTATTAAGAAATTTTTTACATTCTAGCATTAAATTGACTGTCTAGTGGCAAGGAAATCAAAAATGCTGTACTAAAAAATAACGAAATCTTTACGATTTTAGGACAATAACAAGATGACGTTTTCATTAAATTTTTCGCATTTCGCTTTTAGTTTTACTAATGGCAGGGCTAGAAAAGCAAACATGGTAGAAAAAATGGGACATTTTTTGTTTTTTCAATTAAATAAAAGCACGTGTCTGCAACGAATTTCATAAAAAATGTCATGATATTCTTTATTAATTGTTTTACTTCGCCAATGATTTTGCTAAAATTACCGACGAAGAAGAGCCCCGGAGATGTTCATCAGCATGGAACAGTAAGTATCAATTGATGATGCTGGTACTGTTTGGTTACCACTACTATGGATTCATCACTTTAAACGGTCAAACTACAATTAACACCAATGCCACACTAATGCACATCACAAAAATTCATAATGTTGATATGACTTGACCTGAACAGGCAGGTCTTTGTCTCAATTTGATTTGTATTCAGCCAAAAGCACTCCCAATTTCTCTAGAACTCCAATCCCAGGGAAACGGACTATTCCAAATAAAAGATCTGCTCCACTTGGCATACGATATTTAAAAAAAAAATATTTAACTACATGGATTTATCTTCACGTACATGTTTGAAAACTTGCTCTACAACCTTGAGGTAAATTCGGTGTAACTCTCTGGTGGAAATGGAAAACTTAGAGAGTCTGTGCTGTCTGCCTCTCAAGATCCCCTGGTTATTTCTAAAACAAAATTATGGGAAAACATGAAATTTATCCAGCTCTTGTTTTCCCTAACTTGGGAGAAGTCTTCGCATCGAGAAAAACTTTTAAAAATTATAACTTTGCAAGGTGGCAGCACTAGGGCTAAAAGCACAACAATTCAAGAAAAACAGACATTTTTATTTGTGAGAAATTCATGGCACTGTCAGTAAACAACAAGGAGCCAGACTACACCAATACATAGGTTTTTGACAGCTAAGTGAAATGAAAGGAAGTAAAGCAAAGAGTAAGCACCTGGCATAGTGATGACACCTTGTAAAGTTATTTCCACATGATAAAACAATGAAATAAGTTCTACGAAAAGTCACCCTGTTTAGCACAGTGTGATAATAGATTTTTCTATTCGAGAAGTTCCAGAAACTGGTTACAGATTGATTTATTACTTAATTGAGCAAAACACCTCCTGTATTCCTTGTTTGGAGTGTCAAGTGCCCACCCGAGGCACCTTTGACGAATATTTCAGGCGTAAATTAAGCAAATCCCCGATCAGAATGCGTGTAGCTCATGACATCTAGTTTAATCTGATGCTAAATTGTGTGCTAACACTCTACAGATGTGTTTGTACAAAACGAACATTCTCACGACATTTACAAAATACTAATGCATTTATACCCATAGTGTTGAATATTTTCGCTTGCACAAATCAGAAGAATTGCTGTGATATTGCAATTCAACAGAGAACAACAACTGAACATTTCCTTTTTCGTTTCAAGAGAGACGTAATCGTGCAACAAAACTAAAAAAAAAAAATTGTATTTGGATCTTATGAATTTTGACGTTCACACTACGAGTGTGGCTCCTTACTCAAGTTGGATTAAGTTAACAACAATTCTAAACAATATCACTGTGGGGGACTATTTTGCCATCACCTTACCCATACCCAATACTAAAAATATTTAGCTAAAGAATAATTATACCAGTATCTTGCAACTATGAAGGAAGCGAGAAGAAACAGACAAAACTTTGGCAGTCGAAAATAATCATTAAAGATTTTTTTTCCAAATAAAATTAGTTTGTGTTTAAGTAATTTATGGGCCTTAAGGTAGTTGCAGCAATAAAATGATAAATTCCAAACGTCTTATACAAAAAGCTAAATATTTAAATGCTTAATTTTTTGCTTTATTGTCGTCTTTTATGTACCTGTCTTTTGAAATTGTTACCACCTGCCTGTAATGCTTCCTTCCAATCTCATGTGCAACGCAATATGGAACGAATAAACTTTTTCGCAGATATGAGGAGCATTTTTATACTTTTGGTGATTTATGTGGTGGCTCAAATCAGAATTTTAATTTTTATTGCTTTTTATTTTCCAAAACATTTATTAGAATCTTAAGAAGAAAAAAAAAACAAATTTGACAAATTTGACAAAAAAAAATTTCGAATGCGGAGTTCAAGCACTCAACTCTAATGCTGGTATTTTTGTATTAGAAGTCGAGGGCAAAATTACTTTGGGAAGGAAATTAAAAACGCATGGAATAAGACTGCAATAAATCTTATATACCCTTCACTTAATTATGAAGTAAAATATATTGACTGACATTTTTTTCATGATTATAATTGGAGTTCCAAAACGTCATTTGCAATGCAACTAAACAAAGTCATGCATTCCCAAACGCAACCGTGAAATCATTGAAAATGTATACTAAACGTAATCGATGCGCATAAAAAAAGAAAAACTGTGCATCACTAATTTCGTTGATGATTAATTAACATTTTGTATAAAATAAATTGCAAATTATTATTTAGACCCACTGTAAAACACGTTGACAAAGAGAAGCCGATTTGGCATTTTCATATATTTTTTGCAATTCTGTAATCTGTAATTCTGAAGTGATTCCCTCCAACAATTCCATCAAACTTTCCATCAAACTTGATTGCAGAGAAGCGTTTCTAAAAGTAAATAATAAAGGAGATTCCAGCCGAATTCTAGTTTGTTTTAGATTTTTTTTTTTTATTAAAATATTACTTAAGGTCGAGGTCTTATTTAGTGGTTAAACAATTTTCATTGAAATTACCGATATTTCGATACTCATTGAGTATCGAAATATCGATATATACGACATTGAGCTAAAGTAATATTTTAATTAAATTGTTATAAAAAGGAAAAAAATATAGAGATATTATTTATAAATATATACGCACATGGACATGGACATGGGCTGACAATACCCCTCCAATCAACCTAACCTAACCTAACCTAACCATTTAAAAAATTCTTTGTTTCTTTCCGAGTCAATATTTTTCCATTTTAAGCCATTTGCATTTTAGGAAAATTCAGGGTTTCAACGATAAAAAAAAATTGTTTAATGACTTTTCTGATATTACGAAAAGTTTGCAGTAACGGATTTTGATTTCGTGATAATTCTGAACTTTTAGTGATTTCAATCCCAAGGTTCTTTTTGGTAAAAGTGTCATTAAGTTTCTTAATTAATTGCGTGAATTAAAATACATATTTAAATTTTTAGTGAAATTTTCTATTATCCAAAAAAAATTCTTTATTTTACTTCATTTTATTTTTTCTTACTTCTAGAGTCTAATTTTTATTACAAACCGTAAATAAAATTTATCGTCTAATGCTTGTTAAAACGAAATAAAAACGTGTCAGTTTTACCTTTTGGGACACCTTCCAGAAGAACAACTAATTACTTGACACATTATGAAGGAAATTTAATATATAAGCAAATGAAAAACTAAAATTATTTCCACTAAAATGAACAGGAAGAGAAAGATTTTTGTAAAACAAAAAAAAATTATAATAATTTTATGTCCCTCAGGTACAAAGTATTAATACAGACAGGCTTTCATTTAAACAATTCTTTCAGAATTTTTTTTATAATTCCTTCATTTGCGGCTTAAGTCATAAAACAGGAAAATATATTCGGTAATAACAACAACAACAAAAACATATGAAATTAGGAAAAATTGGCAGCAAGCAAAAAAAAATATTAAAAGCAATAAAAATATTTATGAAATTGCAGGAATATTTATCCCTACAAATGTTATGTTTCCTTACAAGAGCTTAAGTAAATTTAAAACTGTTTTTTTTTTCATATTAAATTTAATGTGAAAACATACTTTACAGTTAATATTTCCAATGTAGGAGGCTTTTGTTAGTATTCATTTATACCTGCAGTTTGTCAACTAAATATTTGCAAAAGAAAAAATGTACGCTAAATTCCCCTTATCAAGGGTCATAGGTTTTCATTTCAATTCCTCGATTTAAAAAAGTGACTAGTTTTGTATTTCACTCAAGTAAATCGTTGTTATTTTTGTAATTTTTTTTCGGGGAAAAAACAACAATTTACACTGGAAAAACGCAATCGCCACACTTAAATGGAAAAAAACTAGGCCCCAGGATTCTGTGGGGAACCGTGTTATTTTAGCGGTATATTACAAATCTGTTGTTTACAATTAAGGAATACGAGTACGTATAAAACTTTATTAAGCGAGTTGCTTTATGTAGGATGACGTCAACCCAAACGAAACTCATTACATGACAATCCATGCACAAGAAGGGACTGTTTTACAAGAGTTTCGTTGCAGTAAGGCCATCACCATCAACGGCGACTATTGCAGATCAATAGTAAAAAAGTTCTTTTGGATCAATTGATGAAATGCTCTTGAATCATAAGAAAAAACCGCAGTAAATTTGTATTGACAATGACTGAAGAAAGAAATATTGGATGTGAAAATAAAAAAATAAAAACTAGTTCAAAGCATAAAATATTAAATAATGAAATATGTTTTGTATTAAATGTTTTTGGACCAAATTTTCAAATTTTATTTTGCAAACAATTACTTGACAAGCTGTGCTTAACTATTAAATTCAAAAGAATTCTCTGCTGTTGGTTCGTTATCCGTTCAAGCCCTCCTTAGAGATTATCTATCTTTCATTTTACAACTGTGTCATTTTATGTCATAAAGTCTTAACAATCCATAAATTTATGACATTTAAACATACGTCTACTTGCAGATGGGAAAGATGGGATTTCCTTTTTTTAGTTTGAGTGAATGTGTTGAATGATGAATTTTTGATGCTGTAATCTGTTTTGTGGGATATTACGGGACATGATAAATATGCAAAATTATTTTTTTTTCATCAAAGTTATAGGTCTTTAACAAATATGAGAAATTAACATGTGAAATTCTTTATAAAGGTGCAAAAATGTATCAGGAATAAAAAAATAATATACACACATTCTTACGTGTGTGCGTGTAGAAAGAAAAAAACATAAGACTAGAAGATATATTGTTTCTCTTGTGCAACACGGTTATATCTCAACAATTAAAAATTTTTGGAGCTATTGGTGAAAATGTATAGCTTAATATCCCCTTGTATATAGAAAAAAGATCAGAATTATATCTGAAGCTAAGACAATGTTAAACCAAAAAGTTTCGATAAGTATGGGTTAATTACAAAATGCATCACAACGCTGCATCTTATGCGCAGTTCGTTCGTAAATGCATCCGCTTGCAACACCGAAAATATCACAAGTTCTGAAATTCATTATAGAAGACAGGATAGGCATAGACAGGAAACGCAAAAAAATTAAAAGCGCATCGCTAAAAATTACTAATGCATTGTCGCAGCAAAAATTCTTTAACAATATGAGCTCATTCGGAAATGCATCATATGCGCTGTTACTGATGCACATCTGTAATTAGTTTGCAATACTGATGATAAAAATCTTTTGCTTACAGTTTATATATTAATTCGGAATCTAATAAAAAAACTTCGCGATTAAGAGTTTTGAATTGAAAAAAAGAAAAAATTGATTGCTAAAAAAACTATGGTACGAAAATGCATCCGTAATTTTTGTGTTGCGCTTTTAATGTTGTTTTTTGTATCATATACTTCTGTGATCTATTTTAGAAGTCATGATATTTGCAGTGTTGGAAACCGATGCATTTCCGAGCCTTTAATTATATCATAGTTTTAGTTTTGATAATACAAAAATATAAAAGAGACTATGAAAGTGCCAAAAATCACCAAAAATAGCCAACTAAAGTGGTCAAGTATGGCAACTATAAACGAAAAATTATATCGAATAGATTTTCACCCCGATCACGCATAAAGATATCGATTTTTAATCGAAATTTTCAGAAATAAATGGTTCAATCACGCCTCCAGATCACATGAAACATTATACAGTCACATGTTCAGCATTTGTAAGGCTTCTCAACAATTGCTCTTGGATTTTTCTGCCACAACTGCTCTTGGATTTTTTCTCTCCTGGAATTGACAAATTCGAATCTTCTTCAGCACTACGGCTCGTGGCTACGATATTTTCACTTACACGACCGTAGAAAACGCGTTGGAGCTTGCATGTTATGAAGTGAGCCTGCCGATTCAAATTTGTCTAGCAACTTCTTAACATCGGTCTCAGAAGGGCGATTATGTTGAGAGTTGTGTTTTTCGTTCGATGGAGTTCCCTTAGATTTGGAATGATTTTCTGTCATTCAAATTTGGTTTGTAAACAGACCGGTTTCGGCCACATACCATCTTCAGTGTTCAGCCTAAGACGATTATGTTGACCGTAAATTTGACGAATGAACGAAATGTTAAATGTCAACGTATGAAATTTCAAAGCTGTCATGTTATTCCAAAATGCCAATTTTAAAACACAAAGGTCTTGTTGAAAAGTCCTATTGTATATGCGGTATACGCACATAACTGAAGTTGCGCTTATGATTTAGTTTATGGCTACAATTTCTATATCATAAATTAAACTAAATTTCTAAAACATGTTTCCTCTGGGGTTGCATCATTAAAACTACTAACAAGAGACTACTTTCAGAAGACCCAAGATTTATTGGATCTTCTGTAGACTTTAACAATTTGTTGACTTTGAAAAACGACAAGCTAATGCAATTAGTCATTAACCTCTTTTCATTATATCAAAAAACTTTATAAGTGACTTTTTTGAAACCAATTTAAATCATATGCTTCATACGCATATGGGGTATTCACAAGGCATGCTATTAGTCATGTTGTCATAATGTTCTAAAAAAAATTTTATCAAGGCGAATTCGTAACAGGTGGAATTGACAGAGCAAATGATAAGTTTTTATTTAAATTTTTTCGTTAGTTAATGTCAAAATTTGTTAATTTGTCTTGATATTTTCCTATTTGTTTTAATTACGTTTGAGTATCATCCTTTGCTTTCTACTGCTTTATTCTGCTACTTTTTTGACATTGTGCAATTAGAGAGTTGTATTTGGTTTACAAGTGAGTTTGAAATCGTTTTGTTGTTTTGTTTTTTCCAAACAAATTTTAATGTTATTACATTATGACATTATGAATCCCCCAATTGTTAACCTTAAGAAGTTCCCGCCTAAACTTTCAAAATATATTTAAGAGGCAAAAAAGTGTGGGCTTGTAAAGTACTCGTATGTATGATTACAAGTATGTATTTTTAAAAGATTTGTAAGAAAAATGTTGAAAAAATAAATAAAATATTTGAAAAAAAAATATTTTGAAAAAAGCGTGGGCATAAATAAATACATATTGACATTTAAACAAGAAAAAGTACTTGTCATAAGAATATTATTTCCTCAACATAAAAAATGACACGCAAATGGCTTAAACTCACAAGTAAGACGTTGAAAAATTATGTTGTGACATTTGAAATGAAAAGTGTAACTGACACCAAAGTAATAAGAAAATTGTTTGAAGATTGCTTTTAGATCATATTCAAACTTAAGCTTTCAAACCAAAAGCCTCCAGGAAACACTTTCAATTTCTTTCTCCTACTGATAAACAAACCGTTGCAAGAGGCCTGCAATACAATACTTCTCCATGCCATTTAGTATAGATAAACCGATTATGAAGACATGCATACAAATTCAACAAAAAAAAATATATTGTTTTCATTTTTTTTTCTTCATTTTTCCAAACCCATCAAATATTGAAACGATTAAAATGTTCACCAAGAGACGAATGAAATTGTATTAAATAAAAGAAAAAGGAGGAGATAGATGGAAGGAAATTATCTCAAGTGTCGTGTAGGGCAACATTTTTATTACGAAAAGCTGCAATTTATTTCACTTTATCTTGTCATACATATACAAGATGACTGGGCCTTTTATAGTGATACTATGAGTACTACGTCTTTTTATGGTTTTGGTGATGGCGTTTTATAGTAATCAAGTATTAGGAGGAGTGATTAAATGTGGGAAAATTATACATAAATTAAATGGTAATGGGACAACGAGATCATTGTGGATGCTACAAATCTGTTTCCTACAAAACCAACAACCGAACTTGAATAATTAATGTGTTCTAAATTGTCCCTTTTTTTACACCAGCTGAGCGTTGCACGTTGTATCAACTGCCTGCAGAGAGCTGAAACAGTATGATGAAGTATTTAATAAAATCTTAAGTCCCATGTAAAATATGTTAATGGTATTGAAGAATTTTGAAGCTGTATTTTAAAGTTAATAAGCGAATATAAAATTTTTATGCTAGAATTCAGCGAGGGAGTTAATATTTTTCCTTTTTTATTAGAAGGATAATTGGATTTTTTAGATCAGCAAAATGTTGCATTGTTTAACAATTGCCAATTGCCATCTATAATATCATTTTTAGTAACTGGCAGCACAACTGAGGTTCGGTTGGCATCCAGAATTGAGTTATTAATTTTTCAAAAATATCAAATCGCTTCTTGTTTTCCCCAGAAACTTTTAGAATAATTCACTTTAGAAAATGTGAACGAAAAATATTGGAAAAATATAATTTTTTGTGATATTTGACCACTGCTGAACGGATATGCTAATATAATTAACTTTTTATTATTATTTATTTGTTTTTTATTTAATCAATATTCTAAATTAATAAAACTAATGTAAAAAAAGTAAATAGTGTGAAACTAAAATTTAAACAACAAATTAAACAAACAACCGGAAATTATCAGTTATTGACATTTTATAAACACACATACTTAAATGCACACTCGTAAATACATGCATACAGACATACATCCACACATATTTCTTCAAATAAGGGGAAGTGTTTAACAAGACTTGTTGATTAAATTTTATAAGAATTTAATTTTTTGTAATAATCAAAAAGAAAATGTTCACCACAATAACAAAACTGACCCTGAACTTCATTCATTGAAACAGTCAGTCACACATACTGACAGTCATTCAATCTTCCTTTTAAAGAAAGTTGTTGTATATCGAAAACCATACAAATAAAGTTGAATTTTGCCTTATATTTTTTTATTTTCTTTTCTAAATGCTTTTGGACTCAAACTTGTTCGATTTGTAAAAAAAAAAAGATTTCTTATACATACAAAATATATACCAAAAACATGGCATTTTATATAAACAAGGTTTAAATGATTTAATTTTTTTCTGTTTTTCTTTTTATTTTTCTTTTATATCTGTGATTTCGACAGAAAATAACAGCAAAGTCATGACATCATATTTCAAAAGACTTAATAATGCATTTAAGGTTATATTTCTAAGAAACACTCTACTTCCAGCATTTGTAACTTCACTGAGAGTGGCTGTTGGTGAGTATAATGGAATGGTCTTGCCAAGCAAACAAACTTAAGTCAATTGTTCTATATATAGATCTTCTTAACCGGTTTGAACTTGGAAGCAAGAGCTAATCTCCAGGCAAAAAAAAACATTCGGAGGAGGTAATCGAATGAAATCGGTTGAATTTTAAAAAGTCATGGTCACTAAGTTAAAATCGGTACTATTCCCAAAATCAAGAATCATAAAATATCCCCAACTACAATCCCAGTTCATTTTATTTTTAAAATATATAAAATAAAACAGAAAGTTTGTCAAATAGAGAAAAATCCTTAAGACTTGCGAAAACATTAAAGTTTAAAAAATAAATGTAAATTAATACATTAATATTGCAATTTATTATTTCTGGATGTTGTTCTCAACTAATTGTTTAAAACAATTAGTTTTTGCAAAATGTTTAAGTTGTTGCGACTCTAGGTGTTCATATGCCGACATTTCATTGGTAGCTGAACCAAATCGTCAGTGAACTTTAAGCAGTTTGAAAACATTCAATCTCGTATGTTTATGCCAAACGAATCAAATACAATATGAGAATTCTGTATTGTATATGATCATTACATAATAGACAACACAACGAACAATTATACTCAACATGAGTTATTATGTTTTTCTTGCAATATGTATACAATTAAACGTCCGTCGATCGTTAATGATTGTATTCAATCAGGAAAAAAAAATAAAAATAAAATCTTTATTTTAAATACTTAATAAATTGCAATGTATTATTTAGGGATATTCTCCACAACTATTTGTTGTGGCCTTAGCTGTTCATATGCCGACATTTAGCGGCCAATGAAATGTCGGCATATGAATAACTAAAGCCACAAATATGTCAACGATTTTACGTCAGTACCTGTCATAAACTTAACCTGACGGTGCTCTTCGCACTGGGTGAATAAAGCCGTTCACCACCGTCCCCGACGTCCCTTCCAGAGGCACATACAGGGTGAGGTCTACATGTGCCCCTAATAGAGACGACATGGTAGCAAATTCTGTACAGGCTGCAGAACCATGTACAGGCACCTTGCTAGAGTGCTGGAGCTATCTAACCTCCTACTACCCCAATGTCCCAGCAGCAAAATATTTCCCCCTATCTTACCTGGGCCTTCGCCAACCGCAACCATCAGGGCAGCTCTGCCGAATAGCAACAGCACCTAGAGATATATGGCCTGAAGAGAGCATCTACAATCGGTCACTAGCACCATATTGCAGACACACTCATCCGACCCATAACTCTTCCCGCGTATCTTTGGGTTTTAACCACAGCCACCACGGCAAGTCCTAGGGGCTACTGGTTCCCGTGGCACCAGATGGGACTCTGGTTGGCCTTGTGTTAAAAACACATCCGATTTTAGGTCTCATGCAAACCTGAGGTAACGGTAGCACCTCTACCCAGACAAGCATAGGCGGAGCTACTTCCTTAAATTACTTATATGCACGCCCGTTGCCCTGTTATTTCAGGGATTGGGTAGTAACATATTAAGTTCAAGGGGTAATTGGCCAAATATCAAGGTCTGGAAAGACCATATTACCCACTTACCGGACGAGCGGGCGAACCCACTTTTACCTTTAATTTACTTGCATGCGCGCCCGTTGCCCTGTTAATTCAGGGATTGGGTAGCAACATACAAGTTTTTAGGGGTTATCAGCAAAAAGGCCTAGGTCCGGAAACCTGATAAACCTATACCCCAGGAAGCACAACACCAAGCCACCATGACAAGATGTATAAACCGTGCCCCCCGGGGGGAACTAAAGCCACAATACAAAAATTTTAATATGAATATAAAATAAATTTAATAACAATAAATTAACAGGATAATGAATGAATTTAATGACCAGACCATCGCCGTCAACGGCGAATGCTTTAGGCCGATTATTACCAACTGTTTTGGTCTAGATTATGGACACCAAAGACATGTGGTTTCAACAATACGGCGCAACGCACTACACAAGAACTTCCGTGAACTGACCATCGAGATCGTGCGACTTTTTCCTGAGTCGCAGGGCCTAAGCGAATAAGCCACAAGCCACAGCGGCGTTTAAAGCCAACAAAACCCATGCGAGTGGTGAAATTTAGCCTATGCGCCAGTGTTATGGAAAATCGAACATTTCAGATGAGCGCCACCCAGCGAACGATGTTATATGACATATATTCTATACAAAGATAGAAAGCGCTTAATGAAACACCCTTTACATGCAACTATATAACGTGTAGTATAATTGCTTTTCACTTAATTTTCATTTTAGAAAAATTTCATTTTAGAAAAAGGAAAACAAAAACTTGGACGGGCAATTTTAATTCGATGCCACTCAAATTTCTACTCTTGCCTTTAAATGTCTTATACGTAATATATAGAGTAGAGTTCTTATTTCAGACAATAAATAATATTCCAATACACTTGTTTGGTTTCAAAAATTCTCTTGTGTTTATGTGTTTTTTTTTCTTTCATAAAAATCCTTTTTTTTATTTTTTTCTGTAATTCAACACCTGATTTATGACAAATTGCTGCATAGGATTTTTTTTTTGAGCAGCATTTCACAAACAGAGTAGGTACAATCATTAAATTGTTTGGAAAGAAGACCCCAGCTGCCTTTTTTATGTTGTTGTTCCTAAATTTAATGCAAAAGTATATAAAACCAAAACATTTAAAACGATCCTCCTCGTTTTGTGTCTTTTTTCTGCCTGTATCTTTTATTCCCTTATTCTTTCCTTTTTTTTCAATAACCATTAAATATTTGTGTAAAAATTTTATAAAAATATTAATCTCATTTGCTCATTTTCGGTCTTTAGACACGCAAACAACATCCGTTTTATGTTCAAGTGCATGTTTTTCGGTGTACGAGTACGAGCATTATTTCTTCGATCCATGAACGACAAAATCAAAGTATAAACTTCCTTTCGCTGTTGCATAACACAATAGACACTTCATTTCCAAATATGGTACTTAGATCTTTCTCTTCAGACACTTACGAAATATTTGTCAAAAGAGCGCACTTGAAAATAATATTTTATTGAAAATGACAATTAGAAGAAAACGCCTTCTAACAGTACACTATGGTTCAGGCGACCATTGTCCTATTTCAAAACGAAATTCCTTGTCGATTCTTATCGATGGGCGGTGCCACACCATTCAAAATATGTATTCTCTTTCAACGACTTCTGTTTAACCAAATCTTACGAAACTTTGCACACATATTAAACTCCGGTGGAACTGTAAGGTTATGATAAGAAAAGTGGGCGGTGACACACCCATCAAGGTAAATATCATTTATCAACTACTTATTTTGAACGTAATCGTATGAAACGCACAAACACTAAGCTTCAGTCAAAATTCAATATTTTGGCCAGAAAAGAGGGCAGTGCCATACCCATTCAAAGTAAGTATTCCCTATCAACTACTTCCACTTAACCAAATCTTATGAAACGTTGCGCACGCATTAAGATCCGGTGATAATGTCACATTATGACTTGAAATAAATATTCTCTTTCGACTATTTCTACTTAATCGAATCTTATGGAACCTTGCACGCGCGTTTAGATTCAGTGGAAGTGCTACATCTTGACTAGAAAACTAGGCAGTGTAGCACCCATTCAATGTATGTACTCTCTTTCAACGACTTATACCTAACGTAATCTTATGAAACGTTGCGCACTCATTAAGCTCCGGCGGAAGTGCTATTATAACTAGAAAAGTGGACGATGCCACACTCATTGGAAGTGAATATTATTTTTCAACTACTCATTTATAAACCGAATCTTATTAAACTTTGTACCAGTGTATTATATCCCTTCTATTGAACAGGCCTCGTATATGGAGTGGTTTTTTGTGTTTTAGTTAAGCATGAGACCAGAAATTTTTAACGCAACGCAATAGAAATATAAGAGATTTCATAGATTTTTCGTTATTGACGGAAATATTAGTTTCCTCGTCCCTGGATCCGGTCCTGGCTGTTGTATATATAATATAAATTTCCTCCGAAATGATCTGTTGATCAACTTTTTTCAATATATTACTTGAAACATTTTTATACCGATGTTATTTATATTAATCCAAACATTTTTGAAAATTTTTATCGGAATGTCTATTTAAAAAAAATATTGTTTCAAAAAGTACAAAAATTTTCACCAAAAAAACGATATTCCAATCAAATAACTTCTTTAAAAGCTTTCGTAAAATCAAAGACCGATTTGATAAGTTTGTGAAACATTAAAGATTTCGAATATCACAACCACTTTTTGGATTGTTATTTTTTTTTTAATAATCTCTTTTTATCATAATTTTTTTTCTAAATAAGTGTATCTGAAGGTAAAAACTTTAAAAAATCCTGTTTCCCAATTAAATTTATAATTTATTAGAAAGTTGAACGATTAATTGATGTTATTCTGAAGTATGGAATAACGAATACATTAAAACAGAACATCAAAAAGTAGCTTTGGGCAAAGAAAGTGATTGTCTGAGCCATAGTGCAGTGTTAATAATTTTTCGAAAATCGAATGGTATCATCTGGTCTATTTTAAATTTTCCTATAATTATATAATTACATTTATTTTTATACTTATTTATTGAAAGAAAATTTTTAATTCAACAGTATTTTAAACATAATTGTTGTTTGACAGAAATCAAGATAGATTTATTTACAATATTAGAGGAACAAGCACTCACCTGTATTTTCTCTTGTACCCAATTGTAAGTTCCTTGATGATGAAACAGGATCAAAATCACCCACATCAATACTATTCAGTTCAACACTTGTTAAGTCCATAGATTTTATAGCAGGCGCAGCTTGACCCGATGACAATGGATCGTACGAGTCCGTAAAATTATTTAAAGCGAATAAGCCCGCACTATGATACTCTTTGTTGTGCAACGAAGCACCCGAAATTAAATTTAAGACCGAAGGTGATAACAGTAATAAAAATATATATCTAAAACAAAAAGCATCTAAAAAATTATGACCGGAAGAGGGTGAAGAGGTAACTTTTTTACACTTTTGTTTGTTAAAAGGCAACATTATGTGATGTTTGTGAAAAAAATATTTAAATTGATAATTTTCAAAGCGGTTTGTTATTAGTTTTATACAGAGTAGAGGAGGGTGTGGCATCATTAGAAAAAAATATACGCTTCAAATTGTATTAGAATTATATACATAGATATATTTTTTATGTTATAAAATTTATTTGAAAATTTTGTATTATTTTTCATTTTTATTTAATAAACAATTTCTATAAATTTTCACAAATAGTCATATTGCCACCAGTTGCGCAGCAAAAACACGAACAGATTCACTCATGATGTTTATATTTTTAATTCGTTTCATTTATATTTTCCTTTTTTTTTTTTTGTTTTCAATTATGGTGGAAAATCGTTTAATTTAATTTCACGATGTTGACAAATTATGCCAACAATTAAAGATAATTGAGGCCAACTAAACACAATTATTTATTTATTTATCATTCATATAAAAATTAAATTAAAAATGTCACTGATGTTGTTGCACGAAGAAAATTAATTATGTTTGTTTGTTGTTTTTTTTTTTTTCTTCTAGTTCACATTTAACTTTTAGTGTGCACTGCAAATTAAAAAGCCATTTTATACTTATTGTTGTTTTATTTTTTAAATTGATCATTTAACTTCATGTGCAAGAGATCGCTTGTGTCAAATTTATAATTGCCATATGCCGTAAAAAATTATTTTTCCAAAAATTTTCAAGTTTCTCCCAAACATTCATTCTACTACTACAACACGACTGGAGCTGTAAAGAAAAACACAAAAAAAGAAAAAATATTTTTTTAGATGAATTTTTGTTAAGCGAAAAAAATGTTTATATCTTTTTTTATTGCGAGGGTGTAGTTACGCCTCTAAAGCTGTCAAAAAAAATATTTAAATCTGTAACAATAAATAAGCCTAAAGCCTTTGTCATGGTTTTATATTTTCAAAAAAATAATAACGATCGTCAATAAAACAATTTAATGCTCTTCTAATCAATCAGCGAAAAAAATTAGAATGTAAGTCAAATGTTGATTGAAGTCATAGATGGGATTGGTGCACTAAATATTGATTGAAATAAGCGTTAAGCACTAGTACTAAATAATATTGAAAAAAATGATTTTGTACTTATATATAGACCATACTTCTTCACTAGCGCTAACAAAAAAATTTAATGGTCAGGTTAATTTTTTCACTCTCACTAAAGCCAGATTTGTGCAAAAATCTGCATTGCACTCAATTAGTGCAAAATTTTACCCAGTAATACACAAAACGCTGTATTTGAACACACTCTCACTAAACTTTCAATAATTATCGAAATAATCGAATTATTGAAATCAAATTCCAATAATAGTAGAAATTCAAAATCTATATATCGCTCTTTGCAGAGTTGTAAAAGAACGATTTAAATTTGCTTTTTAATTCATCACGAATGACAAATATTTTAAGGCATTCTTTTTTTAAGAAAATGGATTGAATTAAAACTTTAATGCATTCATGACGAATTTACAATTTTTGAGTGCGTTGATTTTGCCAAAAATATGAACTAAAATTTCTACGAATTCATTGTGAAATAAAGTTTTTTTAAACATTAATTTTTCAAAATATACATATAAATTGAATTCAATTTTTGATTAATTTCAATTTAACAACTAAAATTTTGTTTAAGACAAAATGAAAATTTAAAATATTTTAAAAATTAGTTTTTGTTTCTCATATATGTACATATATATATATATATATATATATATATATATATATATATATATATATATATATATATATATATATATATATATATATATATATATATACATATATATATATATATATATATATATATATATATATATATATATTTTTTTTTTTTTTTAAATTAAATGTATAGAGATTCAGACTTTGTTTTGTCTATGAACATTTTCAGAATTTGTTTAAGAATTTAAAAAAAAACAAAATTTTAATATTGAAATTTTGTTTTTGCCTTCAAAGAAGTTTGGGTGTACAGTGGTTTAATTAAAATTATTTATTCATTTAATTTAAAATTAAAATTATTAAAAAAAAAATGTATCAAATTTGTTATTCGAGATATTTTCAAAAATAACGATTTTAATATTTATATAATAAATGATTTAAAAAATTAAATAATGCATTCAATATATTACAATTGCAAAAAGAGTAATTCGTTTACAGCTGTGAATATTTTGATGCAACAACGACGATCCTCAATATACTCTCGATAGACTCATATATAGTGTTGCCAGTAGATTTCTTGCAAAAATACCTACACAAGCTAAAAAAATCCGATTTTCCCTACACGTTGAAAAAATTTCCCCTACAAAAATCCCTACGCGTTTTTGTCATTAAAATAGAAGAAAACCATTACTTATAAAAAAATATATATGTTTATTAAAGCTTTGGTAACAAACTAAGTAAAAAACTAAAAAAAAAAAAACTAAAAAAACGTAATGTTTGCATTTATTTCATAAATAATGCGACGTGACGAAAATATCCCTACATTTTGGAGAATATAAAAAATCTTTCCGATTTTCCCTACGCTTCTATTTTAGTATCAAAAATACCTACATGTAGGGATTTTCCCCTACTTCTGGCAACACTGCTCATATATAGGAAAAAATCATAACCTTATGTGGAGCTACGCCGAAGCTATGCCATGAACTTTAAATTAAGCTATTCTTAGATACAACAAATACGGGTATACAAAATTTTTAAATTACCCGGAAAAAGTGGTATTCAATATCCTGTTGAAAAAGGAGTCAGAATTATATCTGAAGCTAAACTGAAGTTATACCAAAAATTTTCGATGTATAAGTTAAAACTATAATCGCATTTTGCCAAGTTCGTTGTTTTTTATGATACTTTCATCTATGTTGCAATGAAAAAAAAATTCTAATACATGTACATATTAAGACCTTCAACTCTGGTACCAAAGGACGGTCTACGCAAGAAATTATATACTTTTTTTAAGTGCTGAGACTGATTTGTGTTGTGTTAATAAATATCCACTAATTCAGCAAATTCAACATGCCTTTGGCTGCTTTTGCTCCATTAGAGCGCTTGTTTTTTTAGCGGAATAGTAGATGCTGATCGGATTAAAAAACTAAGTGATTACAACTCCTAAATGAAGCGTTAGAATTTAAAAAAAAAAAATTATTTTGAAAAATAAACAAAATAACATAATGTAATATAATATTAAATGCTAAAATTATATACATGCATGTGCATATTACAATGTTTGATTTTTGTAACTTTTGAAAATTTTCTTTAAAAATATTTCCTGTTGCTTTCTTATTATATCGGCGATGATTTCATATAAATTTGCTACCTTCAATAAAAATACCAAATAAATGACTGTCACACTCGTACACATGATCAATAAACAAGTGATTGCGTTTAAACTTATTTATATGATTTATTTATTAATGTTCACGTTGCTATAAATTTTTTGAAAAATTATGTACACATGTACATCAATACATATTCATGTTGTATGTATGTAAGTAGTCAAAAATCGCGGAAAGACAAATCGACAGTCTGCCATAGGTCTATGAATGGACGAAAGCAAGATACGATCAGTCAGTGCAGAAATATAAAAAAAAACTATAATTCGTCTGTCTTGCTGTTTGTTGAATGTTTTACAATCAATTCATTTTCGTTTTGTTGAAAAATGTTTGCAGTATTTTCAAGTGCAAATGTTTATTTATTTAATAAAAACAAAGAAATTAATGTGTCATGACCGATCATAAAATTATTACATTCATTAACATGAATTTCATTTTATACGCATAAATAAAATACAAGGAAATAATATACGCAATTATAATTATGGAAATAAGCAACCATATGCTTAAATAATCAGTCGAAATAAAAATTGGGCTTATTATTATCATTTTTATTATTATTATTTCCAAGTTACACATGATTTACAGTGGTGAAATTTAAAAAGCTCATCCTGTTTTACAGAATGCAACAACTCTAGGAAATTCTTATAATTCCTTTCAAAATTTATGGCTTTAGGAGAACATGAAATTCTTGGCAGAAAAAATTTATGGAATTTGTAGATCAACAATAATTAGAATCACCAAAAAATTGATTTTAATTAAAAAAAAGAAATTCAGTTCATTGAAAATTTGAGACACACAATATAAAACAACAACGTTAATACCCCTAGAATTAATTTTATTCTGTTTGTGTTAAAGCTACATTAAGGTACTTGACAGCCTCAATTTCGCTGGCAGTGCTTAAAGCAGTCGGTCCAACTTTTGATGACTCGCAATAGCGTTTTTAATATGCATTAGCAATTTGACGTAGTCCTAGAAAATATTATAGAGGCGTTAGTTAGATCATTGCGGCGTTCAGTTAGTGAAGACCCTCTGAAAAATGGCGCAGTCCCCAAATTTTTCCTTTACAATTTCCAACTTTGCATGGCTTTTATGAATTATTGTACGGTCTTGCTGGAACCATATCTCGGATATATCGAATTTACAGAAAGTCAAACAACTTTGCACTATACCAACGATCACTGACGATAACGGTGTCTTATTCATAATTTTAGCTAAATAAGTTCCGATGATGCCATCTGACTTCGCACCAACCTCTGTTTGTTTGGTGGCTTCAAGCTGAAAGGAGTGTACTAATGGTCAAACTTTTGCACTGTGCGATGAAAATGCCTGCACATCAAAGTCATGATGTCGACGAAAAGTCTTTATTATTTTTTCTAAAGCTTAAAATAAATTTTCATATATAATTAGAATTAAAGAAACATATACAATTCTTTGCATTCCTATTATCCTATTATCAAATTAATAAGAGATTTCTCTTATTCATATTTCATTTGAGGTTTATATTTATGACCAAAGTATGACCAAGTCGACGGACATGGATGCTGTGGTGAAGCCCACGCATTCCTCTAGTCCAATTTAAGTTTTGTTGATTAATTTGCAAATTGAAACCTTGATATTTTTTTAAATTTAAAATTAAGAACTTGAATCTTACTAAGAATTATAAATTTAATTAAAATTAAATTGAAAAAATTATACGTTGTGCTATTCAAGATGTTTCAATCAAATAATGCAATAAAACAAGACCCCACAATTTAATAAAATTGAATTTCCCACTAGCAAAAATGTTGCAGCTAAAATTACTTTTATTTTTTAACCGCCTAATGAAATGAAAGTTAAAATCCCTAAATTTATGAGAGAATTCCAACAAGAAATTGTCACTTTCCTTCGGTTGTGGTTGGTTGCAATAAGCCAGAAAATGAATTCAGTGACATGTTGCACACACATGGATGGCGTGTGGCTTTTGGCTTAGCAGAGGCTAAATGTTATTCTTCAACAAGCAAAAACAAAAGGTGTAATACACACGTACACACTCGTAGTTGTTGTTGCATTACGCGGTAAATATGTAAATATGTTGATAGTACATGCTTTATTGCTTATTGTATTGTACTACATATTGTATTATTATTATTGTCATTTGCTACCAGTACATGGCGTTTAAAATCTGTTGCAGTATTCGATATAAAGATTTTAAAAGTCTATGGTGGGAATTATTTAAAATTGGAGTATATAGCTATGACGTACCATGTATTAGGGTTGAAATTGGAATGAACCTTAATCCAATATATTATTTATGTTAACAAAATTTTCTAATTATGGATAAGAAAAGTAGTCCATATGGCGTTTTTATTACTCATAAAAATGGGAAACACGTTGTACATGTTATCAATACCCTCACAAAGTGATGGAGGACTTTTCCAAGCTTACAATAGAACAAAAATAGTTTCTTGAAATATTAATTGTCTATAGGGTGTAATCGTGGCTAGTGCACTAGAACTAATAGTCAGAGGGTCGCAAGTAAGGTCTTGACCATAGACTCTGGGTATTTTCTGCTTTCTACATTCTTTACTCTTCTTTTTCAAATTCTCGGGTATGACAAAGAAACCAAATTATGGACTCAAGTTAGTGAGATCTGACTGACTGGTGTCTAACAACCTATTGTCCACATATTAAAATATCACAAAAACAATATAAACGATAATGAAGCCCTTATTTACATACATAAACAACCAGTGCAAAAAAGGATGGAAGTTATTCCCAAGGAACGAAATTTTTATTGCTTTCCGAAATCCAACAGTGCATTTTTCCTCCGGCTTAGCTTCAGATATGATTATGATTTTTTCCCTAATTATATAAAGGGTATTGAGGAATACTTATTTATCATTTTTACTTTTGAGATACGATGTTGTTGCATCAAAAGAGACAGACAGAGCTGTAAACGAATGATTATTTTTTGAATTGTATTATATTGAAAACATTCTTTTTACAAATTATATATACACAATAAGTTAAGCATATATAGATAAATAATAAAGCATAAATGTAAAAAATTAACAATTTCTGAAGAAAATAATTTTACAAAAAAATATGAATAAATATGATTGAAAATTTTTTGAATCATTTATGTTTTCAAAATAAACGAATTGAGCTAAATTTTTAAATTAATGCATTATTTTTTAAGACAAAAACAAAATTTCAATATTAAATTTTTTTGTTATACGAATTCTGAAAAAGTGTATAGACAACCCAAAATCTGAATCTCTATTCCTTTATTTGACCACAAAATTTCAAATCATATTTTTTGGTAAAATCAACACACTCAAAAATTGTAAATTTATCATGAATGCATAAAATTTTAATTCAATCCATTTTTTTTAAAAGAAAAGAAAACCTTAAAATATTTGTCATTCGTGATGAATTAAAAAGCAAATTTAAATCGTTCTTTTACAACTCTGTAAAGAGCGATATGTAGATTTTGAATTTCTTTATTATTCGAATTTGACTTCAATATTTCGATTATTTCAATAATTATTGAAAGTTTATTGAGAGTGAGTTCAAATACAGCGTTTTGTCTAGTACTGGGTAAAATTTTGCACTAATTGAATGAAATGCAGACTTTTGCACAAATCTGGCTTTAGTGAGAGTGAAAAAATTAACCTGACCCACTAAATTTTTCTTAGCGCTAGTGAAGAATTGTGGTTTTATCAATAAGCACAAAATAATTTTTTTTAATATTATTTAGTACTAGTGCTTAATGCTTAATTCAATCAATATTTATTGCACTGAGTACCATGTACATACATACATATGTATGTATGTATGTATGTATGTAAATATATCTCAATTACAGGACACCTTCTACTCTAGACTAGTTGTATACAATTGTCAAACTAAACCTATAGCAATTTATTATCCACTTACGTTTGCAAAATTACTCATATTAAAGATTAAGAATTACATTTTCACAAAATGTTTTTTTTTACACAATTAAAACACCAAATTAAGAAATTCACACATCATGTCCATATTGTGTGTGGGTGTTTATGTTTGTGTGTGTATGTAGGTATGTACCCCTATCAGTGTTGCCAGTAGGATACGAAAGATACATTTTTCGTATCTTTTGATGACTTCAGGTACCATGTATAATCCTGACATTTTTCGTATCTTTTGAATCTGTACGCAAAATGTACAGAAATAAAATATTAAGCTTTCCGTCCCAGACAAAGTTTTTTTAAATTAACACTTCGTTATGAATATTAAAAAAAACAGTGACAACTAAATAGAAAAATTACATGTATTTTGTTGTTAGGTTTGCTAAGTTCTTCTGTCGTCTGCTTATTCTTGTGTACATATATAGATGTATATACATATGTACATATGTTAAGATGAACTTTTAGAAGAAAACAATAACGATCTTTACAGTTAATAATTTCAGACCGTATAATAGTTTTATAAAATAAAACAATTTTAATCCCCAAAATTAAAAGAAGAAAACTAAAACAGCTGACTGCAAATATTATATATAATATATTATATATTTATGTACATATAAACAAAATGAGAGTGAAATTTAAATTTTTAAAAAATTTTATGTACATACTTATGTACATATGTATGTTTCTATATGGAATTATTGGCATTTCATTATAATTTACAGGTCATTCTCCAAAAAAGACAATGTACAATTTTAATGATAAAGGATTACAATGGATGGTTAATGAAAAAATATTAAATATGAAATAAGAATGTTATGTTAACAAATGTTAAACGTTAAACATGGATTTTCAATTTTTTTTTTCAAAATGTATCTTTTTGGGAAAAATTGTATCTTTTTGGAAACTAAAATGTATCTTTCTCGAAATTTCACTGGCAACACTGACCCCTATGTAAATATTGCGGTTATTAATCAGCAACAAAAACAGTAAACAAAGCAACAAGAAATCAAAGAGAGCGAAGAAGAGAAAACAACAACTGTAAATATGGGAGACTTGTTTCATTTATTTGTTTATATTGCGGAGGAATTGGAATAAGAAAAAACAAGTGTCACTTACTATATATGGATTTTAATTAAAATTATGGAATATAAATCATTTTAATTAAAATTATGTATACAAAGCAGGTATACTTATATTGTAAATAAATATGAAATTTAAATATTACTTATTTATACCTTCATACTTACATATTATTTGGCTATTAGAGAAGTATTCCAAATTATTATCCATGTATGGAGTTTCATCGAATATGTTTTTTTTACTTCTTTTCCTCCGAAAGATTTTTGTTTAGTTATGTATTTATTAAATCTGTTTTATTTCAATCTATAACTGCATTTTATACTTCTATCAACGTATTTTATATTTCATTTATAATTAATTCTTATTGCTATTTTGTATTAACACGAATCGCGTTTATTTTTGCATTCCCATAAGCCCTACAGAATAGCAACACCAACCTCGCGACAAACACAACTAGCATCTTCAACTGATCGAAAGAAACTGAAAAATAAAAGAGAATGTGCATACACTGTTGCCAACTTCCTTTCAACAAACAATTTTTTTTACAAAATTCTATTCCAAAATAAAAACGCCAGAAACCAGGCAATTCAATTCCTCATTAACGAAGTTCGTTATTAAATTAGTATATAAATTTTTTTTTCCAATAAATAATGGTAAACGGCCTTAAGATATGTTCTTATCATTTAGAATGTTTAAAATGTATCCATATCTGTTCACATACATATATTGAATATACATTTTTTTATCACTTTCACATATTTTGGTAAATAATTCTTAAAAATTAATGAAAAATTTTAACTATTACATTTTGATCTATCTAAACGCATCATTAATTTTTGTATTTTTAACTTTAAATAATAATTCGTTACAAAACAATGTTCGCTATCATAAAATAATATAAATTAAAATGACTTCTTAAAACTCGTATTATCATTATACTACTATGATATGATATCTGAAAGTCATACCAGGTGGATATATTTTGTACATTTAATGGCAGATCTTAAACTCGTTGCAGTTACTTTTTTATTTAAACTAGAAGGACTTCATTTAGACAGGGCAGTGTTACTTACGCAAAACTTTGTTCAGTTGGGAGGAATATGTTGCTTTATTAGAGATAATTTCAGATCTAGCCTTCTCATATAAAAATAATTTTAATTTTATTTTAACAATAATATGGCGGCCAATTTAAAAAAAATTATCAATGTGTGCATATAAAGTGTTCAGTATGATGTGACCTTAAATTCTTTATAAAGCTTATTTATTGCGAATTCATATATTAAGAATAAAAGCTTATAATATTTTAATTATGTATATATGTGTTGCACGTATCTTCTTATCTTCAATCGTGCCATCAATATTGCATATCGGAAATTAATGTACCAATAATTATTAATGATTATCAAATAGTTTGAGCATAATTTTTAGCACTGTCGTCAAAGGGAAACAAACATTTATTTTTTTTTTGTTTTGTACAATATTTTAGCATATAGAGGCAAAACGAAAAAAAATTAAACGTATTCATATATACCATCGTTGAAATTTAAAAACATTTTACCAAACCGGCGAGTTCTCTAAGTTCGCCATCACTCACGAAATTTCAAACAGAACTCTCCTGTTTTATGCGAAAAACATTAAATCCGGATAAATCCATTGTCTTAAATCAAAAACATCTGTGCAATTCAATACTTGACAACACTGCACTCAAATATAGAGCCTTCAAATAAACATATGAAATACAGCTGATATTTTTACAGTGCTGCCACACGATGTTTTTAATATTAATTGTCTTATGAACGTGCACTTTAAATATTTCATTTTTTAAAAGGAAACCGGAAGCCATTATTAGTTACAGTTACAATTAAACAATTATGTTCTTGTTTGGTCCTTGATAACTACTGAAATTTTTGTTACTTTTTGACCTATAACCATTACGAAAGATTCTTATAAGTTAATTAAATACTATAATTAATTTAAATTTTAGTGCAGATCTGAAACAATTGATATTTTTTAATAATAAAATAAAAATAATATTGCAGAACAGAAAGCGTTTTTGGACTATTTAAAATTGATTTTAATATATTTCTGTAGCCGATAATAATAATATAGTTTTCCGGTCGTTGATTACATTAGTTTTTATTTGAATTTTAAATATCAATAACTGAATGAACGCCGTTTGCGTTCGATTTTCTCAGCTGCAGGCAGATTTATCTTTTTTTCAAATCTTTTTTAAGTTTTTAAGAATTTTTTGTTGGAAATTGCATACATCAGTTTCAAAATTATATAAAAAACGAAAGTTTATCTAATTTTAGTTTAACAGAAATAAAACAATACAATGTGATGGATTTGCGGTTTTACCATATTTAAAAAAATTTTACGCGGTCCTCTCTTTTCCTATAATCGCATGCAACGTCTAGCGAATATTTTCGCAAATCATTATAAATAAAAACCAAATAACAAATAACTGAGAAATCACAGCTTTATGTCTTATCTGAACTGCAAAAGACTTGAGAAATAATAACAATTGCGCCATCATTTATTGATGCAATTTCATTGCATCAAAAAAAAAAAATAATAAATGCCTGAAGTTTAACACGACAATGAGCCTGCAGCTATTAACCTTATTGCCATAATATTGCCATGGGTTCATTGTGGGTATTGATTTTAATTTCAAGTTCGTTATCAGAATCTAAATGAATTTAATAGTTAATATCAAACACATACATGCTCTTACATATGTGTTCAATGTGTGTACTATATTATTTGTTTTCGATATACAATTAAACTGAATATATACAATTCTAATGTTTTTTTTTTAATGATTAATTATAAAAAGAAATTTCTAATTTTATTTTTGGAAATTAAAACATTTATGATAGCGCTGTCTGCATGCGAAACTTGAGTTCTTATAGCAACTGTTTATAAAGTTATGGAAAATGTTCAAAATTCAAATCTTTTCGGAATTCTCATTGTTTTAATCGTATAACATTTTGCAAATATATCCACCATAAAAAAGTTCATCTGTTTAAAAAAAAATTTTAGTCTTTTATTTTCTTTAAGAAATTCATTTTCTTTTTTAACACAAACATCAAAAGTATATATATATACACAAATTCAATAATTATATACGTTTAAATACTAAACATAAAAATAAAGACAACTTGAGGTATAAGTCCGCAACACGTTTTCAGTTATGAAATTAAAAGTAATCAAATGAATGGCAACTTAACTTAAAAACTAATGTATAGAAAGCATCTTTGCAAAGGCATTCGATTTAATTTTATAAACTAAACAAATTTAACAAAATGTCTTTGAATTAGTTGTTTGTTTGTTTAGAAAAAATTTCTAAATAAACTAACAACTGCCTGGACCCATCGAGGAACTGGCCTTGTAGTAATTTGCTTTTCTGCGGTTGAAGATAGGCTAAATAAACGTTCACTTTCGTGTTGTAAGCTTTGACTAAGACCCCGATTCCTTGTAACTAAACAAACTTGTGTTTCCAAATCACGATTTACGGACCGTTCCCCAAAATTTGAAGAGCCGATTAAAGTCAAATTAGGCAAAGTCGATTGAGGTAGATAGTACCAAAGTCCTTTTGCATGATACGTCCAACCTTGCTTTTCATATTCAAAAAAATTAATTCTGTGGTCTTGCTTTCGTCGTACTAAGGACTCGTAAAAGCTTTTAGCAATTAAAGTGTAAGCAGCTGGTATGCCTCCTGCAGGTCCTTTTGCGCCCTGAAAGCCATTTGCCTGGAAAGATAAATGAGAAAATACTATGAAATAAAATGTGCAAAAGTATGATTTAAAAATATGGTTTAAAATAATTCGGTTAAATGAGAGAAAAATTTTTCTTTTTTGCGTTAGGAAATATGAAAAGTCCAATTATTTCGCTTTTAAAGGTATAATTTGAAATTTCGTTTCATTATATATTTTCTTAAGTAAATAAGACTGTTTGCAGAAACACCTAGAGGAATCGAACACGCGGCCCTTATACTACTACATTAGTACACTATCTACTAGGCTACGGTGTACTTTTCAAATCACTTTGACGTAACTGGGAACACAAAAAAAAGAACGTCTCGCTTCCACTTTATTTTACGAATGTAGGGTTTAATTATTAATATATATGGCCCTTCCTCTTTTCAGCAAGAAAAACGGATTCCTAAAATTTGAAGTTCCTTTTGAAAATTATCTTAAAACTTTTAAATTATCTTCATATACATATTTATTATTCCACTTACATTAGGATGTGCCATTAGTATGCTACATTGTGCTAAACATTTGTGCGTTAATGTATCCATATATTCCCTTGTTAAATTAAAATAACCAGTTGCCAATTTAAGCCTCGAACCTTGCACACAACTCGACAGCAGTCTTTTCGTTACCACACTGTCATGGTGAATACCAATTTGTCCCATTTCTATTAAAGGAAAAACCCAAGTGTCAGCATCACTTGTCTTGTTGCATGCTACTTGTTGCGTTTGATAAACGTTTTGCATAAATTCGGTGATTCGCTCTTTAGCGCGTTTGATAAACTCTTCCTTTGTACCTTCATAGGGTAAAATTTTCCAATTTCGATGCAAGCCAACCTCAGAATCTTGGCGTACTGAGAGGCTAAACTCCTGAACGCGGGATATAAATTCAGCATAAAAATCAGCCAAAGGTTTATCTTCGATGAGAATGTAACGATCTTGTCTATTCGTGAAGTAATCATTAGAAAGGTTTGCCCCTGAAATCAAAACTGCATCATCGAATAAATAGACTTTCATGTGTTGAAGACCCAAGAGTTCATTCCATCTGGGCGGAGCCAAGCGTTTAGTCATGCCCCTCAGATTCGGTGTATGGTAAAGGCTCAACTGGATTTGTTCCCCAAAGTCCCTCAATAAAGGCAAAAGCATCGTCTTTGAATTCGTCTCGCCCCTAGTGCCTCTGGTAAAATCTAACAGAACATTAACTTTCAAAGATGCCTGCTGTTGAAGACTTTTCCTTAGAGTCTGCACAAAGTTATTTTCCAATTGACTTGTTCCCAAATATAAACTCGCCAACACGATGCGTTTGCGGGCTGTGGAACTTCGCTGTACAAGAGTGTCATAGAAGTGTGTAGGTTCTGTAATAACTTGTATTTGTTCGCCTTTTAAAGGAAAACATGGAGCCACATTGTGAAGCCAAGCCACACTTTCCAAATTACTAGCTCCAGCTGTACCACCAAAACTATTAGTCAACACTTGTGGCCGCTGTTGCAGACAACCAATTAAATCTCCCGGTTGATTTAAGGGTTCGGAAAACGATGATAAAAAACGTCTCAGAAACATGTTTTCAGACGATTAGAAGTCGTTTCTGATTAAGATTTTCGATCTTTTTGATGTTGTTATTGCAACTTTTCCTTGAAGGCTTTTTTGGTTTTGAAAAAGTTATTTTTAGATTTTCGTTGTACTGATACAAATCTATTGTATATTTTTTTAATCTCTGGTGGAAATGATTAATATTAAGCTTTTCAAGAACATTAGCTATTTTCAGTTATAATTTTCAAGTTATTGTTTATTAGGTCTTCGTAAGTATATTTAATGCTGCCTTTAAAAATTACAAGTGCTGTGAAGAAAAAATTGTCAGGAACTGATAATGAATATTGTAAACACATGGTTGCGTACGGCAAGTAGCAGAGATTTTATTTGTTTTGCTGTAAAGGTAATGCCAGACGGTGAATAATAAGATACGGTCCCCAGCTATTATACACGATTCGACATACTCAGAATTACACATTATATACCTAAAGAGCAATTTCTGTAAAAGTTTCATTCGATATAATATAACAAAAAATTATGAATCTAACTTAAATAATGTTTTTTTTTTTCAAAATACCTTCATTCCAGTGTCACGTTTTGGGTCAAAAACTGTAAAAAACATTAAGCCGATCAACCCGATCCTATGTTGAAACCGATTATATAAATAAATATGTAGATAAATTTGGTTTCTCGAAAAACAGTCTAACAAATCTTATAACGTTTATTGTAAAGAGGTTTTCACGTTCAATAAAAATCGATTTAGTTTGGTCTCGTTCCCAGGAAAATGTGATTTTTCCATTTATGTATATATTATTCGGTGGAGTCATTCTATACTGCGTACGCCCCGCCCCAAATCGTTGGAATATTATTTGCTATGCACACCAATGATATAGGTAACAAATAAAAGAAATTTTTGAGAAGAGAAGTTAAAATAAAATTGAATCACTTTTTACATAATGCGGTGTATACATATTCTCGACTGAATTTTAAAAATACTGAGCCCCGATTAAAGTTTGATTAACCAGGTACTGTTATTTAATAAAGGAGGAGAACAATTGTACTATGAAAAAAATATTTTTATATATAATTTAATGTTTTCATGAAAACTCCCAATTGTATTTTGGAAATATACGCGATCAATATTATCCCAGAAATAACTCCTTTTTCTATCTCAATCGTTGTTACTATGCTCCGCCATTGGCAGTTTTGTTTACACACGATATTAGACAACTCTGTACGACGCCACATTTGAATTGAAAAACTTTGTCATTTGATTTTTTGCTATTTCGCATATTTAACTTTTTCTTATTTAATGTTAAAATTATGTCTATGTTATTCGATGTGGAACATTTGCAGAAATTATCTTATGAAAGATCAAAGTACTGGGCAAATTTCTTAGATGTAAGTGCCAAAATAATGAGAACTTTTCAATTGATATATTTCTTTGCAAATTTTTTCATCCTTAGAAAGTTGCCGAAAAAGAAACTTTTCAGGAAATTGACATTAATGAGCTGTGTGATGTGAATGATGATGAAAACGAGTCGCTCGATGAGTTAGCTTCTATGGAAGATGAAAAATGTAATGACGTCGAATTGGATCAGGAGGATTTGAGAAATATTACTAGTACCACACGTCTTTCGTTATTGTTGAATAATAAAACAGTGGAACTTCCGCATAGCATAGTAAACGATAAACAAAATCAGTTAATTGAGACCTTTAATCAAACGTTGCCGATAATTAATGAACACAATCGTCAGCTTAAGGAGTACGGTCTTGACAAAGTTTTAATATCATTTGACAAAAAGAAAATTGAGGAAAAGGTAGGCAGCTGGCTTAATCGTCACAATTCATTGTATGGAGGAGACAACACAATTTTGTTCGATGATGCTAAAAAAGTGGACAGCGAGAAGGACGTTCAGCTGATGTCAAATGTTACGAATATGGCTGACAAATATAGTAGAAATAAAAAGTCCTTCACTCCGAAAATGAGTACCGATGACACAGATGACTCTTTACAATCTGGAGAAACGGCTAGATATATACGCTCCTGTAGAGCAGGTTCTACTAAAAAATATGCCTCAACAACAAGCATGATTAAGAAATATCGCATGGTTAAAAGCACTCGAGAAGTGCTACGTGAAAAATATGCATTTGATATAGATTACAATGACTACCATCCCAAAACTATAGGTCATTGTAGAAAACTATCAAATAATATTCCGCGTAGATATGATATGACGCCATTGACATCGCGAGGACAAAGACGTAAAGTCTTGCGAAAACGTACTTCTAGTAATAGTTGCAGTACAGAAGACTCGTCTTCCGACTCTGATTATTATGAGGATTATCGCAGATCTAGACGCAAAAATGTTGGACGCTGTTGTACACGATATCATTCTCCACTTGAGTACGATAATCATTCGCCATTAATTACCAGATCTTCCATTAAAAAACCAAAAAGCAGCGCCATGAAAATGAAATCTGCACAACGGAATCGTATGTATTATTGTTCACACTCTCGCACAAATTCATTGTTGGTATCGTCTGCATCACATTCGTTTTGCAGCTTGAGAGAGAAGTGTGTAAGAAATAATAGACAATCCAACCTTTATGTTGATAATCGTCAATGCAAACGAGAATCGGAGTGTCATTGCTGCTATGAAGCTAAATTATGTGACGAATTCAAGTAAGTGTTTGGAAACATAAATTGTATATCCTTTCAATGTGCAGTTATTTATCGGACTGTGTTCTGTATTCCACTTGACACCAATAAAGCTTCGATAATTCCGAGTAGATTAATTTCACATGGAGTGCAAAACAGGACGTATAGAAATTGCACGTATATTATGTGCCTTATTTTGCTAACGAGTTTTATAGCCTCTATATACAATACCTCCTGAAAACATATTTCTAAAATTTTAACATCTTAAAGATGTTTTCAAATGACACCAATATTAATCACATGCATTCGGAAATATTACGTATAATCATAATTTCACTCACACTAAAATTTCAGAAATGTGTGAACATTATCGAAATATCGGATTGTATTACATATTATTTTTATATGAAAACAAAATCTTGTCTCCAGTCTAAGATTATTAAAATATTCAATTTAATGCAACGACGAACGCAAAAACATATAAATAATTTTCTTATTTAATAAAAATATGTGTATCAAAATCGATAACAAATTATTTCTTTTTAAGGCATGTTACTGACACGTCTACAGAAGAATGGTACGTTGAAAATTGCGGATCACCTAAAGAAATTGATGAGAACTCAACTGCTAAAATAATATCAAAGTCTGCAAATAGAAAATTATCTATGGTAACAGAAATTGGGAAAGAAGATTCAAAAACTAAAATTGAAATAAACCATAAAAGCTTTGAGGACAAAGAATCAGCTGAAAATGAACAACAAATGATAATGGGTAAGAACATGATTAAGAAGCAGTGTAAACGTGAAACAATGAAATCTACACCTTTAATAAAGACCTTGAAAATGAAAAAAGATTCAAGCACTGATAAAACCATAAATAAGAAGCGAAAAACAGAAGATGTCAAAATATTGCCAAAAATTATTGAACACGAGAATAACACACTAGAAACTGTGGATTTGGTTACAGATGACTCTAATTCAGCGATCCCAAAAACGGCTGCAGTTAAAAATAAAAATCGTATGACTGACAAAACAGAGAAACATTTTTTTACAGCCACTCAATCAATTTGCAATTCAACTGCATTGTCAGCTAAGAGTCAAGCTTATAATAGGCAAATAATTGATAAATTAGTACATAAAGAAGATAAATTGGAAACAGAACAAAATGAACCACGAACTCTCCTAAAGAAAGCAACAAGAAAAAGCGATAGAAAAAAGAAAAATGCTGCTTCTTTAATTGCTGATGATGGACAACATAAGCAAGAAGTTGCTGCTAGCACCGCAGTAAGCTCGACTACTATACGTTCACCAGAGATGGATTTCGAATTGACTTCAAAACAATTCGAAATTGAAGAATTTGAACAGAATGAGAAGATAGTTCGTGACGATGATAGTGAACGCGGTCTTGTAACGTCGACTACAAATATAGAGCAACTTTTTTCGAGAACACTTCATGAAGAAATCGGAAGCAGTAAACACGATAAGACGACTCTAAAATCTCAAAAGGACATCCTAATATACACTCCCAACATGGCCGCAGCTAATAGTTCCATCACCGGTGATTATTTCATTGTCAGTAAAGAATATTTAGCCAATTTCATTGGAGAAAAGCAAGCTAAAAACTTTATGAAGTATTATATTGGATCTAAACGTTTTAAGCGCAATTCTACAGTTTATTATAGACCGCCACAAAACACGTCAATTGTCGAAAATAATGATATCTCATCATCTGATAGTGTAGATGAATTAGATAATATAGGACAGTGCGGTGATCTTTATGTGAAATTAAATAGTATTGTGGACGATTAAAATATTTACCTAATTCAAAGTAGTTTTACATTTTATACATTCCGCGTATTGATATTTTCAACAGTTTGAGTCAAGTTTTTCCTTTCAAAAGATTTTAATTTAGAAAGACAACAATGAATTTATTGGCGCTTTCAGTTTTTTATTATTTCATTTAATTTTTTTTTGTGCTGTTAAATATATAATCAATAAATTAAAGTTTTTTAATAAATGTTTTAATATGAACACTTTTCACTTTTATTTAATTTTAATGCTTGTTATAAGATTTCAGTTAAAGGACTCGGTTAATCGAGAACGTTGATGGAATTAAAATCAATGTACTGTGATTATTTACTTACTTATGTTAAGAACTGTTTTGCCAGAATTCATTCACCAATAATGGCTAAATATAGAAAAAAATGGCTAAAAAATATATAAAAAATTAGCAAAAATCAATACTATTAAACAACAAAATGAATAAATAAAAGTAGTAATTCATACATTATTTTTTATAATAAACAGAAATTTTTTATCAGTAAATAAAAATTAGTGTTTTCTCCACACAAGAAACAAAAAAAAAAAAAAAAAAAAAAACTAATAAAAATATGTATGTACATACATATGTATGTATGTATGTATATATATCTATGTACGTCCTCATTTAAGAAGCCAGATCATCATCATTGTTGTTTTTGTAATAGGTGTCGTTTATACCTATAAGTTTTAAAAATAACTCCGAGGAATACCATAGTCGTAGCAACAGCTATCGGTTCCGTTCCACCCATGTGTACGGAGTATAATAATTTGTAAGCAGGTTTCCCCTTATTATTGAAATCGATTTAACTACTATTAGATGAAGTTTATGCCTCATTTTAGACTTAACAAGATTAATTTGGCCGAAGCTACTCTCAACTTCCGCATTTGACCATGAAAGAGTGATTAGCTTTAAAACAAAATAAAAAAAATCTATAAATTTATTAATAATTTTTTAGGAAATTATCCTGGTTAAGTTTGCAAAAACAAAAACTATCCTTTGTTGTTGACTTAACTATGTATAAGCCTGATAGTTAATTTAGTGCCATTGAAATGCAGGTATATAAATACAACAAATTATAAATTTCTTTAAATTGCTTATATTCATCAGCATTTCTGTACTCCTAAACTTTCGTCAAAAAAGCCATTGTTAATATTACAACACCGCTCTTTTAATTTTGAACCTAAATTAAAATAAAAGTGGCTAAAAAAGTTACAAATAGACATAATAAAGCTTTTATCTGGCTAAAAACTACATGAAAAATGACTAAAATTAGCCAGAAAATAATAATAACATAGCCGATATTCTTCAAACAGGATGAATTTGGTTATGACTAATAAAATTTTTCATGATAATTATGGCCTGAAAGGTAGCTTCTACATTCAAAGACAGTTTATAACCCGGAAGTTGCACACTGTCAATCTTGAATGATAATCATTCAAATATGGCGTCTCACGTCTTTTCAATTCGACAATTTTAATTGCGGAAGTTTTAATTCAGCTGGAAGACAGATGGAGAAAAAATGTATTCTTCGCTGGTACCTTTCGCCCAGCTGAATTATAAAATGCGCAAAAAAGCGTGTATTGAAGGGTCTCCCAAATACCAAATTTAATTTTATTTTCAATAGGAAATTATCCAGTGTTTTCATTTTCGCCCCTAAGCGAACTCCATGAAGGCATTCTTCATTCGGTTTAGCTGAGAAAGTTGTGGCAGCCAAATCAATCTGAATTGCATTCCTATTGAGGCTGCTTGAATTGATGTGCTTAACAATAAATTTACAGTTCCTCTAGCAACACTTCCGGTTTACTGTGTTGCTCTATATTGGTATTAATTTTACTACCTTTTTGAAAACGCAGTTGCTTACTTAGAGAACTAGTACTATTTGAATCATACTTCCGTTTGCTTGTTTATTTGACATTAGCTTTTGTTCAGTTGTTGCTTTTTGTCAAAAAATGGCGCCTCTTTTGCTTTTTTACTTCTCTCATTAGTAAAAGAAAACGATATCGGCGTACAAGGTGTTTTATAATAATGAAAAGTTTTAAAAATTGAAAATATCTATAAAAATGGAAGCATAATAAATGAAAAGTGTCGGAATGGAGTGTGTGTGCAACTTATTAAACAAAAATTAATCTGTAAAAATGTATATATTGAATGAAAAATTCCAAATTGAAGGCGTTCATAATTGAGGCGATTAAGCCAAATAAATTAATAAATCCAAATTGTCCATGTGGCCGGAGGTTGTTTGATAGATCGTGTGTTTTCTCATGCATTTTTCGGTGTCAATCAAACGGTAAAGATTTGTAAACACCTTTCAGTGACCTGCTTCAGTCCCTGAGTTCATGAGGCCTAATATTTTTTATTAAATAAGTACATATATCTGTTCATCTTATAATAAGAAAAAGTGTTTGATTAATGTAATAACAAAGGAAGCCGTTTAGCCTCTTTTAGTAAATATGGGGCAAACATTGAGACCAAAGGGCCCTCTAAAGTCGATACTTACGAAACAATCGTCCGGACAATGCTCCATTGACTTTTTACATACATAGAGTATTTTTTAGACTATGAAATTCAAAGCTGTTTTATATGGTCCAGCTCTAGAATATCGTAATGTTAATCGACCATGTTTTCTCCACACATTTGGGTCACCTTTGTTATAGTTCTAGTCCGTCACGAAGTACACTTCACATGCGTGTACGGTAAGATGAGCCAAAGACGATACTTTCGAAGCAATCGTCGAGGCTGTGGTCCACTGACTTATTAGATGGAGTATTTTTGAGACTATTCCGAAGAAATTCAAAGATGTTTTATATGGCCCAGATCTAGAATATCGTAATGTTAATCGACCATGTTTTCTCCATACATTTTGGTTACCTTTGGGATAGTTCTAGTCCGTCATGGAGTACAATTCACATGCGTACAACTTGAAAAATTTTGGGTCCCTGAATTTTTTGGTAATCAGTTTATTTTACGATTATTATATTTAAGCCCGAGGATAATCTGGTAATAATAACAATAATAATACATAATAATAATAATGATGCATAATAATAAGAATAATCATTATTATAATAATAATACTAAATTTCCTTTTAGTGTACAAATAGTCAATAAATTACTTATTGATGAAGGGTGACAGCGAAATCGGAAATAAGACACTATGCGCCTGAAAACTTATATTTATAATTTAATGAAAATAACTATATTAAAGTGTTGAAGTGGTTGTCTTCCCAATTTGGGAATTAATTAAAATAAAGTGTTTGTGATCAAAAATTTTTAAGGAAAAATCGTCGTACTTTATATCAGAATCGGAAATCTCTATATACTGAATGTTGCAAATCAAAACAGAAATTGAAGGGTAAGTATTTAATAGCTGTAACGTACTGAGGTATTATAAAATAACAATATTGTCATAATAACAATATTGTGATAATATGCTAACAAAATTATTAATGTTTTAAACAGCTGCAATACTATTCATTAAGAATATATATATATATATATATATATATATATATATATATATATATATATATATATTATATATATATATATATATATATATATATATATATATATATATATATATATATATATATATCAATATATTTTTTATTAGAAACAAATTAGAAGAAAATGAACTAAAATTTTCTAAAACTACATACACACCCAAAATGGGTTCTAAGACTAAATTTTTACATCTATGAGCATTGGCTGCATATTTAAAATTGGAAAAAATGATCTTGTGCCAATACTCTTGTTCATGTGCATTATAATTTGTAAAAAATTATCACCTAATTTTCATGGATGTCATTTGATTACAAAATATAAATTTCTATTATAAAGTTGCTGTATTATCATTACTGGCAATGTACTCAAACACACCTAATAACAGTGCAAAAACATTCTCATTTTGTAAAAAAATTTTGTATTTAACATTTTTAAGTTATACTGACAATAAATCACTTTCTTGTGCTTCATAATCGATATCATTTGTAGTCATTTGATATTTAATAGACTCCAACATTGCGTCTATTTTTGCACTACCTGTGACTGCGCTAGAGCTCATAGCGATTTTTAAAGGATTTTAATGCACAATGTTATTTTAATTTTAAAATACATACATACATATATTTATTTTTTATTAAAAATTATTACAAATTACTATTTGATTAAAATATTATTGAAGCTTGAGGTCTTATTTAGTGGTTAAATAATTTTATTTGAAAATGTTGATATTTCGATACTCATTGAGTATCATCTTCAGGAAAATTCATTTTTTTCCTAAAGATAATTCAAAATAAAATTAAATAATACTTTAATCAAATTGTTAGAAAAAAGTAAAAAAAAAATATAGAGATATTATTACAAATTCCTTTTTTGAGCCATTCACTTAATGATTTTTACACTATATTCGGCAAATATTTGCCTAAATTTGCCGAATACAAATTCAAATTTAATGAAATAGGGAATACATAATTAGTGGGTACTATCCTTAACATGTAGGTCGCATAAGAGAAACATATAAATGCTAATAAGCAGTTCTTCAAGGCAAACATTAGTGCGTAAAAGCCTTTAAATTATTTTTCATTTCTAAACTACCCATCAAAATAAAATAGAAGTAAAGTAAGTAAGTATAAATAAATGTGTATAATCTCGCCTTCTTAAGGAGTTGCATTAACTTCATTGAAGTGCTTAATGAAAAACCATTCAAAATTTATTTTCTCTTAACTTTCTGTAAAAATTGTGGACATGGCTTCGAACTCAATGGATAAACTATCCCAAAATAGAAGTTATTTAAATGACAAGCCTCATGCGTGGATATAATTTCTTTTTCTCAAAATAATAAAAAATACCATCCTCTTAATTTGGACGTCTTTTTTGTCTACAAGAAATAGTTCACAGGAAAATAAATTATCATCTTTTAAATTATTCATTGGAAATAGTTTAAGTTTATACATCTGAAAGTTATTGACTTCCTGGGATGTTTTTTTTTTGCTAGGTATGAACAAGGACATTAGTCCTTTATCATTCATATTCAGAAGACAGAGGAATTTGGATATAAGAGAATAAAAAATTTTACTAGTTATTTTTCGTTTAAACCATCTTCGAGTAAGAGAAACGCGTTTCGTTTAACCGAACTGAAATTTTTTTTGTTGTAATTTCTCTTTGAACCGAAAATAGAAAATATAAATAGATATATACCGATTTGAAATTAACATTGATTTCGTAAACTGAGATTTTATCGGTTGCACGTGATACAATTACAGTGAGCCAATGCGCGGCATGATGTTTCGTCAGCGGTAAATAAATCGATTTTTTTCTTTTAATATTTAATTTTTACAAACAAAACACGTTTCAATGGTTTTTCGTTTAAAAGGATTTTCTTTTAAAGCGAAATTAAATGTTTTGAAATCAAGCAAACAAAAATAAAAGAAGGGCTGTTTTGTTTTCTCTGCATTCGTTTATCCTAATTCGACTGTATAATAAATTTTAGTACAAAATTTCTGCTTATTCGTTTTCACAAGACATATTTGTTCCAGATTTTTTACACAACCTCTTAATTTTTCCATTAAAATATCATATAATTTTTTTATATTTTATTTATAAATAATTATTTTATATTCAAAAAAAAATATTATAAAAAACATAAAAACATAATATAATATTTAATATATGTATGGATAACAGAAATACATTTAAACTTTATTCTTTGACTAGATTTATAACACCGTGACTTTCATCACGAATTTTATGACTTGCAATGGTTTTAATTTGCCGCCAAGTGTCCAAAAGCTAGTCGATTACCTTAGATCCTCCGAACTGGAATAAATCCTCGGAACTGAATAAAAACTGCTGCATGCAACAAAGTTCATGATAAAAGTCACGCTGTATAAATCTAGCCTAACTTTAAATTATAAATTGTTGACGTGTTAAAAAAATAATAATTAATATTTAAATATGATATTGCTTTATATGCATGTATAAAGTTAAAAACAAACAAAAAATTTAAAAAAATAGATCAGAATTAATACAAAAAAGGACACAAAAATACGAAGAGATAATTTATGATCTACAAAAAACACAATTTTCAACTTAAATGACAAAAAACGTTGTTTCCTTTTTTTTGCGAATATGAAAGAAATATTAAATAAAATCTGTTTCTCACTCTTTCATATTATATACAAAAAATGAAAAAAAAAAACAATTAAAACGATATTAATAAAAGGAAGCAAAAACTTAATTTTAATAGGTATGGAAGTGGAAGTTGCTTTCAAAGTTTTCGGAGAAAAGTTTTCACAAAGCAAGTTCAAGTGAGTTTAATTGAAATTAAACCGAATCGAATCGTTATTTTCAAGTATTCCGTATAGATGTTGCAGTAAAGTGGTAAAGTAATTGGGCTGTATATGTTTGTGTAACGACTTAGACATCAATTTGGAAAGGTGAGCCGGGAATATGGTCGTCTCCCCATTTTATTATTAAAATATATTGGCCGCGATCGCGAACCATATAACCTACATTGTAGTTATTGCGGCCAGTGTGTTTAATGCTAAATTCTTCGCAGGGACCCTTAGGGCCATACATGCCCACATAAAGGATATTATTGCCTGTTAAGTAACGCAAGTGAGTCTAGTTAGTTGGTCTGAGCAAGTGTGATAAACAGATATAATGTCTTACCAGCTTCAGTTGCACAAATGGTAAAGGTGTTTGTCTTGCCCATAAAGGCCTTCTTTAAGCCCATGCCTTTGGAAGTTATCATGGAGGCATCCGATTTGAAGTGAGGCATCACAACACCACTATGTTTGCCACCCTTCGCTACCTTTTGCACGGTTTCCACCACAACACTTGATGTTTCTTGAGAACCCACATCGGCCAATTTTTCACCTGAAGAGGATGAAGGACAGCAAAATGTAATAGAATTCAATTGGAAATGTTTAAATAGCCTAGAACTTACCTTCGCAGCTTACCCTGAATGGAGAACCGATAATGTGAATATTGTTATATTTCACTGAGATGTAGTGATCTCCCGGTAGCAGTGGAGTATAGTGTACTTTGTAGCCCTCTTCGACCTCGGTACAGTCCATGGCTACCTTTGAGGGACCGTCGATCGCTACCGATAATGTGCCAACACCAGCATTGCAAGTATTGATAATGAAATCTTGTCTTTGGCCGGTCTTAACATTTTCTAAGCCAGAGCCAGAGGCATGTACCGCTGCAGGATCGGCGACATCCTTGCCGACCTTTATGCGGAAGGGTGAGCCAGGAATATGAACACCATTGAATTTGACATGGATAGCGTGAATGCCATTTTCACGTGGATAGAAACGTACGGAGGTCATTTCGCTGTCAATGGCTTGGATGAAGCAATCATCGTCGGTGCCTGAGGGGGCAACAATCTTCGCATCCAATTCACCCTTGGCACCATTCTTGCGCACCATGAATTGATAGGGTGCATCGGCCTGAATGTTGCCTTCGGGGAACTGTTGAACCTCCAATTTGTGGGCATCGCCAGCGTCGGGAGAAATATATACCTTGAATGGTGAGTCGGGAATATGGCGGTCATTGAACTTCAAACCAACACGGTATTCACCAGGTTCGGTAACTTTGTAGGATACATCACAAGAGCCATCCTTGCGGTCCTTGAATTCAATATCAGCCTTGCTGGGACCCTCAACGGAAATGGCCAATGAACCACCACCAGCTTCGCGGGTCCAAACATTGAACTGGCAAGGCAAACCAACAACACCACGTTCCAAGCCGCTGCCACCAGCTTTAACCAAATGGCTACCGAAGTCATGTAGTGGTCCAACGGTGAATTGGAAGGGAGAGCCGGGAATGTGCATATCCCTATAACGAACGGACACAGTGTGGACACCCAATTCCTTGGGCACGAAATGAACGGAATAAAGACCATCTTCTACTTCTTGAATTTCGGCATCTTCAGTCACATTGCTTGGGGAAGTAACGCGGGCGGCTAAATCGAATGATGTAATTCCGGACATTTTGAAAGTCAATTTGCATTGGCTGCCGATTTCAGTGATTGGTACAGCATCACGTTCCCTTTGAATTTTCTCACGTTTACGATTGCTACCCTCTCCAGCCACCTTAACGGTGAAGGGTGACCCCTCAACATGATGATCAGCAAACTTCAAATTGACAATATAGTAACCTGGCTCAGTGGGCTTGTAGGAGATGTTTAGTGTACCATCATCCTTATCAGTACATTGAATTTCAGCCTTGCTGGGTCCCTCAATGGACACGGACAAGCCACCGTAGCCGGCGTTGCGGGTGTCAACTGAAAATACGTTTTCAGTGTGGGTCTTACCCTCTTTAAGGCCTGCGCCCGAAACCTTAACCTTTTTAGCGTCACCAACTTCACGTTCCATTACGGTAACCTCGAACGGTGAATTGGGAATATGCTTGCCACTACGTTTTACGGACACCATGTGTTTACCGGTTTCACGAGGTGTAAACGAAATGCCAATATTACCAGTCGGCATACGTTTCAAGAAGCATGGCTCCTCCAAGCCACTGGGCGCCTGAATTGATGCATTCAAAGCGCGCAAATCAGCATCGGTAATCTCACCGGGCATGGTGACTTCGGAGCAAGAGCCAACGGAGATTTGATTACGTTTGCGACCCTCGCCAGTTATCTTAGCAACGTAGGGAGAACCCTTGATGTGTTTGTCACCGAAGCGTACTGAAACATTGTATTCACCGGGCGCAGTGGGCAAATATTGAACGGAGACGGTGCCATCTTTGTTATCGTGGTAGTTGATCTAGAAGGAATACAGTTAAAATTGCTATTTATTAAATGGAGTTGGATTTGAAGGAAGAAAAAAAACGTGTTTGCGAAATTTCTACTAAAAGATCTTCGAATTTTATTTTGATTTTGGAGACCAGATTCAGAAAACTGGAGTAAGTTCTAGAGATTCTGACACTATACTCATACTAATAAAACGTTTTGAAATTCTAAAATATCTGTGCCCTAGAATTTCCTGAAAATTATAATTTATTTCATTTTAGGAAAAGTAAAATACGTAACTTTATTATTTTCACCTCGATTTTTGAAAATCGAGTTTTCTTCAGATCACGGTGTTTTGAAGTCCCAAAAAGCTTTTCTATGTAAACTTTTCGTAACTTTTAAACGGCTAAGGCGAAAATTTTAGGTATTCAGAAAATCGACTCGACATAGTGGATTTTAAATTTTCAAAGAAAATAAATTTCGGAAAAATTAATTTTTGAAATGAATTTTAAGCCACCGCTTCGATCGAACTCAAAATAGAATCAGCCGTAAATTTTATTAAAGTCAATTCATTTGTTCGAAAAATCTTCTCAATTCGACTTTACAGATTCGATTATTTCTCGAAAACTGTCCCGAATAACAAAAATTCAATAAAAATCGGTTTATCTTTGCCGAAATTGTTCCTGTTTTTTTTACAATAATTTCCCAATAAATTTTATCAATTTATGGATTTTGTCGTCGAGTGCCATATTTTTTTACAATTTTTTGTGTTGGAAATATGGGAACTTTTAAAGAAAATTTCCTTTGCTTAAAACTACTGCAACTTACATCAACTTTGCTGGGACCCTCAACAGCCATGGTCAAACCAGCAGCACTGGCACCCTTGGTGGAAATGGTGAAATTACAGGGCTCACCAGTAACGCCATGCGTCAAGCCGGGACCATAAGCGGTCACATAACCCGAAGTGATCGAATCAACGTGGAATTTGAAAGGTGAACCTATAATGTAATTATATTCCCGTTTAGAAAAATAAAGAAAAGAAAAGCATTGCACTTCAACAAGTCCTACCTTGGACCGGTTCACCATTATATCTCACTACCAATTCGTGTGTGCCCTCTTCTTTGGGATCGTATTTTACCGAAACGGTACCGTCGCGGTTATCCTGAATAATGGGCTTGTCAACTTTACCGCTAGGCATTTTTACTTCAGCTGTAAAACAAAAAATTAATAATATTAAAAAGGAGTTCAATATTTTCGGTATATGTATGTAAAATTATTTAAAAGGGAAAACAAAGAAAAATTTAGTAACACTAAGAAGGATTTTATGTATAAGAAAAAATAATAACTTCCATCTGGAAAGATTAGTGTATAGTTTAGAGTCTATAAGGATTACACCTTCATAGACTTGAATAAATAAATTCTTTCAAATATAATCTTCCCAGCACATGTGAAAATGGGAGTGGTGAAAGAAGTTATGAATCGCTTAAAAATATTTAAATAAAACTCTGGAGCTAGAACTGTGGTAACCGACACTAGGGAAGCTCGTTCTCGTATAGATATGAGATTTGTTAGATGGATGGTATCCTTATACAAAAATTCCCAACGATCAAACGAGAATTACAGAAATATTACTATAGCAAACAACTTAATATAATTAGTATTCCAAAGTGATTCTCCTTTATTATTTGAGAGTTTTTTTTTTAACGAAGGAAATTGAATGATATTTCATATTATTTTTTGAAAAATTCAAATTTTTAATACAATCTCTTATTAAGAAAGATAATCCCAACAACACGAATGTATCTGAAGCCTGATATGATAAAATTAAATAAAATCTATGTTAATTTTTATTCAGGCTCTAAAGCATAGAGCATGAATAAAAATAAAAAAAATTACATACCATAATAAATATATAATTAAATAATATCATGTATATTTTCCTTTAATATTTGATTTATAAATTAGGAAACTGCTTTTTTCTGCAATAAATATTTTATTTATTTAGGTTAGGTTAGGTTAGGTTGATTGGAGGGGTGTGATAGCCCATGTCATACGACATACACTTAAGCCAGTGAAGGCTTGTTGTGCGCTCCCTTTTAATTATCAGACACAAACTGCCAGAGTTCTGCAGCAGGATTCGAACCTAGGACCTTCGCACTACGAGTCTAGTACACTACCTACTAGTCTACGAAGGTCAGTCCGTTCTATTTCTATTTCTATTTCTATTTATTTAGTAAATAATTTTTTTTACATAGGATAGTAGTTTGACAATTTGTGACTGTTGGGATAAGGATATTTTTTCGTTTTATTTTTCAGCATAGTCTTCTTTAAGCTCGACACATTTAGTCCGGTGGCTTTTGTTTTTTTTTGTTTATTTTTTTTTTAAATAAGATTTTCTAAGCCCATCAAAATGGTCATTTGATTCAATGATGACCTTTTCGTTTGACATAAAATTTCTTACCAAGAAGCCATTTCTTAAAATTTGCTAACAGGAAATAGTCGCAAGGATCTAGTTCAGGAGAGTGTGCTAAATGGGATAGCAGTTTGTGGACCAATTCCTAGATTTTTGTCATACTGACTACATACGTGTACACCCGTTTATTGTCTTTCTTCGCTAGATGGGGTAGTTTATGCCACAAATCAATATTGAATCTGGCTGAAAGTTCTGCATAATATTCGCCGGTAATCGTTTTACTCTTTTTAAAAATAGTGGGCGTGAATGACACTGTAAGCATCTAAAAAAACCCAACTTGACCTTCTTTTGGTGCACGTTCAGCCGAGCTGGTATGTTGTATGGGATCCATGTTTCGTTACGAGTTAAAAGACGGTGCGAAATCTCGCTCCTTTGAAATGGTCATGTGGGTGAACTTAAGAATTGTGAACTTATCTTTTTCAAATTGAAATATTCATGCAAAATTTGATACACCTCCTCGATTGGGACATCTATGGCCAATATCATTCCATAAATTTTATCAACTATTTCTGCCGTGACGACCACTTTTTGGCGTCCTAAACGTGTGTGCGTCATTAGTGCTGATACGATCACAACGAAACTCAGTAAATCACTTTTTAAGCATTGAAATCCATGGAGCAGAATCTCATTTCTTTGGTATTAGTGAGGTTTTTATATATAAAAAAATTATAATTAACCAGGTTGCGAAATAAATTTTTTTAAATTTTTTTTATTAAAAAGACTGTCAAAAATAAAATAACAAACGCAGGCTGCTCAAAATTCGATAGTATGCGAAAGCAATTGGCGGGAGCAGTATTGCATTTACAATTCAGCGCGCTGGAAATACAAAAATCACGGAATTATCAGATTGCCGTCGTACTTTGAACCCGATTAAGGAAGGGCAAGATAATCTCTATCCGCATTTTACTGCTGCTCAAGTGAGAAAAATCCTTATATAAAACACTCACTACACTTAATGAGAAGCCATGTTCGTAAAATATAACGATAATAAAACACAACTCCTTAATTAATCAATTAATCAATTTGCTGAAATTATTAATTTGGGGAAAAAAGCACGTTGAAATTTTTATACTAAATTGCAAAATAAAATATAATTTTTCATTAATAAATTTTAATCGCTATTTATTTATTGCTAATTATATTTTTAACAGCTGTCTGTCTGTGCCGAATTTTTAAAATCTATTTTAAGAAATTTATAAAAACCTCAAACATATTAACTTCTGCTTTTGTATGGGATTGTTTCTTTTTTTTCATTTTTCTATACATTTTGATACATTTTTTAGATCTGTACGAGTATATACAATATATATACATATGTATACATATGAATATATGTATTTAGAGATGTATTTACATATTTTTGTGTATGGTGACTCAATTAGGAAATATTTTATATTATTTTAAATTTCAGAATTTATTAGTACAAACAGTGGTGGATAAATAATAGGAACATTTCCTTTAAAATTTTATTTAACTTCACATAAGCAAGAGTAAATAAAAATAGGAATGTCGATTTATTTTAAGTTCGAGAGAAAATGCTTGGATAAAACAATATTGACAATTTATAATTTCAACAAAAATCTTAATATTAGTAATTTTTTTTTAATTCTTTACCAAATGAAAACAACAAAACTACCTTCACACGTGCTTGTTTCAACGATGAATATCAAAACAATAAATATTGCTCCTTTAATGCAACATAGTCATATCTCAAAAAAAAAAAAGTTCAAACTGGGCAAAATGCGATTGCAAGTTTTTAAGGTGTTATCTGCCATATGGAAACTTTTTGGTGTAACTTCGGTTTTTATACACATAAAGAGAATCTTGACTTGGTTGACGGTTTCTGAATCTACCTCTCTAGCGAATGGCTCGGTCGATATTAGCCTGAAGGATGTGGATCGCTTCTGGATTCTTTGCATAGCAATAGGTGTCTTTAACGGCACCTCTCCTGGGGGTCACATTGGAGCTCTGAGGCGTCTAATAGACAACGCCAAGATGGCTGATAATACGAGTACCGAACTTAGTGGACAAGAGACCGATTATTTGATAAGCTGTGTAACGTTGTGGGCCATCCTGCTGAAAGCAATGATTATCCAAGTTCATATCTTTCATTTCAGACCATAAAAAGTATATAATCATGGCTCTGCAGTGATCGCCGGTGAATGAAATGGCCAAAATCCATACTAAACTGTCACTCTCTGATTGGCTCCACTGGCTTCTCGTGAATGACGTGCGGGTTTTCCGATCTCCAAATGGGTCGATGGAGATTATGACATAGCCAAGGAAATAAAAATGCGCCTCGTCAGAAAATATATTTTTGCAGACAAATTCAATGTCCAATTATTTTGCAATATTTCCTAATATTGATCAAGCATAAAACGACCCATTTGTACCCCCAGGGGTATGATACCGACTGACAGTCAATATTTCATACAGAAAAAATCTATTAGTGTCAAAACAAAATGTGATTTAAAAAGATACTTGTATTTGGACCACCCAGTATGTCAAGCGAGTCAAATGCTTGCTGATCTATACATAAATGACTTCCGAAGGAGTTGTTGGTGAGATTCGCTGTAATGGTATTAGTCTTATTTCACCCCTGAACAGATATAGAAATGTGAATAAGTCCCAAGCTCCCTAAATTTATTTATTATTATACAACGGAAGTGTTTAGGACAACAGTTTGCTCCAATTAAAACAATACACTAACTAACCCACCCAATTCAGCACTAGACTGATGTGTCTTGCTTCTATTTTAAAATAGGGACATGCAACACATAATAAAATACAATTAAAAACCCATGTAAACAAGTGTCGAAATACATTAAATGGGCAATTTATGGTTCTGTTCACAGCGTAAAACGCACAAACCAAATAAAAGAATTCAGTATTTATTAAAATCTTAAAGAAAAATGAAATGCATCTACTTCTTGACAATATAATAATACAAAATACAAAAGCCAAAAAGTTTATTTTCTGTTTGATGAATTTGAAATGTTGCCAAAATATTGCAGCATAAGGTCCCATATACCATTAAATAAGAAAAAGAAAAAAATTCAAACAACAACCGACATTATGACACTTTAACAACTAATCATGACACTTTAGTGACAGTAGAATGACATTTGTAATGATAGAAAGGAGATTGTTTACATTTGTTTTCTTTGTAAGTTTCAGCGACAACATCAAGAGCAACAGTTTCAGTATTTTGTTTTAAAATTAATTACACACAAATGGCCAAAGGAGAACAAATCGTTTTATTAAATCAAGCATTAAATTATATATTTTTTTACAAAAAGCAAATGCAAAAGAAGCCTTTGCATTATGAAAAATTTCACTTTTTATACAAAATTTCGTTTCATTATAAATTTCGACTGTAAAGTGAAATTAACACTTTTGTTAATGTCTAACATTTATCAAATTATTTGCGTATACACAAATGCAAGAGAAAGAAGAAAAAACCCATTTGATGTTAGAAATTGATGGCGAACATAAAACAGATTTAAGGCAAAATTAAAAAAGCAATTTTGAAAAAATGCTACACTTTAATAATCCATTAAACGTTTGTCGTTTTCTAGTTTTATCTTAAATTATGTTTCAACAATTTTTCATTTCATGTCAACTATTCAAAGGAACGTCCCTTCTATACGTACACAGAGATGCCAGGTACTTTTGCTTGATGACTGAAAACAAATTTGGTAAAATTCCCACACAAAAAATTTATTAATCGAAAATGCATATTTCATTAAAAATATAGTTAATTTTTTAATCAAGAAATTTGGTATTTTTTGAAGGTTCATCTGTGTATCTATCCGCCTGCATTTTATTGCCGCTAACCAAGTCATCAGTACACTTTAGCCAAAGCATTCAAAATCAAAATACTTGTGGTATTTATATTATACGAAAATTCTATTGAACGCAGTCATACTTTTCTACTTGCGATTTACATAAATATAATTTTAGAACACTTTTATACGCAAACAACACAACAAACAACTTCTATTGGATGTGCCTTCCTGTTACTTTTTTTACTGCCTGTTTACAATTAATCGTCTTTTGGCTGTTAAGGTGAATTCACCCATTCGTTTTGAACATTCCGAACGCTTTTTTTACATGTAGTTTGAAGTCTCTATTTGTTTTTAGAGAAAGAAAGAGAGTAAATTAAATGCCGAACAATTTTTGCTTGAATTGGTTTTTACTCTCTGTTTCTCTCTCTCTCTCTTAAAAATAGAGGCTTCAAACTACATCGTTCAAAACGAATGGGTGAATTCAGCTTCAGTGATTGTGTTAATTGGGGTAAACAAGAAATAAGATTTATAAAGGTGGATTCACCCAATGTTGAGGAACAAAATTTTTGTTGTGAAACAATTTTAGTTTACTGAGAATTTGTTCTCAAACGATTCACCCACTTCGAACAATTGTTCTGGAGCAACAAAGCTACCATATAAAACAACTTTGTAAATGATGTGTGTTACTTTTACAAGCAGGCAGCACAGTGGCAGATGATTGCAATTTGCTGAGTTCCTAATTAAAGAAATTTTAATAAAATATATATGTATAAATGAATAAAAGTCTTGTGCTTGAGTTAAATAAATATAAAAAATTTACAAATATACTTGTACATAAGTACATATATATGGTGGTCTAGCTGCCAGCTTATGTAGGGGGAATAACGCAGTGTTTTTCACTGTGCCGTAACTGCTAGGCTGTGCAGAAGTGCGGCTATAACCTCCTCGTGGTGGCCACCGGTAACAGGGACCCAGTACGGTCATGTCTCTGCTGGGTACCTGGCAAATATAGTCGGGCTAAGAGAGAAAACTCTAAATAAACCCCAATCCAAGAGGGAACAGCATATCTCGAGGGATGAATGGCTAGTGGGTTAACTAGTTCCTAATATGCGGACTTGGGATGCACAGGCGAGGTCCCATTTCAATAAATGCCTTACTGCGTTACCGGGGCTCTGGCGTAGTTGACCGTTTTTTCCCCTTTACTCGTGGGAACAAAAATGAATGTACACAAAAAAAATAAAACAAAAAATAACGCAGAGGCACACATACCTCAAAAAAATAAAGAGGCAGAAAAGCCCTCAAATGAAACTGGGGCGGGAGTAACTCCCAGTAAAGAAAAAAATGAAGAGAGGCCAAAGAGACTCAGTGGTGCAGGGAAGAAAAGGCTGGCATATCTAATCAAGAAGGGCCTTAGCAAGGAGGAGGCATACGCCAAGGCCTTGCAACCTATGGCCGTAGACCAGAAACCTGGGGGCATTAAACATGGCCCAAAAAGGCAAAGGTCTGAAGAGGAGACGCCACCTGAATCCTCACTGAAAAAGAGGATAAAGGATGATAAAAAACCATCCACCTCGCAAGCTGCTAAATCAAAGCAGTCAGACAACCCATCGGTGTCCATACAGAGGCGGCCCACTGCCTCATATAAGGACATAACAATGGGAGTCAAGACTGCGGTTCTAGCAAGGGACTATCCAAATACGTCCCTCACAACCCAGCAAATGGACTCCATCCAGAATATGATTCTGGAAAAAATTGTAGCTGGCAAAGATCAGGCCATAAAACCTGCTTTTCTTGGCTGTACTTACAAGGCAGGATACCTAGTCTTGCACTGTAAGGACAGCATGTCAGCTGAGTGGGTGAAAACAAATATCACCGACACATCACCATGGGAGGGAATCTCACTGAATGCCATAGAGGAACATAAGATTCCTCAATCTCGCATTGCAGTGGGATACTTCCCAAACTCGACTACGCTGGAGACGAGCAAGATCTTGGATCTGTTACAGGGACAGAATCAGGGTCTCCTCGTCGAAACGTGGCGTTTATTAAAAAGAGCTGAAAAAGGCTCTCTGGTCACGTTGGTTCTTTCCGTGGACCAAAAATCAGCAGCTAGTGTGACGAAGTCAAAAGGGAAGCTAAACTTCCGGTTTGGCCAAGTTGTACTCAGGCTTAAGGCTGAGAACATAAATGCGGATGCGCTTGTTCAACAGATGGAGGCAGTGGAGTTGGAAGAAGAGGACGAAAGCCCTCCTTCCACATCAGAAACTACAAAATGAGGTGCATCCAGGCAAATCTTCATCATGCTAAGGCTGCATCAGCTGAAATTAGCAGAAGATTTGCTGCTGGCACCATCAACATAGGGCTTATACAAGAGCCCTGGATATCAAGAGGCCGCATACGAGGCCTCAATATACAAAACACTCAGGTAATTTATGACACGCGCGCAGTCAAACCAAGGGCTGCGCTTATCATAAACACCAATATTAATTACTTGCCTCTTACAGAATTTATGGATGGCGACAGTGCAGTGGCGCTAGTCGAGTTGGACTCCAATGGAAACAGGATAGAGGTTGTTATTGCCTCAGCCTACTTCCCGGGGGACACAGACGAAGCACCACCTCTGAAAATAAAGGGACTAATGGATTACTGTAAATGCCATAGGAAAACCCTCATCATTGGCTGTGATGCGAATGCCCACAATACAGTATGGGGAAGCACTGATACAAATAAAAGAGGTGAGTCACTCTTAGAATACTTATTACTTACTAACATGGGGATTGCAAATAGGGGGAATAGCCCAACGTTTTGCAACGCCATCAGAGAAGAGGTTCTCGATCTGACACTTATAACTAACAAATCACTTGATATGATCAGGGATTGGAAGGTCTCTGAAGAGGACTCCATGTCGGATCATAAACACATCCTTTTTGAAGTTAGGGGATTGGTGAAGAGTCAATCGCTCTACAGAAACCCCAGGGCAACAGATTGGATAAAATACTCGCAGGATCTGCAGTCCAGGATCACTGGAAACACATTTTCCATTACATCACCTGAGGAACTGGATGCATCAGTCGAGAGACTAACTGATGCAATCATATCCTCATTTCAAGACAACTGTCCTGTCAGGATAAAATCCTCCACGAAGAGGGTACCTTGGTGGAACAGAAATCTTGGGAAACTGCGAAGAAAGGCAAGACTGGAATTTAACAGAGCCAAACAAACTGGAAATTGGGAAGAGTACAGAGAGGCCCTAACCACTTACAACAAGGAGCTAAGGAAGTCCAAGAGAAAATCATGGAAACTTTTCTGTGAAGATCTTAAGGACGTCCCGGCCACAGCCAGGCTGCACAAAGCACTTTCGAAGGGGGGCACGAACCCGATAAGCACACTGAAGGGGCCAGACGGCACCTATACAGATACTTTCAAAGGGACACTAGAGCTTCTACTTAGAACTCACTTTCCTGATTGCAGGTTTGGAGCTTCGGACGCTGAAACTCCAGCGGCATGGCCGCATGCTCAGCGAAGGGCGACGAACCAGGTCATCAAGAAAATAGTGACCTTTGAGAGGATAAAATGGGCTGTAAATTCTTTCAGACCTTACAAATCACCGGGGCCGGATGGTATCTTTCCGGCCCTGTTGTCAAGAGGTGGTACCATCCTCTATCGGAAGATGGTTAACATATTTCGATCCAGTTTAACAATAGGACATGTCCCAAGGACTTGGAGAGCGGTAGGGGTTATATTCATACCCAAGGGTGGAAACAGACCCCCAGAATCTCCCAAGTCCTACAGACCAATTAGTCTATCATCTTTTATGTTGAAGACGATTGAAAAACTATTGGACCAATACCTCAGGACGGAGGTACTTTCCATGAGACCTCTGCATAGGCTCCAATTTGCCTACCAGAAGGGCAAATCAACTACCACGGCACTGCACAATATTGTTCGGGATATTGAAAAGGCCATGGAATCGAAGGAAATAGCCCTGTGTGCATTCATGGACATTGAGGGTGCCTTCGACAATGCGAACTTCCACGCAATGGAAACAGCACTCATTACTAGAGGAGCTGATCCTGTGATAGTACGATGGGTCAGCTGCATGCTGAACCAAAGGTCGATTAGGGCCTCACTTGGATCCACGGATCTCACAGTCACCGCGGTTAAGGGATGCCCACAGGGCGGAGTATTATCTCCCCTTCTATGGTCTGTATTAGTGGATGACCTGATCGGGCTACTTAACCGGAGGGGACACAGAACCATCGGCTATGCGGACGATATCTCCGTAATAATCAGGGGGAACCATGCAGGGACGATTACGGACCAAATGCAAGACGCCCTAGACAAGATGCATGAATGGTGCACTTCGGAAGGGCTATCTGTTAACCCAGCGAAGACGATCATTGTACCATTTACCAGGAAAAGGGTGATTAATTTACCCAGTCTCTGGATGGGTGGCATCGAGATAGTTCCCAAGGAGAGGGTAAAATATCTGGGTCTCGTCTTGGATATGAAACTCACTTGGGAACCGCACCTCGAGTCAGTACTGGGAAAGGCCACGAGGAGCCTTTGGACAGCGAGGCAACTACTTGGCAGATCCTGGGGTCTGAGCCCCAAAATGACCTTCTGGATATATATCCAGATGGTGAGACCAACCATACTGTACGGGGCTCTGGTATGGTGGAGGAAGACTGAGCAACGGACAACTATATCGAGACTGTGCAGGTTACAAAGACTTGCATGCCTATGCGTCACAGGGGCCATGAAAACAACCCCAACGTTGGGTATGGAAGCTCTTCTGAACCTTGCACCGCTCCATCTGGCTATACAAGAGGAGGCAGCTATAAGGGCAATCTCTATCTACGGAAAAGAGAACCTTAGGGCGGGAAACCTAACTGATCATCTGGCTATCCTCAGGGGAATCGGGGACATACTTGATATGTCTCAGGCGGGCGACCATATGGACCCGGTATACTGTTTCGACAGGAAATACAGGGTCCTCTTCCCCACAAGAGAAGAATGGTGCGCAAACCCAGGATGGCTAAGAGATGGATCGCAAATGTGGTACACGGACGGCTCAAAAACGCTCCAAGGAGTTGGGGCGGGAATAGTGGGGCCTAGAGCACACAGGTCTATAACATTGAGCAAGGATACGACAATTTTCCAAGCGGAACTTTACGCGATACTGGAAACTGTGGAGATCCTATCCGAGAGAGGACACAGGGGAATACGGGTTAAGATATTCTCGGACAGCCAATCGGTTCTTAAGGCCCTGAGAGGCTGTACGTACATGTCCAGATTATTACTGGAATGTCAAAACAGGCTCAATGACCTGGCGACTCATAATCAGATTACTCTGATATGGGTACCAGGGCATCAGGGGCATGCCGGGAATGAGATGGCGGACATCTGTGCGAGAAGAGGGGCTGAGGGGAACTTCATTGGACCCACCCCTTCTTTTGGTTTCAACAAAAGTCTCCTTAAAGGGGAGATTTCGAAATGGACATCGTCCAGGATTGCACAACATTGGAATGACATCAATGGATTATGTCACTCCAAGAAATTCCTACGCTTTGACGCTGGGAGGGCGGATCTGGCTCTAAGACTGGACAGAAAAAGCCTACGGACGCTGGTAGGGGCGCTCACAGGCCACTACACCTGCAAAGCCCACCTATACAGAATGGGCTTATCTGACACGGACATCTGCAGATTTTGCGGTGAAGATGAGGAGTCGATGGAACACTTGATAACAAATTGTGGGGCATTGTGCCACAGGAGACACAGGACTCTACATGCATATACGCTGAGTGAAGAGGATCTGCTAATGCTCCCACTGAAGGAGCTGATCCTATTTGCGAACGTATTAAACTGTTAAGGACAGGGGAAGCACAATAGATCAGCAATGGTCGCAGTGCAAAAGGCTATCCTGGGCCAAACCCCATTTCATTACTTACTTACTTACTAAGTACATATAATATGATGTGGCAGCTCAGTTCAATTTTGCATAAAAAATTTATGTAGCTGGCAGCACAGTTCAATTTGTTCGGAACAAAAATTAAAATGAAATCCATTCAAGCTCTAAACACATAGACGACAGCAGACAGCAAGCAGCAATATGTCAAAAATAAAATGCATGTATTTAAATGAATTCGATTATTTTGACGGCAGCACAGCAGCACGACTGCACAACAGCATTTGCTGCTGCTGCCAATTTAGGCTATTTTCTATTTTGACGGGCAGCACTAAACAAATATAGTGTTGCCACTATATATATAAATTGGATAAATAAAATCAAAAACTTTTTTTTTTAATATTAAACATAAAAGAACATTACAAAAACACAATAAAGAAATAAATTTATGTGTTTTTATAGTTTTTCGTGATATTGTTACATTTTATAATCAATAACTTTAATTTTATTCATTATAAAATGTATATCCGGCATCCCTGAAATTTTTATTGCTAGAATACACATCAGTTGCTGTTGCTGTCTTCAAAATATTTATGAAGCTGACTTCAGAGCAGCATTTGAAGTTGGCTGCATTTGAAGTCGTGAAGTCGTGAAGTCTGCTGTCGTCTATGTGTTTAGAGCTTCAAGCTGAAATTGTTCAGGACAAAATTTACTCTCTTTCTCTCTCTCTCTCTCAAAAAGAGAGACGTCAAACTACATATAAAAAAAACGTTCGGGTGAATCCACATTAATAATAATATTCATCAAATTCGTTGTTCGAGATAAACTCGTATTCTAAGACAATTTTGTGAATGTTATTTGATGCATATTGTTTTAAATTAAATGTGAGTTTAGTACCCAATAATTGAATAATTAAAAAATTCTAGTGCAACAGCCACCATATGGTGAATCCAATATGCTACACAGAGTTGGGCATTATGATTTCATCGCTTGGCTCAAATCATTAGCACCAAATGTCATTAAGTCTAAAACGTACTAATTCTTATCCTCCCAAAGGATTTTATTTTATTATTTGCCAGCATTTGGGAAACTATACGCATTTCACAAGATTTTCGAAAATAGTTATTCCAATTACTGAAAAGAGTCGTAAGAGGAGAGATATTTTTTCAAGTTTTTATTATTATTTTCTTAAATTTATTAACTGATTAGATTTTCAGTCACTAGATTTATAATTAAGATTTCGTTCATCCCACAAATAATAACCAAATAATAAACTAAAAACCGAACTTTTTTCACCTCCAACGAAATATAAAATCCCAAATTCAAAAACAAATCTGTGGTAGTGGCAACTTGGCTATGCATTTACAGAACGAATAGACAAACAATTTTAAATTATAAATATTGTTCTAAAAGCCATATCGAATTCTTTTCATCAAATCGAATAAATAATTTTATAATTTCTCGTAAAATTTGTCTTGTTTAGAAATTCAATTAGTGTTTATTAAAATGAAGAAAAAAAGAAATTGTAGACAAAAATTAGGGAACATTTTTTGGTTTTAGGCATTTGGCACGCGTCGTTGATTTATGTTTACAATTTGTTGGCCTTTCAGTTTTCTTTGAAAACAAAAGATTATTTATAAACAAACATTTTTTTTGAAGACAATTAAATGCTGGTAAATAAACTATTCGTTTTTCTTCTATTTGGGCAGGTTTATTAAATATTGATTTAATTTTTTAATGGGAAATAATTTATTTACACTCATGTTAATTGAAACACTTAGAAACGTTGATATAAACTAATTCATGGAATTGTATTAAAAACGAAATAAAACGAAGGATTAAAACTAAGAAAATTACTTTAGCGACATGATTAGTTGACAGCAGTGGCCTTGATTATATTTATTAAGGGCATTCACAGTAAGTAGTTCAAACTGTGCAAATGATGGATCTACTTGTATTTGCCAAAATGCATCGTTGCATTTGCATTTTGAATGATTTTGCTTCATTTACACTGAAAACAATTTTTTTACCAAAAAAAGTTTTGCATTTTTGTCAAGTTGCAAATAAGACCAGACGAAAGCTTTTGACATATGAACCGCCATATTGCTAAATATAAAGAAGAAATACTACTACAAGGTGAGATTGGTTATGTTTATTGTAATAAAAGGAAAATTAGAAATAATATACACAAAGACTGTGTTGACATTTTTCATGAAATTTGTTGCAATATAAGGTAGAGTGAAATAATTTTTATATAAAATTTTTATAAGAAATCATATAAAAATTCATATCCTGCCAGTTTTGATATTACATTTGCTTCAATATACCTTCTAGCAGCGAATAAAGGAAGTTACATGCAATAAATTTCATGAAAAAAAATGCTTAATGTAAAACAAGTAAAATACAAGTCGTTCCTTTAATGTAAAATAGACGTAACTCAAGAAACAAACGAACTTGGCAAAATACAATTAAAAGTTTTTAAAGTTGTAAGTTCCACATCGAAACCTTTTGGTATAACTTCAGTTTAGCTTCAAATACAATTTCGATTTTTCTTATACATATAAAGAGGATAATATATATAATTTTTATAATCAAGCGTTTGTTTTCTTTAAAAATTTTTTACTTTATTAAATTTTGATTGGTTCATAAAAATTTTTCCAATTTGTTCATTTATGTATGTATGTAAAATAAGTTTTCAAACAATTTTTTTCAATTGTCATATTAATAAAAAAAATTTCCTGAAGAAGACGCCCAAAGAGGCGTCGAAATATTGAATAAAATTATTATTTTTTAAAAAAGACCTAACGCTTGATTATAAAAATTATATATATTAAAACAAAAAAGGTCGAAAAAATAGTGTTAATTATAAAAAGGATATTGAGAAAAATTTTTTCTGCGGCAATTTAAAATTTTTAAGTTTTGGAGATATGACTATGTTGTGTTTACGAATAGCTTAACTTAAATAACATATCGCAAATTGTTTATATATCTTCGGATTAGTTTCAGTTATGGTTCTGACTTTTATTCTATACTAGCGGACCAGGCGAACTTCGCCTCGCCCCAATTTTAAGCCTTCAGACAAATTTTCTATTTTTTCATTTGAAAAGCCATTAAAGAATAATTTCAAAAAATTTTCATACAAAAACTCGATTTTCGATTTTTCCAATTTTCCGACTTTTCCGGAGGGATTTTCCAAAATTTTCTTCCATAAAAACCTTCTCCTCAAAAATACGAACAACTAACAAAAAGTTTTACAGAAATCGGCCAAGCCGTTATCATTTTATGAATTATTGGATTTTGCCACGCCCCTCCGCCCACAGACCGAAAATAAAAAATCAGACTTTACAGTGTCACCCGCCCGAGTATTCTGAAGGTTCCCTGAAAATTTCGTCAAAATCGGCCCAGCCGTTTTGGAGCCATTACGTTACATACATACATACATACATACACACATCCTATTTTATATATATATGTATATATAGATATACAATTATGTTGAGGAATGCATTTTTCATTAATAACTCACATATTAATTTTTGAAATATGTCCTTGTTGCATTAAAGAAGCGATATATAAATAATAAAGGGTGATTTTTTACAAGCTTTCTTTTTGGTAACACTGTTTTTGGCAGCTCAGCTGTTTTCATGTAACATGTTACTGTTAAACATGTTCAGTTTGGTTTATAACAAGCAAAAGTGCCATATTTCGTATGAAAAGCACCCAAAAGCATTGCATCCCGAAAAATGCACTCTTTGGTGTGGCTTATGGGCCGGTAGCATTATTGGACCGTACTTTTTCAAAAACGACGAAGGCAAGAACGTTACTGTGAATGGCGAGCGCTACCGTGCGGTGATTATAATTTTTTTTTGCTCAATATATAGTAGAAGAGCTGGACTTGGCAGATATGTGGTTTCACATGCCACACAGCGTTTTTACACCTTTAGACTATTTTTTGTGGGGCTATGTTAAGCCTCATGCCCGCACTGGAAGCCATTATTGAAGAAAATTTATTCGTGAGACACCGGCGGATATGCTGGAGAGAGTACATTTCTCTAAATTTAATGTTTTTTTTAATCAAATCCGTAAGCTCTTAAAAAATCACCCTTTACTAGATGAGCTGAGGTCTGTGATGCCAGATTTTGTTTATTGTTAGATAGTTAATTAGCTGTTTTACTCAACAACTCAACAGATTTAGAAGGTGCGCTCAGGATCTGCCGCAATATGTGCAGCAATTCTCACAATCACCATAGTGAAAACAATGAAACTTATTAAAAATGGTCATATTTAATAATAAAATAAATAGTAATTAAAAGATTTTAAATAGAGTAAATTAAACTTTGTTCTAACGAAACAGAATGGGTGATGAGAGATGGAGTTATTGAATGGAACAAGTTGTTAAAAGTAGGTCGGCTCATTGCTTCCTATACGAGGGTATAGATGGAATGGCATGTGGCTCTTTCATCTGATATAGGACACCCATTTAAGTTACTCAAAAATACAAATTGGCAATATGTGTGTAAGAAACACTACCACTTAAATCGAGCGAGAAACAAGAAACAAATTTAAAAAAATATCAAAATTAAAAATATCGCCACAATTAAATTTCAGCGTATTCATTAAACCTTAAAAATGATCACAATAGCAATAATGAACTTTAGCTTTGCGACTTGAATTTTTAAGGATTTCAGTCGATTTTCTTAAGGTTTTATGATTGTTACCTGATTGAATGAAAATTGGAATAAAAGCATTCCTTTCATTTGACTTTGGTGCCTTCTACTAGCAATAATTTATAAATATTTTCATCAATGAAAATATGTATGTAAAATAATATATTTTTTGCTTGTTTTACATATACAGTGGAGTTCGGTTATAACATAAGTACAACTTCTTCGCTTTCAAAAACTTTATATAAATATTTCATACAAACTATTTTGGTTATAACGACCATCGGTTATTTTCGCTTATAACGAATACTTTTTGAAGACCACAATACAAAAATATTTGTAAAATTTTACATTATGACCATTATTTGACAAAGCGATCAAAAATATTAGAATACAAATAACATTTTATAAATATAAGAATTAAATATAATCCATTTTAATGTTGTTGAAGAAAAGAATATTTACACTGGCTGTAACAAGCCCCATTTATAACGAACTCCGTTCCCGCGAAGTTCGTTCAGTGTACAATTTATTACATATATTTTATTATCTTGTCAGATAAATACTAATAATTCGTAACATTTTCCATTGGGAAAGGATTAAACATGAGGTAATGAATGTTCCCAAAGTCAACGAAAGTTCAACTTTATTTCCAACCTGCACATCAAATCGTAACAAGGGGCTTTACGGCGGCCGCTACACTCTATCTGTCCCTCTCTATCTTCCTCTCTCTTTCTATTTCTCTCTCTCTCTCTCTCCAGTGCTTATGCGCGTTCAAGCCTGTCGTTACGTAAATTTGGAATGATGATTTTCCGTCACCACACGTCACGTAAACATACCGGTGCTGTTTTTCTTACTGAAAATCATTAAGTCCTGTTTCACACACATCAAGTTTTCTTGATCAAGTTTCAATTCATCTGGGAGAGAGATAAAGAAAGGAATACATACTCTCCCTATCGCTCTCCCAGCTGAATTGAAACTTGATCAAGAAAACTTGATGTGTGTGAAACAGGACTAACGGAAAAATTATTCCAAATTCAATGTAAATAAAAGCTGCTTATTTTTGACATTTAGAGAAAAAGGATAAGACAAGAGAATTTATTTGATTCAAACATATACCAAATTCTCACCATGATTTTCCTTGGATGCGTTAATTTTACACAATTTTAACTATCGTTTAATTAACGTAGTCGAACACCGGGCTTATTGCCATGATTTTCCTATTTTAACCATTTGTTTTCGTCTATTAAAGTCAAAATTTTTTGGTTTAAGTTTTTAATATTTGAATTTTTTTAAGCTGTAACTAATTTCTTATGTTTAATTGATTTATTTCGAACGTACTAACTTTGGATTAATAGTTTAATTAATATTGTAATTAATTAGATTTATTTGATATTTGCAAAATGTTTTGAATAAATTTTTGTTCGATTCAAACTTTTAAAACTTTTTATTATTATTTATGTCATTACAATATTTTTCTCAATTGACATAATCGTGAAATTTCCCCCAATAAAATGAAAATCAAATGGTAGATTTTTTATGGTTTTCCATTTTTTTTTATATCTTAAAAGTATATTATGCCTATTTGGGCTCCTTTCACACCCCTTACGAAACGGGTAGTATGAGTAAAGAATAGACAAAACGTAAAGAGGACTAGTGTTCACTGCTTCAATGTAATTTAATGAACTAATAATATTCTGTTCACATTTATATTTATGTGGCACTAATGGAAAGGTCTTGTGAAATTATCTTATTTACAAAAAAATGTGTATAAGGCTTTTATTTAAATTATAATTAATAAATATTTATTGTTAAGCTCAAGGTCTTATTGTTTATTTAAAAAAAAAAATTATAAAAAAATTATTTCAAATTCTTCAGGTGAAAAATTGTGTCTAACAATAACAAATTAAAAAAAATTTTCAGTTAATTGTAAAAACAATTTTCAATTTGTTATTGTTATACAAAAATTTTCCTGTGAAAGACGCCCCAAAGAAATTGATTTGGTTTTTTTTTATTTTGTAAAAAAAATAATAAAAAATTAAGACCTTGAGCTTAACAAAAATATTTATTAATTACAATTTAAAAAGATCGATAAAATAGTACCAAATTTTTTTAGCTAAATATTTGAAAAGGCTCTTGTTGTAAGTGCCAATAGCATCCTTAGATGATCTATAATAATGTGCTTTTAAATAAGCACTGGGGACACTAAAAAATTGTAGTTAAGCTGTTGGTTTACTATTACCATTAACTACCCAAAAGTGTCTTTAGATTAGAATTCGGAAGTATTGAAAATTCGGATAATTTCCAATGTTTTTAATATATGCCTGTGATGGCAGAATTATTCTCTTTATTGATTCCTGTTCACCGATTTGGAAGCTGTCTTCCTTCTGTTGAAAACAGATAACTTTTTATGTTTTTTTTTTGCAAAGAAAATAATTTTATATTTAATTACAATTGATTATTTACCACAGGCCAGGCGTATAAATTTGCCAGTATCCAGGATTTCTTTTTCTTTATGTGAAAGACATTTGACCACTTATTGATAGAAAAATATAATTTTTTCAAAAAAATAAGTATTTTTTTATAAAAAAGCATGTTCAAATCGAGTTACACCGATTTGTGTAAGTAATTCATATTTTTGATAATAATTTTTTTCATCCTGATTTCATAGGAAGTTGAAGCAATGCCTTATAGGATTTTTGGAAGCAATGAAAATGTCGTTCCTATATGATATTATAGGATATTAATAAAAAGACAGGCTAGTTTTTTATAATGAATAGAAAACTAAAATTAAGCTGTAATGGAAATGAAATATTTTTTGAAGAAGAATTTTAGAGTTTATAAGAATTACAGCATTTTCTTTCATCATAATAATGTTGCAAATACTGAAACAATTTTAATGAATAGTTTTAAAACTTTTTTAGATATATTTTTGTTAAAATTACAAAAAAAAAAAAATAACTAAATTTTCTTGTTTGAGTCAAAAAGGTTTTTGTTTACAAAGAGCCAAAAAAATTTTTTTTTGCTACGAAAATTCTACTTCTTTGATTTTGGAATTCGCAATCGTTGCGTGTTTTAATTCAAGGAAATTGATAATAAATTATTTTTAATGGAAATGTTTGGAAAGCTTTCAAACTCTCTCTACTTTTTGTTACATATGTTTTTAATAAAATTTTTATCGAATTACCTTGATGCGTTACAATATAAAATGATGATTTAAAATTCAATGGTAAGAAATCACAATACAAGCCTTCATTCTCCGGTATTAGAGTTTCGTTATAATAGAATCGTGTCTTTTCGACGTGATCACGTTCCGAAACAGTAACTTTATAATAATTGGGTCGATAGAAGTAAGACAGGTCGTCCCAATTAGCTTCGGGAGCTTCAGGTCTTTCGGTATACCAACCGAAATTCATAATGGGTTTAAATTTTTTTTTTTTTTGGTTTATTTATTAATTTTTTTTTATTGATTTAAAATTTTTGTAATATTAAGTTTTCAATAACACATACACACACATGCAGCGAATTGGAAATAAAGACACTTGAATTAGATTAAAATATTTTTTTTTTGCATAAAATAAATTTTTTTTATATTTTTTTTATAAAAAAATAAATAACAAATAAATATTCCCTTATGTTTTTGTTACTTTTCTTTTTCTAAACTCAATTTTGTATTGAATTTTCTTTTTAAATATTTATTTGTTATTTTATTTTGAACTCAATATCCTTATAGAGAAACTCACACTATTTGGTTACTTTTTATTTTTTTGGTTTTTTTTACGAAAAATTTCAATAAATTTGTTTAGCACTTAATTAATATTTTTACGTAATAGTATGTAAAACTTTTGATTTGTTATCTTGTGTATAATTTTTTTTATATGGGAAAAGTATTTTAGTACTTTTTTTTAGATATTTTAGAAAATTTATCCTTAAAAAATCCTTTTGCGCTGTAATTTAAAATTTGCTGCTTTTTGAAATGTTTAATTTATTTATTTTTCGTTTATTAATATAATTAATTTGTTGCAATATGGACCGTTAATATGTCTAAGCGTTCAAACGTACCGCTTTCAATTGAGCTTTCGTAAATCCAATTGCAAATTAAGGTTCCTCTAGCAATTGATCAATCGATGAATATTTTCCGTCCTCAGAGCAGTAAATGGGGGAACAACAAAAAAATGTTAAAGCAAATCCAAGTTGGAATTCGCTGCTGTTGGCGATTACGGTTGCTGTTGTTGCTGCTGCTGCTACCGATTACACTCATACCACAGCAGTGAGTTCTGCTTTCCAATCAACCTGACAACCACAACCAACTCAGCCCACCATCATGAATACATTAAGTACGTTTAGGTGTGTTCACCAGATTCAAATTAATTTTTTTTTGTTGTAAAAATGTCCCCATGGGTATGTGTATGCGTGTTTCATTAAATACAGCAATAAAAGCTTTAAATTGGAAAAATTCTCAATTATTGCTCTGCAAAAGAAATTATTTTGTCGCGGCTTTTATATTTTGTTCACGAAATAAATTGCAGCAGTCGTTACGAAAAAAATAAAAATCTCTTAAATTTATCAGCCCAATTCGTTGTCCATGTGGTTGATTTTGGTCTTTTGAATATCAAAATTCTTTTAAAGATTCATGATTTATACTCTTAATTTAAATTGTTTTTATTGCAGCATATTTCCACATGTTCTTTTCTAGGCTTCCAACACTTTGTTTTATTTTTATTTCCCAAAATATTTTTGAGCACATAATTTTCAATAAAAAAAATTTATAATAAATGAGATGAAAAGAACAAGGTGCAAATAATACTTCTATCGTCAAACGTTTATCGATCATTAGAAGGAAATGTGGAAATTATTAGAGCAAAATTTGTTGTATTTGTGTGTAGATGATGAACGAATTTGTTTCCAATAATATTTTCATTTTTAATATATAATTTTTGTTTGTTGGAATAATATAAAAAAGTATAGATTAATTATTTTTAGCTTTGAGAATTATTTCTTGTATTGAGAAGAAAATAAAAAGATGAATTTGATTAAAACTGATTGAAATGTTATTGTGAAATATGTGCATTAAATAATAAATACAAATGCATATTACTCATTTACTGGAAAATCGTTCTAAGTCAAACTTTTGTAAAGCTTTACCGATGATCCAGCTTAAACATCAGTGAAATGTACATAGAGAGACTAGAGCAGCCCTTCTTGAAATCAATTTAAATTTATTCAATTCAATTCAACTAATTTTGCAAGAAACTAAACTGAATTTTAAGTTTGATGTTACCAATAAAACTTTTTGATATCAAAAAGATATAGTTTAGCCAAGAGTATCCAATCATTATAATCGGCCGTTTCTGTAAATCGATTACGGGCGAATTTCTCTTTTTTAAAACGACTTCATGTATTTGGTGTTCTCTAAACCGAATTCATATAATTTAACTCGTTTTAAAATCGAGTAAATAAACCTTGTCGAAAATGAATCGAAGTTATTATACGTAATAAAAAAAATATGATTAATATATGATCATTACGATGAACACATAAAGTTCATCACAGCAATATGTAGTCGAGCCAATAAAATTATTATTATTGAAATATTGTTTGAACATTTATTTTTTATCTAGAGTATGATTTGATATCATTATATAATTTATCATTCCTAAAATATTTTGTTGCAATAAACTGCATATTTACATTTGAGTCTTAAAAAAATTCATTAAAGTAAAACTCTAAAATAAAAAAATAATAGTAAAAATGATTAAGAAAAAAATAAAAAAGATTGATATGAAGAACAAAAGTATGTGCATGGATGGTGTTTTTAATTTAAAGAACTATTTTTAATTTTTAATATTTTGCAAGAACTTCGATTGGCATCGCCAGAAAAGTTTTTATAAAAAAAACATTTTTAATCTTATTTTTTTTTTCAATATTTCGCCAGAACTTTGACTAGCATCGTCAAGAAAATTTGTATGTAAAAGAAAATAAATAAAATATTTTTTTTAATATTTCGCCTGACATTGTCAGTAAAAATTTTACAAAAAAAAATTATAAAAATTAAAATATTTTTAATTTTATTTATTTTAGTATTTCGATGGAAGAAAATTAAAATAGAAAATATTTTTAATTTAATTTTTTAATATTTCGCCAGAACTTCGACTGACATCGTCAGAAAAATTTTTGAAAAATTAAACAAAAATAATAAAAAATTAAAATACTTTTAATTGTATTTTTGATATCTCGCAACAACTTCGACTGCATCAACATAAAAAAATTTATGAGGAAAAATATATAAAAAAGAATTAAAAAATATTTGTAATTTTTATTTTATATTTCGCCAGAACTTATACTGGCATCGTCATGAAAAATTTTATTTAAAAGAAAATAAATAAAATAGAAATAAAATATTTTTATTATTTTTTTTTTTATATTTCGCCAGAACTTCGACTGGCATTGTCAGAAAAAAAACGAAAAATGGCGATACCAGTCGAATTTATGTTGTTTGTATCATTGAAATGAACATAAAAACTTATTTGATAGAATCATTAGGACAAACATTAATATTAGTTTGCAATTATGTTTGCATCAAACAAATTTTTGTTTTGCGTGCACTAGTCTAATCTAAAGAAATAAAAACAAGAAATATTAATATTTGAAATTTTAAATCTTTTTCATTGATTTTATTTAATTTATATGCAAATTTAATACATTTAAGTGGGAAAAATATGAATTTAAGAAACACTATGGTTTGTTCACATTTTTGTTGCAAGTGTGAAAAAGTGACAAGGATGAATATAAACACTTTCGTTCAAAGTTTTAGAGGTATTATAACGAAATTTCCTTCTGGTAAAAATAATATATTTATTATTCTCTTCGAACTAATGCCTGATTTATTATCGTTTTTGATGTTTAATATATTTAAATCGTATTTAACTTCGAATGCTCTAAAATCCTGCTATTTACAGAATATAAATTTTTCTATTTTTTTTTTCATTTTTGGAAATCATTCGATTTTGAAAACGAGTTCAATATACACAACAAGACTGAATAATATTTATCTTGTTTTCTAGTATATGATCGGTCGCAAAGACAACCGCTTAAATATATATTTTTACATAAAATATATATAATATAAAATATATTTTCTTTTTTCAAAGAACAATCACAAAAAGGAAAATAAATACATTTCCGGTATGATATTTTTGAACTTGTTTATATTAAAAATAACGCAAATAAACTTCCTAAACAAATTTCACATAAGAAACCCATAAAGATAAGAAGATAAAAAATGAAAAATACTCGGGCGGGAGCATATTATTTAAAAATTGCAAAAAAATCAATGAACCAAAAACGAACACAAACATCACAGAACACATTTCGAACGACGGGCGCAACTTCCTCTCATCAGCGTTCAAGAATTTCATTCCATTATCTGTGGTGTTAATGTAAATCAGTCTTTTATACCAATTATGAATGAAAATTTAATATGAGAAGTTTCAGCGAATTCAAATTCAAAGTATGGTAAATGATCGGTATATGCCAATACTACTTATATTTTGCTTTGTTTTGCTTTATTTTTTTTTTATCGATAGTCCACATTAGAGAACCAAACCGATTTGGTCTACTTCCCGTTCTTCGGCTCAAATAAAGCCACCTATTTTTTGGCCTTAATCATATATACTTATTTAGTTTACAATAAAAAATCTGTTAGCCGATGGAAATTATTTCATATCGCCGAAAGTTGCTTCGCGCAGCCAAAAAAATTGGAGCCGCTGCCATGAATTTTTCGGCTTGTTTTTCTGATCCACATGCCTGTATTATCTCGCCCAACAAATTTGTTGGCGAGATGTTTTCTTAGTGCTGCAACTATACGTGTATAAATCAACATTATTTTCATTTTATTGAGAAAATTGACATATGCAGTTATTCTTGCAAACCATGAATATGGGAAAATATGAGCAGGTGCTATGAATTACTCCCAATCAAGGCCACACGAATATTATGGCATTTTCTTTTCTAAGAAAATTTTATTTTTATTTTTCTTTTATAAGCGCAAACTTATCAGTCAAGAGCCTGGCTCCCTGTACGACAGTTAAATTTAATTTAAATTAGAGTGATAAATAGATTTATTTTTACCAATTGAGTAGCAAAATGTTAAATTTTTTTTCAGAAAAGAAAACCTCACTAAGCAGGTCATGAGATCTCTTCGAGGCCAGAGAATTTACTCAGTGTCCAATCAAAATCGTATTGGTTTGATAGGCTCATTGGATGTAATCAGCTCAAGTTTTTTCTTCCGATCTGCCAAGTATTTACGAGTTTAACGAAATGGCTGTTTCTAATTTGGCAACTAAAACTTACAGGGTCGACTTTGATGAGCCACCCCGCATCCCGTAAAATTCACGTGTAGTATTTTGCTTAACAAACGCTCATTCCTATAGCGAACTTCTATTATTTGGTCGTGATGGCCATCCGCATAATAAGCAGCAGATTTGGCAGACGTCGTAAAAACAACATGATGCCACAGGCCTGTCAAAATCGATCCGCCCTTTTTGATAAATGCCTGACTAGACCAGCAGAAGATTTTTTTCTTTTCCAATTTTTTCTTATAATTTGATGTACTTTATTTCAATTAAATTTATTTAGATATAAAATGTCAGGTGGACTTGAGAAAATAGACAGTTTTTTCAATATTGCATTTTTTTTGTTTGTTGTAAAATTGGGTTCAACTGCACCTGTTGTTGCAGTTTAACAACAAAATGCATATTGGAAGTAGATTTTACTAAATATTATGCACACAATTTTATTGATCTTATTTGTACATAAATACATATGTATATATATTTTTCAAAACAACTTGTCATTTTATGTAAACATACACTGTTTCCAATTGCATTTTGCAAAATGCCCATAGTACAACAAAAAATTATAAGAATGTAATTTGTTATTTTATTGATTGTTTTCAGAAAACAATTATACTTCTGCATAGATTGTCGCGTCGACGTCACATCAAGTCGACAGTAAAAAAAGACAGCAATTCTGAACTCGTTGTAGGCAATAATTAACTAATATTGATGGCCAATTGTAATTTTATAAGCCATAGTAGTAGATAATATCCTATCAATAATATTTAGTAGTTCTCGATAACGATCCCACAATTGCCAATATATTGATGTCGACTTGGTGTGACGTCGACGTCGACAATCATAATAAGGGCAATTATTTATTGGTTGAATTAAGACTTAAGAGTTATAACACTAAATAAAATATATAAATAATACAATAAAAATTTATAATATTTCTATATTAAAGCTTTTTATATGTCACAGAAACTAATTTTTAACAAAAATTGAAATCTAAGTGTTCCGTTTTCAACTCCGCTTCAAAATAATACAAATTAGGTGCCATTTGATACAAATTAGAGAAATACGGCCGTAAGATTGATTCATTCCGTTCTTATTAGTTTTGATTCCGTAGTTGCCATTCTAAACGAATTAATTTTTTATTTTGCATTTAGATTTTTGATACCTTAAGGCGCCACTTTGAAGCACACTTTAAGCTTTTTACTCAGATACAAAGCTTATGAGCAAATGTATATTTACGCCTACTAAAAGTAGGCAAACTTTTTACTTTTTAATAGTGTTCAAAAAGTTTGAAAATTTTAACTGATTTCATTTCGAGAAAAATTTTTGTTTTTCGTTTTTTGAATAACCAAATTACGGAATGAAAACCACTTTCAATCGGTATTGAGTTCTGTAACATTGATGGCAATTACACACATTTAGTGCATACTTTTAGGAGATATAAATAAATATTTGCTATATATTCTTTCTTGATGGATAAAAAGTTTAAATAACGCCTTAAGGTATACCAAAATATTGTGACACAAATTTTTCTTAATGAAAAGCTGTAAAACGCTGAGGAAGATTTACGAGTTTTCCAATATTCGTTCAAAGTATGTGACATATTAGATAGATTAAAAAAAAATGTTTCAGCTAATGGTTATGCCCATGTTCTTATACATAAATTCAAACTGTTATCAATGTAAATATTTATAAGATTTTTTTTTTTCAATTTAACAAAACAAACAGTGCAGCTTTTAGAGCGTTTAGAGTACAATAAAATCATGGAATAATTCGTAATTATTCTTTATTGAATTATGGCATAGTGGTACAGATCGCAAACTTGAAACGAAAAGTTATTGAGTCCTTAAAAGAAGAAAAGTGTGCAGCATTTTTTCAATTTGAGAGGGCAAAATATATTACATTTCTTTTTAGAAATTAAAATGTTATAAGTTTTTTAATTCCACTATCAAATAGAAAAGGGGAATCAAACATTGTGAGAAATTGTAGAGGAAGCTTTGAAAAATTCTTTGCGTATACTTTTAGGAGCGATAAATAAATACTTGTTCTTTAAGCCTGATTTGTTATTTAAAGGCATGTGAAATTTTAACAACTTTTTTTTTAGAAAAATACCGGAAACCTGAAGGATTATAGCAGAAATGTGACGTGTTGGATGACATGAACTCGTTAAATTTTTGTCCAGTTCTAAATTTAAATATTTTAATGCCGTCATTCAAATGTCACGCTAGAGCCAAGTTAAGTCTTTAACTTGAGAGTATAAAACTGGCATATTAGGATTCTATTTGGTCCATGCCATTTTTAAGCAGTCGAATATTTCAATTAAAAAATTAACATTCAATTTAAATAGAACTGCATATAAAGTTTAATTTGAATTTTTATTAATTTTTTATTTTATTTATTTTGATGTTTGTTTGTTGGAGGAGCAGTAAGTAATTGCCAAAAAATTAATTTTTAATTAAAACAAATTCTAATTGTCATCAACGTCGTCACATCAAACCGACATTGAAGAAAATGTTAGTCCTGTTGTAGACAGGAATTGAGTATTGTTGACAGCCACTTGCCAATTTATAAGTCTTAGAGCCTACAATTGTCAAAATATTAGTGTCGATTTCGTGTCGACAAATGGAATAAGGAGAAATAATTAAAATTGAACTTGCCATAAAAAAATAATTACACTTTAATTTGAAAAGATTGGCAATAGTGTTTTGAATATTATCTAAAAATAATTACACTTATTTGTTCAAGTGCATTTAAATAATTTATTTCTTTCCAAATTACAAAGAGAAAATATTCGTTTAAACAGAAATGCAAATAAGAAGCAACATGTTAATTAAATTTATGATTTATGATCGTATTGGAAAAAAAATTGCATTCATTACAAAGTATCTGACCACTATAATTAAAATATTATTCAAATATGATTGTGTGTATGTACACACTTCACATTTTACAGACTGATGGACAAAACAAATGCGTTACAAGAATATGAAAAAAAATGAAATTTAAAAAAGATCAAATTGAGAACAACTGACTCGTGTAAAGCAAACAACACATGAACAAAAAAGTTCTTCTTAACAAACCAAAACTAATCATGGCAATTTTCGAGAAAAAAATTATTTAAGAAATAATTAAAATATAAATTGTATGTAAAATATTAGGATTTTAGGATATTTTTTTTATGAGATTTTTTTTACAAATTGTTGGAAAGAGCTCGTTTCGACGTTCAGCGCCTAATTTCTTTTGATGATGATTTAGTTTAAATGATGTGTCGTTCCTAGATGGATTTTTTTCGCTAAAGCATTTGTTGCATTGATTTTTCATTTTAGCATGACATTTCTTGAAAACATACACATAAATTTTTTTTTTGCTTTTCATAAATGCTGCAGATTTCGAATTTCTTATTAGAAAAAATTTATTTTTGGTTGGCTCATTACAGTACCCTGGAAATTTTTTCTAACAAATATGTATGTATGTACATATGTTCATATAAAAATTCAATATGATTAAACTTTCGAAATGATGATGATATAGAAATGAAAAAAAAAACGAAATAGTTGTAATTTACTCATCTACAAACAGCGATCTAAATTTAATGATGCATTTCATTCGTATTTTTCTTAAGAATGAAGAGAAATCGTAGCACTATTCAAAATTCTTAAACGAACAGCCGTATAATAATTTTGAAATCCAATTTCCAATAAATAATAACAGCTCGTATTTGGCATCGCAACATTGCAGCAATTCAAATCGTTTCTAATGAAGAAGATCACTTACTCGTTGAAAACCGTTGAACGACCAAAAACATGCACATACATGTACGAACATGTATGTACATACACACTTATCGTTTGATTCCTTTAGTTTGTAAACAGTTTTTACACTTTGTTCGATACATTTCACATTTCACATTTCTGATTTAAATTCATTTTTAATATTTTGATTGATTTGCGCCAATTGCGTGTACTTGTTTTAAATCTAAATTTAATTCAATTTGTTGGAACTTTTTATGAACTTTTTGCAATTTCTTGTTCTTTTCTATAAAATTTGAATATTTATTTTTAAATACTTTAAAGATTTGTGGACTAGATTTAATTCGTTTCACAAACAGCATTAAAATCATTTTCAAATATGTTATACCAAAGGTATACGAATTGATTTGAAGTGTAACATAAATACTTCTATGAAAATCACATTTCAAAAATTCATTTCGATTAAAAATGAGACACATATTTATTTATTTCTATTGAATTTCAAATAATCTGCATATTTATAATAAATATGTATATTTTAGCATGTAAAATTGAGTTTTGAAAAAGACGTGCTTAAAAATGTGGTATAATTTTAAGAAATAATTTTTTGAAATGTCAACTTTTTACTTTTTAAATTCGACGAACTGGCTGACATTGTATAACATATGAAAAAAAGCTCTGTTTTTATAAAAAGTCTATTTGAAAGTGTAAAATTGATAACATTGATTGGTAGTAATTATATCGCTCGAATGGCCATCTCTCTAGTTGATGCATAATTACGCTCGTTTTATGACACTTTGAATGTTGGTCGCAAAACGTCTGGTTTCAAATTGGCGATTTCTTCTTCAATGTAAGCTTTCAAGATATGCAAGGTTTGTAGTTTGTTAGTTAGTAAACGCGAGATTTTAAAAATCCCCAAAGAAAGAAGTCTAGTGCTGTTATATCTGAAGAACTGAACGGCCCATTCAAATCTCCCAAATGGGAGAAATTGGTGTCTCAAGTTCTCCATCGTTGCCCGAGATGTGTAAGTCCTATCCTGTTGAAAACAACAATAAATGTTGCCCAATAAAGCAACTTGCGGCAAAAAAAACCTTTAGTATCTGCCTGTAAAGCTCACGATATACGGTTAAAGTAGTGCCAGCGGCGTTATGGGCCAATCAATCAACAAACTGTCACTTTGTGGGGATGCAATGCCTCTTCAGGCGTTTGACGTAGATTCTCTGTGCTCCATAAATACAAATTTTGTTTGTTAACATAAGCATTTAAGTGGGAATGGACTTCGGCGCTCATTATGAGTTTTAATACGAAATCATACTCTTCTTGCAATTTGTCCGACGGGAAATATCTTAAAATCTTTCACCAAAAATCCTTGCAACGAAGGTCTGCTGATGCCTAATTGTGTGCATCGCCGTCTCTTTGATGTTTGTGTTTTATCTCTGATGTCCTCGCCAACGATTATCGATATTGGCTACTTCTTGCAACATCTGTAGTGAACCTAGCGCGTGGCACTCAGCCAAACGCTTAATGGTTCGACGACGAAATTCACACTGCGTTTAAGCAACAGACTGAAGCTGTGTAGTGCTCCATGGTTTGCTGACAATTAATTCTCTTTACATCATTTGCCGCCATCTGAAAATGGCAACTAATTCGAATCATGACATTACTTTTGCGCCACCTTGAGACGTGGGATGATGGAAAATCGTTCCAAACTTTTTAGAATAATCGCTTTTTAAGTTTTAGAATGTTTTTACAACTTTATTAACGGTATCCAAGGCGTATTCATTTTATGCGACGGGTACAACTACAACAGCAAATAACTTGATATAATATTCGCCATTGATTGTTTTACCCTTTTGGAGGTATTCAATATGGATTATACCGCGTGCATACCTAAACATGCTCGCTATGACTGTATTGGATGACAAACTCATCATGGCCCACTGTTTTTAGTGCTCAATACTCTCTGAAGTGCTGTGGTTTCGGCATGATTGCGAAACAGCGCAAAAAAAATTACATATTGCGGTAGAAACATGCCAAAATCTACTGCGAAGTTGTGACACGATTGCGTTTATGGGCGATTGTGAGCAAACGCGGAACCCATCCCGCGGATGGGTTTCTCATACCCAAGTGATCAAAGTTGAAATCACTGAGCCGTGTGATATGCCTATGGCTTCCAATATATCGCATTTTCAATCTCTGATTGGTCAATAGCATATCAGAAATTTTTCAATTGTTTCGGGTATAGACGAAACTGCACGTGCAGAACGTTCGGCATTTTCCGCGCTTATGCGACAAATCACGCGATAGCAATGGCTGACAGGAATCAACTGACAGATGCCTGTTGGCAGAACCAGTCTTGCGCTTTCAGTTAAGAAACAGAAAATTCAAAGACATACAGAGTTATTGACCCGCCCTCGTACATAACGCTTTCAGCTTGATTTTTATGTCTTTCTAAAGCGAGAACTTCCATTTGTTTAATGTCATCTACAATATTCCCACTTACATATAAGCATTTTAACATTTGAAAAATTTCCTTTTCAGTTTTTTATAAAGCTTATTCTTCTTCTTATTTGAATTTGAACAGCTGTTCAATAGATGGAAAAAAAATTCCATAAGAAATGTTTCATAACAATTTTCACTTCCATAGAAATACAAATTTAATTTCTAATTCACGATAGGAGCGATTAATAGGACTAATTTTAATTTGTTTTCTGTTTATGTCATTAAATATTTTGGAAGTTTTTTTTCCCATTTTTATTTTATATAATTTAAAGTGATCTATTTGACTTACCAACAACAATTCCTCCAGTAGTGGGTACAGGGAATTTTTCAAAAGCTACCGTACGATAAGGTGTATCCTTGCCGTTAACTAAGTGTCCAGAGGTCTGAAAGTTTAATTAAAAAAAAATTTATTTTTAAATTATTCGTTAAATTATTTTTCGAATGGCGTCTGCTATAACGAACAAAAAAGAAATTTTATAACGGCGGTGGTGTGATAAGTTAATGATCTGATTTTTAAAGCACATACACACAAACATGATGACATTTTCTTAATTTTAAGAACGAGATTTGATAAATTTGGGGAAAAAAATCCACTAAAATATATATACAATTTAATGAAACACTACTGCGGAAGTTGTTTTGAGTAAAAAAATTTTCAATTTCTATTATACGTACTTAAATACATACATACATACAAACACATACATGTATATTTACATAAGTTTGTATATTGAATATTAAGTCCTGCTTTGAGGCTTAATGGACTATTTGTAAGGTGTGATTTTAGCTTTGTGTTCAGCATGCACACATGGACAAATATGATGAATCAAATGAACACAGATTTATGATTTCCAAAACTAGTTTACCGAGGAGTTATTTAAAGTTGATTGTTGACAAATATTGAACTCGTTCCTCATGTCCCATTGTAACGAAGTTTATAAATATATATTTTTATAGAGATATTTTTTTCATGGTCGTTGCTAAGGCTCATAACTGCAAATTGGTACTATAGGCGAATTAAATTCGCCTTCATGTGTATTTCATTGCTGCTGGGAGGCCCAAGAATGCATTATAAGATTATAGTACACCCTCCAAAAAAATACAGTCAGCTGTTCTATTAACACCATCTGGTGAGTTAATTCGCCTTGGTCGTATACCAGGTACTTATATTATAAATGAAGAAGTTTCTTACAAAGAAAAAGAAGGAGCTATGTTTTCACAAAAAGTTTATTCGCGAGCTGTGTATCGCTCCATGGCTTCTTGATAACGAATACTCTATATACATACATATCTACATGCAAAAATGTTAAATGCAAAAATTTCAGTCAATTCAAATTACGACATCGTCTTGCGCCACTCTGTATATTGCTAAATTATCTTCCAAATCCTTACTTATTAGGTCAGAGTGGAACCAGAAAGCAGTGGTGTCACGAAACATAAAATATTATTTTTTCTTGCATCTGAAGCAATAGCGAAGTTTCCTTTTTTTGTTTTAATATTAATTTTCTGACGCTGGCAAAATCCCATGCGCAGGTATGTAAGTCTGTGCAGTTACCAAATGTGTTGTCCTTTTCTTTTTAATATTAATTATTAGGTTTTTAGTTTGTCCCTTCGATAGATTTTTTTGTTCGCCGCAATCAGCTGATTTATCTCGCTTTTCTCACATCACATTTTTAACATCCATTTTGTCATAAGTCCGATGCACTAGATGACCAGTTGTGAGCCGCTTGTATTTGGATAAATTTTCTTTGATTAAGCCAATTCCAAAAACACCAGGTTTGCGCAAATAACTCCGATTATCCGATCTAATATATCTTACGCTTGTGAAAGCGAACCGGCGAAGATCAACAAATATGAGTTGTAGTCGTTTTGATTGAAATTAAACGATTAGACCAACTACGGAGATTACAAGCCTCAAAAATGAAAAAGACTTAAACGCCAAAAACAAAACTTTTCACGATAAGCTTTTATTAAAATTGACTTTTCATTAAGTCATATTATTGCCATATTTTTTAATATATATATATATATATATATATATATATATATATATATATATATATATATATATATATATATATATATATATATATATATATATATATATATATATATTTTTTTTTTTTCTTTGGAAAATTTTTAAAACAATTTTCATAGGTAAAAAGTTTAATATTTAATTTTAAAAATATAAATTAAAACATGTGTTCGTAACGGCAGTGCTGCGCTCCAGCACTAAATTAAAATGCCCTTAACAGTAACAGTGAAGCTGATGGTGTTCAAAAATGTGTTAAATACGGTTCATAGACAATAGTCACATAATAGAAGCGCATTATTTGATTTGTATCTGTAAAGCGGCGAAAAGTTTGCTTCTCTAATACGGGGCAGTACTGCATTTACGAATGCACCCTAGATATTTTTGACATAGACATTTGTCTGTATTTTAAAATATGTACTACTGTTCAAAACTATACATTTATTTGTTCTGGTTTTTATAAAAATTCTCAATTATTTATGGGCAATATTTACATACATACATAAACGTAAAACTTCCAATTGAATTTTAACACAGACCTGTCATTGAAAGATGTTCTCTTCTTATGGGATCTAAATTCGTATTCCAGATGTTATGAAAAGAACAATTTTTTGGAAATATGCATGTACACTTTAACTGCCTTTCATCCCACAGTACATTTTACAGTTGTATGAATAATATTATTCCTATTACACATTTAATTTTTGTTCAAATAATTAAATTGTTTTATTGATATTTTAGCCGACTAAGTTTGAACTTGAACTTGGGAATATTATTTCATCATGACTTGTGAAACAGAAACACATGAAAATGTGAAACAGTAACGGCAAAAAAAATAACGGTGAAAGCGAAAATTTTACGAGAGAGAGAGAGAGAGAGCGAGAGAGAGCCAATTAATAAGAGCTTCCTGAAAGTAGTTATAGAATAAATGCCAACTAAGATCATTTCCATAGTCTTGTCATTACAAAACTCTTTTTTAGTCCTTTTAATTGAATATAAGCATCCAGGAAAGGGCGAACATTTTTTTACGAAACTAAACTTCTTATTAAATAACGTATTAGCTATTTAATACTAGATATAGAGAGAAGAAAGAAGTAAAATAACTTGCCAATAGTCACAATTTGTTTTCTTTTTCTTTTGTGAAAGTAATGGTTTCAGTTCAAAATTTAAGAAAAATACTTTTTTTATGTAAATATAAAGACTTTTATTCAATTTAAACAAGATTTTCTCATTTTAATTTCCAATTGAGTGGTAAAAAAGCACTAGCGGATACTTGGGAAGCAGTCAGAATTTCATTTCTTAAAAACAAACTTCTATTTTTTCCGTTTTCAAAATCCACAACAAATAAATAATTTAATTTTTCAATAAGAAAAGTATTTCAAATATAAATATTCGCTGCCCTTAAAAAGAGAAGAAAAAAAAAAGAATTTAGTGCTGAGACTTGTGATTTTCTTCCGACGAGGTTTGTTTGGAATTTGGAATGATTTTCCGTCATCCCACATTAAATTTGGTTTGTAAACGGACCGAATTCGACTACGTTCCTTCTCTTACCGAAACTTAAATTTTAGTTCTTGATTATTTTTACGTATTAATTCTTTTGATATTTTCTTTTACATTTTAAATACTCTGATATCCTTGCCAAATCTCCTTTATATCCTGATGAAAACGTTCCTTTGTTATTGAAGATTTTCTAGATAATCGTACGAGGTTGAATGCTTTTCAAATATGACAATTGAATTCTACTTATAAGTTGGTATTAGCTCCAACGTAACGCAGGCTTACAGACAGCTGAATCCACAACAAATAATCAAAATTTTAATTTTTTATTTATTATTAAAAATTTTGAAGTTGATTGATGATACAAAATTTTCTTTATTATTATTTTCTGAATCAGCCCACCACGTGAAACGAGAATTAGTTAAAATTCTTTAAAATTTTTTGGACGTTGCCCTGTTTGATATTGATCGAAAGTTCAATTTAAATGAATATTTCTAATAATATCGAATGCTGTTATTTGGCTCTAGATAATTAATTAAAAATTACTTTATTAGAAATTTAATGCACACCCAATCTTGTGCTATTCTAAAGCATAATGTCCTTGTTAGCGAATGATAACAAGATCTCATACATTAAATTTTGAATTACATTGCATCGATTTGTGTTTGCATATTTTGCATATTTTTACATATTTTGGCGTTAAATGTACATTCTTGGTCTACTTGCTACAATCCAAATCATACTTCACTGGCTGCTCTATGAAAATAAAATTTTTATTTAATATTTTTTTTAACAACAATAAATTTCCATTATTAAACTTCATGTACGAGTATGTTTCAAACAAACAAACAAACAGAAATTATATTTAATATTGAGTGTATTAATTTTTTTAACAACTTCGTTTTCTCAATTGTTCTATAAAAGTTAAAAGATTTGTTTTAATACAAAAACATTTTCGAAAACGTTTCTTTCTTTCTTATACAATCCATGTAATAAAATCCTAAAAACTATAGTGTCTTTGGTACTGGTCCAAATAAATTTAACAGTGTCTGATTTCATTACATTCTTAACGAAACTAAACATGTATGCACTTTTCACACTACCCACGCGTTAAATTTTGTTTTCTTTACTTAATGAAAATTCTAATTTAAATATTTGAATTTAATTTAAAAATTTTGCAAAACAATCTGTACCTGAGTTGTTGTGGTCTTGATAACTTTTGTATGCTCTTCGATATATTCAGCGAATTCTCCAGTTGTTTCGACAGCCTGTTAAAGAAAAATGAAGAGAAATAATATTATTAATAATTTTTTCCAATTAATAAAAATTTTAACAAATACGAATAATTTACTTTTTCAACATTTCACCAAATCAAATCAAACGTTTTAAATATTTTTTTAGCACTTTCACTTTAACCGCTTGTGCGTGGTGATGTTTCCACAAGTTTTTGGCGGCCGACACTTGAAAAAAATCTGTTTAATATTGGATTCCAGCGTTGACGGATTTGAAAATATTTTCGTATGTTCAAATGTACAGTGGCCAACAAAAATATTCGGCATATACATATTAACTTTGTAAGAAATCAATTAGGGGATTTACAAAGTATCCAACCAGTCATATTGTTATAAAAGTTTTCAATTGATTTATTTAATTGACAATATGGCTGATATCATCTAAAACTTCGGCAGTCCCCAAAATGTACAAAACAAGGAAAATCAGCCTTAATCGTAGAAGTGTTTCCAATTTAAAAAAACCGTATATAAAAATATTTACAGGAATAATTAAAATTTTAGTGAATGGAAGGAATCTCTTAATTTTTAACAAGCAGTCATGGGGCTTCTTGTTTATTACACCGTGCGACAGTATACATTTTTTTATAGTCTACAGATAAAAAAGTAGTCTAACTGCGTACCTAGTTGTACGTTTCTTCCCCTTTTGCCTTTTGTAAGGACTTTTTTTTAAGAATGATTATTAAAACTTTTTTTCTAAATCAAAATGTAATATTTTTCAGCAATTCTTATGCCAAATAAAAGAAAAGGCTCTATAGATTCCTTTTAAAAATATTTCCTTCAGTTTCTCTGAACAAAAAATAAATGAAAATATATCCGTGAAAATGTTCACCAATCCTTAAGTGAATTCTATAAAACCTCAAAATTTTATGATTTTATCTCGTTTAGTTAAAAATTTTGATTTTTTACGCGGCACAATAAATTTTTTTTTAATTTTTATGTAGAAAATTAAATTTTAAAAATTTACCATAAATTTTGAGCCACTAACGATGATATCGTAAAATGGTTGTGTACTGTTTTATTAGTTTATTAATTGTTTGTTGAACCAAGACCAAGAAAAAAACGCCAAGTTCCATCAAATGTCAAGGTTTAGCTGACTACTGTGGCGTAGTGCATCATGAGTTCTTGCCACATGGTCGTACGGTTAAGAAGCAATACGAAAAAAAAACAATTTATGGCTTTTGCATCACGACAATGCTCATTCGTCCTTGCTTGATAGAAAAGAATACCGCAGTCATGCCTCAGCCACCGTATTCAACAGAATTGGCAACTTTTTCTTGTTCCCAAAATTGAAGAGACCCATGAAAGGATGGAATCGTCGAACAAGCCAGACACGTATAACTGTTATGCCTCTCACAAACAAACTAAACTACACATACAAATTAAACTAACAACATCAGTATGTTCGAGACAAGTGTGCCAATATAAAAAGGAAAAATCCCTAATCGAATGCAAGTGGCCCGAGAAATTTCAAAATTCATCTTTTGTATTGAAGAATCCTCGTATACTCGTACATATAAAAACATAAAAAAATTTTAATAACTTTGTTTTGTAGTTACAAAAACTTTTACACTAAAAGCTGGTAGTTTACGTTATAAAAATCACACAAAATAAAAAAAAAATTGATATATGACATTTTGATTTTTTACATAAATTTTGTAAAATTTTTCAAAAATGTGTTTTGGGAACTCCTGTTATATGAAAATAAATAAGTCTCAATATACAACAAACAACAACGAACTTTGTAAAATTTAAAATACTTATGTCGAATATATATTTTGACCACTGTAAATAGTTTTCTTATAAAGAGAATATTGATTTCCTTATGCATATAAAATAATGAATGATGTGTAGAAAAAAAGTACTTTTAAGGAGAAGCACTTAAACGGAAACATGTGTAAATTAAACAGAAACATTGTCTTTCAATTTATTATTTGATTTTTTTTTGTTGCAATTATTTGTTATAATTAAAATTTTTCAAATACCAACAATACACATACAAATAATATTCCCTAGTATATATTATATATACAACGGAATATATATATATATATATATATATATATATATATATATATATATATATATATATATATATATAGCAGTAAAATAAAAATTATTTTTATTGCGAAAAGCATCATTTCCCACGATTTTTATTTCTCGCAATATGTAGCGAGTGATTTGGGTGTTTCAGCGCTTGTTTATGTTGAAATATTTTTTATTTGAGAAATTTTATAATATATTCTTAGATTTTTAAGTTTTTGGTCAAGGTTATACATACATTATAAGCGATTGTACTCGTACATATCGAACCTGAAGTGCGAAAAACACGTAAGTGACGAACACATAATTTTAGAGGATAAGGTTGCACTACGTTGTAGGGCTGTAATTTTGTAAATCCACTTTAAATGTTAAATGGTGATTTAATGATGAATTATCGAATGCGTTGAAAAAGTGAAAATTTAAAATTATGTCGGTTACGTTTTTTTTTTGGAGGTAAAGACACGATATATAAATTCAAGTTCCCATTCTCGTAAATGAACTGTCAACAAAATTTATGGGAATTCATTTACACAGACCTCGTAAATTTATGGAAGTATTTATTAAACTTGCGCAGTTTTAACTGTGAATTTATGGAATTATCTGGTGTTTGGTTTATTTTTGTAAAATCATAAAAATAAACAAATACATACACACAGTTGCGCACAGTGAAATTGGCCCACTTGTGACCAAGAACTTTGAAACGCAAAAAATCTGAGAACTTGGGAAGTAAATTTTTCATTTATTGACTGAAGATATACATATAATATAAATTAACCACTTCCATTCTTTAAATATAAATAAACAAAAGTTTGTGTGAGATTTCATTAAATTTTTATAATCAAATTGAAAGTCTATTATTGTCATTATGTACGGAATATAATGTCGTGCAAATGTCCGTTACGGGTTCGTTGGGTTGCTCAATTTTCTATGACTCTGACGCATAAATCAGGCTGAGGGCTGCTATGTCTTATTTGCATAGATCTGCGACTTAAGAAAATGTAACAGGAAAAAGTCTGATCACGCCCTCAAATCGCTCGTACAGAATGTCCAATGTGGATTGAGCTGTGTTGCTCGTAGCGAATTCCTGTTGAAACCACATGTCGTTGATATCCGCATCATTCAATTCAGGCCGAAACAAGTTGGTATTTATCGACCTATAGCGCTCGCCGTTGACGTTGTTATCAAAGGAATATGGTTTTATGATGCGTCCAGCCAAAAATTCCACATCAAACAGTGTGTTTTTCGCGTTGCATTGGACGCTGTTGAAGCGTAAACATTCATCCAGAAATGTTGGAAAATTAAGACGGCCATAAAACTTTGATATGTATAACAATTTTATCATTTGCACGTTATCATTTGCACGTCAGCATGCGACTCGTTTAACACGTTTTTGATCTTACACGGTTCTTGAAGTCTAAATTTAAAAAAAGTTTAATATCAAAAAGTTTATCGGGATATTCTCCCCAAGTAATCGTCTAAAACAATTAAAGTACAATTAAACGCCTATTGGGTGCTGAGAAGGTGCACGAGTTTTTTAAACTAATTAGTGGCCAGTATAATTATTATTATTGTTGTTATTATTTTTATTAAAATTATTTTCTGTTTTTTTTCTAATCGGTTTCAAAAAAGGAGGACGTTATCAATTCCTGTGTATTTTTTTACTATTTTTGCACACGCATAATTTTATTATTTGAGAACCGATTTTCAAAATAATTTTTTTGTTTGAAAGGGTTTGCTTGTAATTTGGTTCCATAATTATTTTCGAGAATCGAACGGGAAATTCGTCTCTTCACCCTCTCGAAATATTTATTATTGCTTAAATCCCCTATTTATGGAGCGATAAAATTAAACTTTTAATAAAAATTTGACAGTGTAGATTGTAGTTTAAGTTTCATAGAAATTTAAGTGGAAATCGATCGAAAAAAGTGGAAGCGGGAAATGATGATTATACCATAACTCTGATATTTATGAACCTATTTTCAGAATGTTTTTATTTAAGAAGGTATTTCAATCTTTCATGGGAGTAAAATTTAAATTTAAAAAATGGATTATATCGGGTTTTAATCTGTTCGATTTCGGTTTTGTAATCATTTTATTGAAATCGGTTTTCTTTTTTTGATGCAGAATTATTTAATTTTTCTAACCTTATTATCTTACAACCAAAACCATAACAACATTCACATTAAAGGACAATTAAACGCCAACTGGATCCAAAGGAGGTGCACGAGTTTTTTTCAACTAATTAATGGCCAGTATATAATTATTATAGTTGTTATGATTTTTATTACAATTAGTATTTATTTTCTGTTTTTTTTTTCTCAGGACTAAATTTTGTAAACATGTCATTCGTCCATTTTGATTAATTTAAAAATAATATGTTCTTTAAAATGCCAATTGCATAATATTTTTATATTAAGAAAATTTTATACATATTTTCATTAAGTTCATATTACACAAGTGAACTTAGTCAAAATCATGATTAAAAAAATACAAGAAAGAAAATATAATCAAGAAATGGTAAAATCGAAAAAGAATTTATTTTTACAGCAAATTTTCGTACAAATTCTACCACCACCAAATAGAATCCATATTCATATAATAATTCATCAATAATCACAAATTAATCAGAGAAAAAAGAGACAATTTTTCCACTAATTAGAAGCAAAAAAAGTCAAATATTTCTAAAACACTCACTATTGGGCAAATGAAATGCAAAATTTCTTAAATTCACACCTTTTCAAAACACACAATATTTATAATAAAAATTACCAATTACAAATATTCCAGTTGTGTTTTCAATCAATTTCTTTCAAGCACTTTTTTCAGCAAAAAAAAATATAACGAAAAATTCAGATTTTCAAAAACAACAAAAGAAAAACAAGCACGACAGACGACAGCAGCAAACAAATAAAAACTACTACTGTTTGTTTTTACAAGCGACAAGTCTTTTAACAGGACAAATTTTCACTGAATATCGGCGATATTTTCTTTTGAGTTTTGAGTGCAGAAAATAAACACTCATCATACATAGCGCTCACACAAACAAACACATACACAAATGCATATGAGCATTTTTATGTTCTCAAAAATAATGCTCTTTCTCAATTTATAAAAATTTTCATTTTAAATTTATTGATCGTAGTGAATACGGCCAACAGGATTTCTTTGGAAAAAGAAACCAATAAATTATTAATTTTTTTTTAGAGAACAAATATAAATTTAAATACCATATTTTGCACTCAAAACGACATTGAGTGCTTTTTTGCTTTTCTTTAATCACTTGAGTATGTTTTTTATGTTGTATGTATGTGTCCAACATAAAGCATTTCTATTCGAAATTTCACGTCATTTTAATATTAAAATGATATTGGGAAGAAAAACAAAGTCGTGCTAATGTTTTAAATACATCATTATAAAAAAAACAAACACCCACTAACATCTATAATAATAATTTCTAAATATTTTCTTTTGTTTTTATCACTTTTTTAAAAGAGCACTCGAAAAAATATTAATGTCGACATGAAAAATTTGCCAACATGTACTTATTTCGTTTTTTTTTTTTTTTTTTAATGAAAAACAAAAACAATATTTTAAAAAATCTGATTGGTTGTAACCGCATTGGAAATACTCTCTAACCACAGTTGGAATTTAGATTACGACAAAGTCTGAATTTAAAGCTCAGTGAAAAAAATATGGAATTGATTTTTCATAACTTCCAAAAATCCATTACAGCATTTTTTCAACTTCTTGGAAAGCCAAGTTGACAAAGATTTAATTCAAAATCTTAATCACCTCCACAAATCTGTGAAAATCTGGTTATAAAGAAAACTTATTTCTATTGAAGACGTAAGTTTTCTTCAATTGATAATTGCAATTGCAACTGCATTCGTATGCGAATTAATTCTGGGAAAAAAAGACCGACTGCAATACAAGTAGAGAGTCGGACGGACGTAATCACGGCTGATTTTAAAATCATATCATCCATTTCTAGTCTATATTTTACTACCAGAGAAAATGTAAATAAATTCTTAAATATTTTTTTTAATCTGTCCATTAATGGCTGTTATCCAACAAACAATACTAAAGGCAGCCGCTTTCTCCGTCCGATTTCCAATTAAATTTTTATGGTACCAGCATACGTGTACACTTTCAAATGAAGAAAGTCGATCTATAAATGGGATAGTGAATACTTCGGACGGCCAAAATCTTAAGTAGAATTTCCGCAACATGCGCATTCCCTTTTAAAATAAAAATAAAAAATTTATTTATCAAATTCATTATTAGAGCTATTCTCTAAAATAATTATTTAAATAATTTATAAAAGCCAACAATAAATAAAATTAAAAAAAAAATTTCATGTGTGAAATCTATTTCCAATGGTAAATAATGAATAGTAACTTTATATTAAATCATTTTCTTTGTAAAAAACCTAAAAAATTACTTTTCTTAACATATTGAAGATAGCTTTTAAATCGCTGAATAAGCATCAGAAAAGAGGGCATACTCCAACAAAAAAATCTATTTTGAAATCATTGGAAATTATTAGTATTTGTATGATTTTTTTTGGACGTTTTTTTACTGGGACCATATAAATTATTCCGCTTTTTATGTTGGGCAAAAAAAAAAAAAAAAAAAAAAAAAACATTTCGTGCAACAAATTTCATGAAAAAGACCAATCGTTCTTTTTTGTATTATTTTGATGCCAATGAATTGTGCTGGTACTAAGAAAAAATTTACATATGTACGTTAGGGAAAGGACGCTATAGGGAGTATTCGATGTGAAACTTTTTACATTGAAAGTGACAGGAAAGATCTCTACAGGGAAGTTATTCCGTATAGGAAATTTTGATTTAATTTCGTAAATCACGTCACCAAAGAGAAATTTATATGGATTTATATGTTTTGGAATATTGCATTGGTAATCGCGAATTTTATGCGATTTGCTATTTGCAGAATATGGATGAAAATTTCAAAAATTCTATTTCGCTTCTCAAAAAAATTTCAAAACTTCTGACAGACACTGCAAAAATGTTCAGGCTTTTATTATTATTATTATTATTTTTTTTTTATTAAGATCTCCAAAAATAGTTGAAATATTTCACTGAATTTTTATAGGATTTAATAGCGGCATTAAAATTAGATAAAATTACTACCATTAATAACTTTTACCTTCTAATGCTGCATCTGGGTAGTCTAGGAAGTCCTTTGCTTGACTTATCTACACAATATATCGCCTCAAGCCCCACTGTGCACTTACAACAACAGAAAGCATACAAAAATAAAATTATTAACTTTTAACAACCTACAGAACATGGCTGCTGATCAATATTTGAAGGCAGTATGTTTATAACGCTCAATATGTGTTCAGAAATATAATAGACATAATCCCTTTTAATAACAAAACGGTTTAAAGCCGAAAAAGTTTCTAATGCATTTGTTAGTAGACAATGAGACAAACCGATATCACTGCAGAAAAGCTTCGGATATTCGTACGAATCGGTGTTCTTGGTTCATTCACTTTTCTGAATGTTTAATCTAAATCGGTTAACCGGTTCGAAAAATATCCTTAATGAAAGAAATTAAAATACAAATTTTTTTCTAATAACTTTTCTCAAATTGAACTCGTTATTAGCGGGAAGTTCCGCGGATCAATTTCCATTTCGAAAATGTCATAATCAGGCATGTGATTATAAGATTTTCAAAAATATTTGAAAATAAATTTATTTTATTTTCATATTTTGGAAGTGAATCTATATTTTCTGCAAACACAAGCAAATGAATCTTTGTATACACACGCATATATTTGTCAAATCAAAAGCTATTTGATTTGACAAATATTCTATTGTGTGGCATGTTTATTCACAAGGTGGGTGTTTCCCTAATGCGAGTGAATAGTTTTTTTTAGCAAAACACGAAAAAATATTAAAAAAAAAGTTTTTGGATTTTAAATTTTCGTTAATACAACACAAAATTACTCAATAGGACTTTTTTATTTTATTATGTTCTATACAAAAAAAAATCATTCTTTAAATACTTATGGTACGGAGGATTTACTCCACAACTAAAATATTCACATTGAGAAGCAGTAAGGAAAAATTATCCTTCCTTGAGATATTCATCCCAAAATATCTATTTCCGAGTAGCCGTACAAGTAATTTGGACTGATTTGTTTTTGATTTGCCCCGACTACCCTGGCGGTAATCGAACCCGCGACCTACAGCTGGTTATTGACATTGGAGCGAAAAAATGGTTTAAAATGAGGTTTCCCTAAAATTGTTTTCAGATTGATCACGAAATGTACGAGTACATTTAAAAGAATATGTATCGTAATGAGTTCCACAAGGATCACAACTCTATAACTCCTTCTTACACTTGATGCAATTGTTGTACGAGTACTAGTGATATTTCATTGCAATAACAATTTTTATTCGCAATTTATTTTCCCTTCACCGGATTAAGTGATGCTTTTACGAACGAACTTGGCATTAGTTGCAGCACAGTGTATATTTACGAACAGATCCAATATTGAAGTGAGAATCCATTTCAACATAAACGAGAGGTTGATAAGGACTATCTATTCACGTCCAAGGACCTTGGTATATAAATTGTAAGACTGTTTAGTCCTTTTCAATCAACTGTTTGTATTTTTCGTTGTATTTTGTGGGAGTATATTCGGGGATCATGTCTCAAAATATGCGAAGAGCTCGATTTTAGAAAGAATATATTTTTGCAAACAGTGGCGAGCACACGTCGATACATGTAGGAGACGTAATAAAACGAAAGTGAAATCAACGGATATCAAAAGAAATTGCTTAATTCACAATTTCGATTTATTTTCCAACGTTCGTTTATATCAATATGCGAATTTCATTATGTTTTCTTAAATCATCATTGAAAATTCTATTGCTTTTCTTATATTTCATGATTTCTATTGCACTTCTATGCCACATATGGAAGAGATGTATCAACATATGCTCGCCGCTGTACAAGCATACATACAAACATGCATACGTATACATACATACATACACATTTATAATTAACCACCTCCTTTGTCAAGAGTAGAGAAGGTAATCGTATTCTATATTTAATTTATTTGGTGCTGAAACGAAAAGATATATTTTCATGTGGAGGCGGAGAAAAAAATCAAAACATCACTTTTCACATCCTTCTCAATGTCACGTTAATATGCCAGCGACATTGATTACTGTTGACAAGCTCTAACAATTCCTTAAGGCCTGGGAAATACTTAGATGTGACCGTATACTGACACGTCATGAAATTGCTTTCACTCAACGTAAATTTCTCATATGAAATGTTACTTTTGATTGTGTATTCGTACATCTGTATGTTTGTCATGTGTAAAATATATAAATTTCAATTCTGGCGTGCTTCAAAGTGACATCCCATCCGACAACAGCTGTTTTGGTAGGCCATATGCCAAATCGCTTATTCCGCAGTGGCCGCCATCTGCTTGAAAAGAAGGTGTCAATATATGTACATACATGATGAATTAAAAACGTTAGTAATTTTCAAAAATAAGAAAAGCAGTTTTCCTAAATTTGTTTTTCAAAAGATATTTAACATTTTCTTTAAATTATTATTCAGATGTTCTTAATCTATGTATGTGCTTATCCCATTGTGATTGAACTTTGTGAAACTATTGTTTGCACTTACGGGAATATTATACGGAAAATTTTTCTTGAATATTTTATGGGGGCGGGGCACATCCCATAAAAATATTAGTAATCAAAAGTGTCACGAGAGGGGGCTACCACGCATTTCGATTCGTAAATTAAAATATCTTGAAAGCAATTTCCGTATTGCATAATTTGCTTGAAACGGTGACCAGAATTGTACTGGCAAACAATAGGGGGAAAATGATGAAATCTTGGTACCAAATTGTCCCAAAACAAAAAAAAAAATAATTAAAGGAAGTGAAAAATTAAAAATTCATTTGGTGTACAAAATATTTCAATTGTCCTTTTTATTATAATAATGGATTATGTTTCATTGCATATTGAAGGCAATGATCCAATTTCAAGAAGTTCAAAATGTTCAAAATACATAAGAAATGTGGCTTCTTTTAGCCCTTAACGTCACTCTCATTTGGTCTAAATGTAACTTAAGTCTACACGCAATTCTAATTGATTTAATTTTGTCACTTGCGAAACTAAAGTGTCCTTTTGATAATTCTGGATGCTACGACATAAATTTAACTATTTTGTCGTATTGTATTTTATTTCTGTATGTAGTTTCCTTAAGGAGTTGGAGAATACAAATACATATTTACTTTACTTGAAATGTTTAAATACTTATATTTTCTATTTTTGTTTCAATTTGACCCTAAAAAAATAACTTTCGAAAAATTTCCTCTCACTGACACTCGTTTTCGTAATACAAAATTACGTATTCGGAATGAATCGGTAGAGGTTCAAAATCTTCGGCACTTTAGTAACAAAGAGTACGAAGTCCTACCACACAGCACGAATTATTCGATTTTAATGAAATTTTAAACATTTAAATCATTTAAATTTTTTTTAAAAAGATAAAATCTTTTACAAAAGTTGCTTTAAAAAGAAAAGATTTTTAAGAAATTAACTTTTTGAAGGGAGTTCTATTTTTAAAAAGCACTTTCTGAAAAAGGAATTTTCTATAGTTATTTAAAAAAGTACTTTTTTGAAAAATTACTTTATTATCAATGTTTTTCTTTTAAAAAGTATACTTTTTTAAATTGTTACTGCTACAATGTTTTCACATATGTGTAGTAGATGCAATTCCAAACATTATCTCTTTTGTTTTTATAAAAAAAAACTTTTTCAAAAAGGTGTTTAAATAATAAAAAAAATTAATCAATAATTACTTTTTAAAAAGTAAATTTTTGAAAGTATACTTTTTTAAATGCTACTTTTTAGACAGGAGGATTTCCAAATAGGATTTTTTAATAAGGTTCTTTTCCAAATGACTTTTTTCAAAAAGGTAATTTTTGAAAGCGTAGTTTTTCAAAAAAATCATTTTCCCTTAAAAGGTACTTTTTTTTGAAAGGAGTACGTTCTCTACAAAAATACTTTAAGAATGATTTTTTTAAAGGTGCAACAATTTTTGAAAAGGTAGCGTTTTTAAAAAAGTCTTTTTTCTAAAAGGAACTGGTTTAACAAAAGGTCCTCTTTGCCGAAAGGTACTTTTTTAAGAAAGTAAATGCTTTAAAAAAAGTACATTTTTTTTAAAGGCATTTTTTAAAGAAGGGTACTTTTTTAAAACGGTGTTTTTTAAGGCACTTTTATAAAATGTTAATCTCACAACCTCAGTGTGGTCGCGCGTGCTTACCAGATGTAGAGTAGAGTGACACATACCCAAAGGGACCCATTATCAATAACTTTAAGCTCTTTTAATGTGTCTTTGAGTTTATTTCAAGAGACACTGTTTCACAAACTTAAGCGAATAAATTTAAATGAATATATATATATATATATATATATATATATATATATATATATATATATATATATTGTACAAATATTATTTGTTGTTATATCGGAGCCAATTTATATTTTCATCAAAAAACAAGCAGACATTGACACTATACACATACAGACGAGTATTTATGTACAAATGAACATACATACATAGATACGAGTTTTAGAAAATAATTTTTTTAAAATATTTATTTTTTTATTTTTATTTTATTTATAATTCTTTATTTATGATCTTTGATCGAACACATTAGGTGAGATGTGCCGTGATATTTATATTAGGGAAAGTAATGTGGCATCCAAATAACTTTTCGTTTTATTTCCTGCTGCATATTTATTTTTTCTTGTACATTTTTGTCTAAATATGCAGGGTGAATTTATATAAAATATTTTATTTATTTACTCAATAAAATTGTTTCGGATGGTGTGAAAAAAACAACATTATGAAACATGTCAAACAACAAGAACAGTAATTTCATTATTTATATTTATTGCACTTAAAATAAAAAACAAAATCTTTTTCACAAAGTAAAAATAATTTTGAATATGATTTTTTCTCTTCTTGATTTCTATCAGATGTGCGAGGTTTGGTCTTGAAAATTTTATAATATATTCATACACACGAGTATATTAAGAAAATTTATATAAATAAAAAAATTTCATTTGAAAAAAATATTTATATGACGAAGTGTCCGAATAAAAGGTGGCAAGCGCCGTTGTAAATAACTAAATAAATAATAATAAATAATTTAAAAATGTTTTATTTCGCATTAAATTCCCCCACTGCTGACAGCTAAAAAGTTATTAGTTTTCCATTCTGTTTGTAATAAACTGTAGTTATTATTTTGGGATTTTAATTTAAAAAAAAAACTTTGATTTTTTAAGTTGGATTATCCCTTTCGGCAACAAATGGACAAAATAGATTTTCAGTTCCGTTTGTTGCTAATACAAAATTCATTTCTCATAAATGGGGAAGTCGAATTAGCCATATCTGTCCCACTTTAAATTTATCAGGTAACTTACAATCACAATTTACAGATTGATAAATTGGATTTTATCTGAGGGTGCGTGTGAGTGAAATAAGAATGAAAACGGGTTTTCCCAGTTTTTGATTTCTTTCGCAACTTCCTACAACTTAACATGGTAAAATATTAAACCAATTCCCCATGTGAATGAAGCTAAATGTGCAAAATTATATAAAAATATAATTTTATAAATTTTTGGACGAACCATGGATTCATTTAATTCAATACAAACAATTTACCATGCCAGCCTTCTTGCACTGAGGAAATTTAAATTTAATTATTTTTTGTAAAATGAATTCTTAATTCATTATGAATGTTTTCGCATTTCAATTAAATGTTTTCTTTTTTTTTGTCAAAATAAATACATTTATATTTGCCTTTCATGAATGATGAATGATGAATACTAAACATTAATCATTCTTTTACAGCTCTGATGCAGCAGGTCATGGGATTCAATTAAAATATTAAATTAAATTTTGGTTATTTTTTTCTATCATATCAAAATATATTTTTTAAAGTTTTGAAGTTTCCAAGTTAAAAATCAAATACTACTTTAAATTAATTTTTAAAAAGATATTGAAGATTTTATGAATTTGAATATTTTTGTTTGATTTTTTCGTAGTGTTTTTCTTCCTTTTATTTTTGTATATACTCGTGCGCTGGCATATGATGTGTTAAAATATAATAAATTTTTCTAAGTTTACATATACAACTTTCTATAGTGCGTAGGTACAAACATACATACATATGTACATACGAGCACATATGTACATCATTGTATATAACAAATAAGAAAAGCATATAACTTGGCCATTTATGAACGGATTTTCAATAATAAAATATACAACGTACGAGTATATGGAAATTAATTTAATTATACATTTCAATTAATAATACACATCAACACCCTGACGAAGCTGGGAATCTGTTAAAAATATGCTGATTGTTTTATTTTATCACTTGCTCATTATATAAATTATAACTTCATTATTTTCTCATGTAGTATGTTCTGAATTATATATTATATATATATACAACACGAATCGTTTATTAAAAATAAAGGAACTAGAATTTAATTCAATAGAATCGATGTTGGGTCATAGAAAAGTTTTTAAATGTATCGTTTGAAAATTTAAATTAAAAAAACGTTTGAAAATGACGAGGCCGGGTCAATAAGTCAGTAAGTTTTGAATTTCCCACTTCTTAACTGAAAGCGTAACACTGCTGCTGTCAACAGGCATTTGTGAGTTTACTCCTGTCAAAATTTGAACAAGCTGCGTCATTAACAGCAGGACTACCGCGTAAATTGATGAGAAAATAAGAAAAAGTGAATTTAAGAACTACTTTTTGGGAAAAACCAGCTCTCAAATTAAAGCTAATCCTGATAAATACTACGGAATTCTGCAATATAAATTTCAATGGGAAGAAAGTGGTTTACTGAATTCGTTGTGGTCAAACAAGTACGGGAGCTGACGAACGTTCTGGACGTCCAGTTTCGTATACACCCGAAACAATTAAAAAATTTGCGTTACGTTATTGGCCGATGAGAGAATGAAAATGCGAGAAATTGTGGAAGCCATAGGCATATCACATGGTTCAGTGGTTTCACTTTTGAATGATCACTTGGGTATGAGAAAGCTTTACACAAGATGGGTTCCGCGTTTTCTCACAACCGCCCATAAACGCAATCGCGTAACAACTTCGCAGTAGAGTTAGGGGCTGTTAAACCGCAATATGGACAAGTTTCGTAAACGCGGATAAAACGTAGATCCCTTACAACACTCCAGAGAGCAAAAAGCAGTCAAAACAGTGGGTTTCTCAGAGTGAATAGACGCCAAAAAAAAGGCCAAGGTGGTTTGTCATCCAACATAGTCATGGCGATATAATCCACATCGACTACCATCAAATGGTTAAAACCGTCAATGTCGAACATTATACCAACTTATTGGGTAGATTTAGTGAGAATTTAAAAGAATAATCATATTTGACCAAGAAAAAAGTTCTTATCCACCAGGACAATGCAGGGCTGTACACATGTGCAATTTCCATGGCGAAATTCCATGAATAAGGCTGCGAATTGTTTGCTCATCGAACCTATTCTACGAATTTAGCCTCCGATGACTCGCGCCAAAGAAAAATTAGTGACTACCCACACTTTTTAAATTATTTTAAGTTTTTTTTTATATACATACAAAGTTTAATTTAATTAAAAATAATATTAAAATTTGAACTCACCTGCAGAAGAAACCATTTAAGAATTATGCGCATTAAATCAACAAATAAAATCAGGAGCAGGAAGCATTTAGTTTCAAGTTGATGGCAAAACAAGAATTATTTACGTAGCGGAGCGTAGAGCAAAAATTAAAACGTTTGATTGATTGTTGTTGAAAGTTAAAGGAAAATAAAATAATTTAGCAATTATTGTGATAAAATTAAGCAACAATTTCTAGCCAAATATTGTAAAATACTGGCAGAATTTAATAGTGTTTACGTTCTTATAAAAAATATAAATATATTAAATAAAAATAACACAAACAGCACAAACAGCCTTAATATTAAAAAAAAAATAATAATAATAAAATGAAAACTTATTAAATACTTACGGCCTTATTTATAATAAAAAACTATATATTTCTTATTTATAAAAGGTTTATAAAACGTGTTTTGTCTACAATTTTGTTTTAAAACCCTTTTATAAATAAATTTAAAAAAAATGATTTTTTTTCTTTCGAATAAGGCCGTTAAAAAATAAGCAAAAATTTTTTCGTCTAAATTCATAATTGTTTTAAAAAGCGGCAGCCAAAGTGTTAAGGCAAATTTTTATTAAAAGCATTTTTTAAATTAATACGAGTACGTGCATGCTGAGTAAAAGAAATTTGTTTTGTTTTTGTCATAATATTGTTGTTGTCTTTTTTTATATATGTAAGTATGTATATAATATGGTTTTTACATTATTTAAAAAATATTAAGAATTCGTTTTATTTAAAATTTTATTTTTGTTTGTTGTGATTTCTTGAAAATTACAATGATTTCAAGTGCAGCTATTTATTTAAAAAATAATATTTTAATTTCATTATTAATTTTAATTAAAACTGTTTGTGAAATTGTGTTTTTCATATTTAAATTTTAATTCAAAATTAACAAACTTATGATTATATAAAATGATCGAGAAAAATTATTTTTTTTTAATATTTATATTTTTTTTACAAACAATAATTGCCAATTTATTTTATTCTTAAAACAGCAAACGGGTCATTGCGAAGTAAAAAAAAAATAAGAAAATTGTATGTAAATTATAGAAACATGTTAAGCTACCTTAATGGAGAAGCTACCATTGGGTATATCTTTGCCGCCAAACTTAACATTGACATCATAATCACCAGGATCGTTTAGGGCATAGAAGATATCAAAGAAGCCATCCTTTTCTATAACATCAATATCCACCAGATCAACAACTTCCCTAAAACAATGAAAAGGGGAAAATTTTTCAGGAATGTTTCTTTCATTTTCTTATTTGAAAACTCCTCTACTTACTTTCCTTGTTTGGTGGTGATTTTGCAAGTGACAGCACCATCACCCGCTTCACGAGCATCCACAGTTAAATGACTTTTGCTACCCGAGGGCTGTATTTTGGGTGCTTCTGCGACTAGTTTACACTTTTTGGCCTCTCCCGTAGGGAAAGCTTCCAACTTGAAAGGTGATCCTTCGATTTCTTGACCACCATATTTAATGCTAACACTATAAGTGCCACACTCATCAGGTATGAATGATACCACATAAGTTCCATCATTGATTTCCTGGAGACGTGGCTTAATCTGTTTACCCTTGGGGTTCTTGATGTCAACGTTAATATCGGCTTGACCGGCTTTCTTAGTATCAACTTCGAATTCAGCTGGCTTGGAGGCAGGAGTTTTCTTCTTTTCATTTACACCTTTTATAAGGACCTTGGAGGGTTCAGCTTTAGGGAAGACGGTCATAACGAATGGACTAAAAGAAAAATAGTACAAAAATGAAATGCGCAAAAGGAATATTTAGTATTTCTAGGCAGATCTTTAAAATCAATTTTTTTCCAAACACTCACCTGCAGGGCACTTCGGTATCAGCAAAAGTAATGGTAGATGTCAAAACCGAACCTTCTTTGGGCGGTGAATAATGAACGCAATAGATGCCATCACCCTTTTCTTCAACACGCAAATCTTCCACGGGAGTACCTTCCGAGTTTTGAATCTTAACAGCAATACGACCCGGACCAGCATCTTGAACATCAATGAAAAAGTGTGTAGGCACCGACTCCCTCACCTCGCCATGTTCAATACCCGGTCCATAAACTTTAACCTTTGATGGATCCGAACGTTCCTCAACGAATACCGAAAATGGTGAGCCGGGTATATGTTTGTCGGCAAAACGTATGGAAATATCATATTCGCCTACTTCTGTGGCAACATAATCAACATCACAGCTGCCATCACGATTATCAATGCATGTCATTTTTGCTTCTGAAGGACCTTCAATGGCCAACGATAGGCCACCCTTGCCAGCACCTTTAGTTTCAATCACGAACTTATTCTTCTCACTCACATAGCCACGTTTCAAACCGGGACCATAGGCCTTGCAGCGCGATGGATCGCAACCGCTCTTAACATTAACCACAAATGGTGAACCGGGCACCGGAATGTTATCGTATAACAGCTCAATTGTGTGGCGGCCAGCTTCGAAAGGTGTGTACATAATCCGGAAGACATCATTCGTAGCGCCGGGCAAAATCTCACTAGCCAATACCTGACCCTTGGGATCAAAGACAGAGCAAGAAAGTTTCTTGGAATCGATGTTGGAATCAACTTTGCTCATGTCTACCATAAAGTCGGTCTTTTCATTCATGATGACACCTTTAAGGGAGGGGAGGAAAACAAAAGGACATTTTTCATTAAAAAATAAATTCAAGCAAAATTATTAAAAACGAGTAACACAAAATTGTTTATGGGATTTTTAAAACGAGTTAATTCAAGGAAGTTAAGCTTTGCAAATATTTGTCACACGGACATAAAGGACGTTCTATGGGCTCATCAAATTTCACCTAAAAGACTTTTTTAAATTCTAAATTTTTTTAACTAAACGAAACGAAAACTGATCTAGAATTATTGCTATTGAATAAATCTGTTAGAAAAAAATTCCTGTATACAATTGCGAATCCTGAAAGTTTTCGTGGAAACTCGTTAGATTAACATAAAATTTGGAGATGCTTTACTCGATTAAATGCAACATTTGCGAGTCCAAGAATAACTTCTTTCAAAGTTATCGCCAATAGCCTTGCGTCACGAGTATATGATGGATTTATCAAGTAGAATAAGTAAAAGTTGTTTAAAACGATATTTTTTCAATACCACCAATAGACATTATGTGCAAATATCGACAATCCGTTTGATCCAGGCTTGCGGAGATTGTGATAATCTCAAAGGAATCAAGCATCAGTCAGAAATCAACTTAGATAACCAATCTTAACTATTTTCCTAGTTCCAACACAATGAGTACTGGTCCATTAAAAAATCATGATATTCATGGTCAAAATTATCATCCAACAATTAATAAAGTTTTTCAACTGGACACCGATTTATAAGGCGAACAAGCCATAACATTGCTTAGGCGTCACAGTGGTTTGTAGTTGAACACAATTGGAAAAAAATAGCCCTGGGTTAGGGAAAAAAATTATATTGTACTTTGTATTATTAAGTAATGAAAAACTTTTTAATTTAGAAAACCACAAAAGTATTTTTTTCCTCCATTACCCTTCTTGGTAGCATATAGCTTCCACAAAGCATCTATCCAGTCTATTGTTATTTTGCCCTGTATCAATTTCGTTTATCGTTTCTTGTTCCAGCTAAGTAGATGATTGGTCCTGCTGTAGCAGGTCCTAGGATAATGGGGCTGCCATCTGTCATTGCCTAAAAACAACGTCTCTGTGTATTTGGTGTAGTGGTGAGGAACCTTGCTAATCTTCGATTCATACCTTTTTTCACAGCAGGTGGTTTCTGCCTGCCCTTTGTCATAATTTTATCCTCTTTTCCAAGAGGAGGGGAGTTTAGGGGACTTCTTGGATGGGTTCTTTTGAGGGGGGTTGAAGCCACTCTCCCATATATCCTTTTTAGAAAGACTATGAGTTGAGCTAAACTAAGTTACCACGAAAATTAGAACAACATAAAGCCTTTGTACTGTGTAACGTTTTCTTTCAAATCGCAGCAAGAATATGAGAACTACCCGTATATTTTTTTCATAAAAACTATGATTTAAGCTAAACTAAGCTACGAAGAATAGCAAAAATTGGTGGCTGTTGGCCGAAGTAGTTAGAGCGTTGACTACAAAGCAATTTATGACTAAGAACACGAGATCTCGATCCCTGTTCAGGACAAGTCATCATCAACATCATAAATTTTTCTGACGTGCATTCGTGTGCTACTGTTTCAGTTGCTGTTGCACTGTTTAAGAGATGTATGTCACACAATAATGCGTCTACTTAACACCAGAGGCGCTGCAGTTTCGATAAAAATTAGTGAAACGCCCATTAGACAGTTGTAAATAGAATTGAGTTGTCTCTTCTAATGTCCTCTCTACCCTATCGCTGTCTCAAAGAAGTAACACTTCAAGCAGGTAGTAGGCATTAATTGCCTTTATTAAAAAAGTGTGTACAAAAATGTTTTTTCAAATCACAGCAAGGATGCAGTAAGAAGTAAAGATCCTAGTATATCAACACGTTTTTTTTTCAATTTGCGATAAGGATATAGGTACTCCCCACATATCCGTTTTATACACACAGTGTTAATTTTTTTGTAAGGCCTGGATTTTCTTAATCATTTCGATTATTGATAAGATTGGATGCCTAGAATGGACTCTTATTCTTAAGATGTACTGTCGCATACGAAAAGAAGGAATTAGGGAATTGCTCCGAATGACTCTTTATACTTTTTTTCTGTACTCCATCAAGTTGCTACAAAATTTTGGGTAGATATATAAAATAATAAAATTTGTTTTTAGGAATGTTTAATAAAATTTCGAGGACAAAAGAATGATGATGTATCATAAACTAGGTTATTAAAAGAAAAAGGAAGAGGATCAATTCTAATAAAAACATTTTTTTCTATATGCAATTGAAAAAAGTTTAGATTTTAGTTGATTTACATAATTTTGTGTCAGTTATTTGGATACAAATCCAATAGAATTATTTCTTTAACGATTTTTTATCGTTGAGTTTTGTCTATAAAACAAATCACTGTGCGCCACAGTGTGATTGAGAAGTAGGCACTCAGCATTTAATAGAGTTAAAAAAGCCTCAGAAACATAATTTAATATTCTAAAAATCACTCAGACTTTGAATGAAAAAGTTTTTTCGGATGATTTAAAAAATTTAATGTTGTTATAATATAGTATATAACGCGTGAAAAAAATTGCATTTTATAAAAAAAAATAAATTTAAGCATTAATTGGTAAAATTTTCTATTTTCGGACGAAGGCGGATCCGTTTAAACAAAAATAATATATAAAACTAATATTTACGTATTTATTAACTTTATTTATTATTATAAAAAAGACCAAAAAATAAATGAAAAAGATATTGAAAAGCTAAATTTAGCTTACTAAATTATTTTATTTTCATAACTAAATAAAAAGTTCCCACTACTTTGCCTCCATCTGCGAGTATATGATGTAGACAGGGCTGGGCAGTATTTGAAATACATGTATTTGAAATACGTATTTAAAATACAAATACGTATTTTGTATTTTGTATTTTAAATACATACAGATTTTTAAGTATTTTGTATTTTGTATTTTAAATACATATCCTGAAAGTATTTTGTATTTTGTATTTTAAATACATGATCAGCAAGTATTTTGTATTTTGTATTTTAAATACTGCCACTGTTGTAGGAAAATTTAAATTTCTTTAAACCGTTAAGAACAGACAATTCATCTATAAAAGGGATTAAGATAGACGTACTTCCAATATTGGAGCATGGTAGTAGACCAGTGTCTCTAATTTGATCATTGGCATAAGTCGATGAAAAGAAATCTGCAAACAAGTTACTTATTTCAGCATCCTCATCTGATTCATTTTCATTTAACTTCATTGTAGGTGGAAAGAAGTAGATTTTCTTTTTAAATTTACAAAATTGTGAAACGATTCTTCTTAAGGTTATTTTTAATTTTGACGATATAGCTGTTATAGCAATTCTGATTTTATTTGTTATATTCGGCACGAGCAACTGAGTATTTAGCAAAGTCTGATGCTGATCCAGATTTTTTATACTTTTTATAATATTTATTTTTGCTATTTTTAATTTTAGAAAGAGCTTTAGTATTCCATGGCGGTCTAAAGGAATCTGAACAGGTTTTTTTTGGAAAACATTGGTTCAAGATCAAATATATCCTTTGTAGAAACTCATAATAATATGATCGATGACATCAGCTTTGTTTTCAAAGTTAGAAATTGACAGTAAACTACTCCAGTCAGTATTATAAAGTAGCTCAGTTACCCTGCTATAATTCCCTTTTTTTTGAAGCATAAGCTATTGACTATAGATTTTTCCGCAAAATGAGATGTATATAATGAAAAATATGAATTTACTAAAATTATAGGATGATAGCGGTCTTCTGGCAAAGTTAATGGATCAGTGCGAAGAACAGAGGTGTCAACATAATCATTTACAAAAACCAGGTCTAATATTATCGTTATAGATGCCATTCATCTGATAAAGGTTCACATCTAGTAAGCAAACAATAAACTCAGTGTATTTCTCATTGGCGCCAGATTTATAGGGCGTGAATTAACCATTATCAGTAGAACGGTTCCAGGAAATAATAGGCATATTAAAATCACCAACTGCAATGATAGTATTATTGTGATTAGACATTCGCACAACGGAGGAGATAGCGTCTGAGTGTTTCTGGTAAATTATTTCAGGTGAATTAGAAGGGATATACCAACACGCTACGAAAATTCTCTTATGTTGAATTTTGTCAAAACAGCCATAAATTCAATATCTAGAAAAGACGTAAACGATAAAGCTTCGGAAGTGAGCAGGCTAGAAACTGCTATCAAGACACCACCTTCCTTTATGTTATTGCTACGATCACGTCTATATATAGTATACTTAGCAGCAAAAATTTCCGTGTTCAATATACGTATTATCATTAAGCCATGTTTCAGTAAATGCTATAGCATGATAGTCAAATGAGTAACTTTGATTAAATAACGCAGATATATTCTTATTAATGCCACGAAAATTTTGGTATATAAGAATAAATTTTCAATATATTTGTTTAGTTTTTTTCAATATTTGTTGCCGTTGAAGGCAATTGAACAGAATTCCTTTGTCTTGTTTTAAATATAAATTCGCGAACGTAAATACCATTAAAGCAGAAATTTGGAGAAATAACTATATTAAACAACTCATCCGGTACAGTAATCTTGAATAATGCCACTATTCTTGGTTCAGAGTAAGAAAATTTCTACACTGAGATATCTAAGTTGGAACCGTGCTTTAAGTTTATATATGAATAAACTTCTTCAACAGTAGTATCTGATGCTAATCGGGAAACGAAGATTGTTTTGTTTGGAGGTATGACTCTAATTGGTCTAATAAGACCTGCAGTATTATTTTTGATTCCAGTTTGAGCAGGACTAGTACATCTATTAGATAGGTTCTTAGTAGTTAATAAAGTATTAACAGTTGTTCTTTCGGCGACTGTAGACAATTGAGTGGGTTGGCTCGTACGTTGAATAGAAGATACGGTACTGTCATTAACAATACATAAATACATACATGTACATGACGTAAAAGTATTTTGTATTTTGTATTTGAAATACGTGCAATAAATGGAAGTATTTTGTATTTTGTATTTTAAATACATAGAGATTTTTAAGTATTTTGTATTTTGTATTTTAAATACATATCCTGAAAGTATTTTGTATTTTGTATTTTAAATACATGATCAGCAAGTATTTTGTATTTTGTATTTTAAATACCGCAAACCATGTATTTTGCCCAACACTGGATGTAGATCACAAAACTCAAGAAATCACAATACGTTAACATTTGACAGTACTTCTGTATAATGAAACAATATTCCACAAAAAACCACACAAGGATAATGAATTACGATTCTCTTCGAGACAAGTACTCACCATACCAACTACAAGAATAATAACGTAAGGTTCGTGACGTATACGAATCGAGAAGAGTGGCTACGGCTTGGGAAATTTTATAAATTAAAACGTTCCATAAAAATAATTAAAAAATTCAAAATGACTGAGATCATAATAAGAAATTAAAGAAATATATATAAATGATGAGTTGAATTTTGACAATTCTGAGGTGAATTTCACTAGAATTTTTGACGGAAAAATAACAATTTTTTACAGCAATATAAAATTTATACAAAACAATTAAGAAAAACAAAAGTCAATTAAAGAAATTGGATTGAAAAAAACACACACACACAGCAAAACACTAAAAAAGTTACACAATATACATACATATATTTTAAGGACTCATAATTTATATTATGAATTAAAAAATAAAATCAAATGAAAATATTATGTTTGCTAATGTGTGTTTTTTACAAACGTCTGAATTTTGTACTGTCGAAAAATATATCATTTCACATAACAAAAACAAAGAAAGTTTTCCCACACGGAGAAATTTATTTTTACCATAGAACTTTGCTGCCCCGTTTCGCACACTCCCAAACTATTTAATAATTTTCGAATTTATAAATTTTTTTTTTGTTTTTTGTCTAAAACCTAGTGAATACCTAAAAACTAAAGTTATAGTTTTGTAAGTGAATTTTAATAGTGACAAGAAATACCTTCCCGAAATAAATCCCCCAAAAATTGGAGCGTTATTTCATATACAATAACATCCCAATTATTAATATGAAATAAGGCCCCAACGGAATGGAATAATGTAATAACAAACCATTATTAATGAATTATTGTACATATATGAAATAAAAGCCCAATTTTTTCAATTAAATAAGTCCCCAATACAAACTTTAAATTCTTGAACAAATGAAGTTTAAAAATTAATTTTTTGTTTCTTGTGGTTTTAGATGTTCGTTCATATGCCGACATTTCTTTGGTCGCTAAATCAAATCGTCAGCGAAGCATTTAAATATTTTAAACTCTAATTGTTTAAACCATTAGTTTGGGAGAATATCCCAAATAATAAATTTCCATATTAAGTATTCTTAAAGAGATATCTATTTTCATTTGTCAGATAATTTAACAAATTGTTCTTTAATCGAAAAACTAAATATGTTCCCAAGCATCTTTCGGTTTGTTATTTCATCATATTTTTTGGGGTGCTATTTCATATGATATAAGGCCCAAAAATATAATTGAATTGGACCTCCAAAAAAAGGTTGTTCTTGTTCTTCGATTTCTATTTAATTTTTGTTTGGGGAGTTTATTTGCTTGCGGGTTATTTCCTGGCGCCAATTTTAATACCTCAAAGGATAATTTCGAGTTTATTCTGCAATTCATATATTGTCCGAATTGCAATATAAGCAAAAATGTTATTTTCGAATCGAATTGCATAGCAACACTCGATAATTTTTAAATAAGCTAGACTTATTTGAGAAACATAAAGTGAAGGGAGGTGTAAATGGGAAAGTTTTGAAACGCTAATATTGGTGATTGAGAAGTCAGGAGGCATATAAATGAAAGTATTAAAAAAACATCTGGCATGCATAATTAACGCTCTTAGTTTAAAAATTAAAATTAAATGTTAACGATACACATAAACATAAAAGCTAATGAGCTTAAATTGAAAGCTATTTTTTATTCTGCGCTTTAGCAGCTTTTTAAAAATTAATCGGGAATAATGGCCACATGCTGGACTAAAAAGCATCATTTAGTATTTGTTTTTTTTTAATTTAATGGAATCGGCTTGCAGCATCACAGCAACAGCAAAAAACAGAAAACATTATTTTATTTTTGGATTGCCATCATAGCCTACCATGTGGCTGTATGCCGATACCACTAACACGTGTATTGCTGAGATTCGGCAAGGGGTAAATAATCGGTTGGAATGGTGATCCATTTATATGACGTTCATTAAATGTTATATTTACAGTATAGTCTCCGGCTTCGGTGGGCAAGTAGGCCACATTGCAAGTCCCATCGCCATTGTCACGACAATTGATGGCCGCTTCGCAGGGACCCTCTACGGTGACACCCAAGCCACCTTGGCCTGCGCCCCTAGTATCGATCATAAACTCGGCCGGCTGTCCTACTAGACCCTTTTCCAAGCCAGGACCGAAGGCTCGCACTTTATTTGAATCACTGCCAATTAGACATTGTAACCGGAATGGTCTGGGCGTTATGGGCGTGCCGCCGAAACATATACTCAGCAGATATTCGCCCAGCTGGGTGGGTGTAAAGTTGACTAGAAAACCTTCAGCGGTAGGTATGACATGGGCTTTAATGCGACTACCCGAGGGTGAGGTTATTGTAACAGCCAAATCAGCTTTCGGTAGTCCATGGGTAATAATGCGAAACTGCTGGAGACTATTTAATGGTGCAGCTTGTTGATAAATGAGTTTGTAACGAAAGTTTTTGGGCTTAGATGATGACCTTTTGTATAGTATTTCAAGTGTTTATCAATTCTCTTTTAAGCATAACTTTCCCTTTTCAGGAAAAGAAATGCTTTTTTGCATGATCGTAATGTTTTATGATGAATTCGTGTTTTTAAATGATTATCAACTAATCTAAATTGCTTTGATCTGGGAATATACTTACTTGGTTCTAGGCCATCGACCTTGATCTTCGAGACATCTATGGTTTGCTCAACCATTACTTTTTGGCCCAAAGGCACTGGTTGCCCACCGTAAGTCATGGTTGTAGTATATGCACCCTTAGTAGGTGGTATCACTTCCACAGAGTACGTTTGATCTTCATTATCGATAATTCGACAGGGTATTTCAACTTTGGTTTCCTCATGAATAATCTTGACTTTTAATTCTGCCTCGCCGGCATCACGGCAGTCAACATTAAAATGAGTGGGTGAATTGGGATGAACACCGGGTTGGAACCAAGGACCAAACGCTTGCACCTTAGCAGCATTGACTGGCAAGGTGACATATACACGATGAGGAGAATTGGGTGTAGCAACACCGCCGAAGTTGACTGCAAAAAACACATTTTAAAATATGTTACTGAAATTTAAAGTGCATAATATTATTAATTACTCACCTTCCACAGTGTGAGGGGTGCCCGTAACGGGGGTGTATGTGCATTTCTTGGTGCCATCTGGTTGTTCTTTAACATCTACTGGCAGCCTCTTTCCATACACATCTTCAACTACAACATCTAAGGGAGCAGGACCAGCCTTAGTGTCATCCACCGTAAAAGTGGAGGGTTCATTAATAGTCACGCCATTCTTTTCTAAGCCAGGACCAAAGGCCTTGACCAATTCGGGCTTATAGTCAGTCTTGGGAAAAATTTGTGTTATATATGGTGACTTAGGTATATCTTCATTGTCGCACAAAATATGTACAGCGTATTCGCCGGCAGCGGTAGGATGATATTTAACTAAAGCCGAGCCATCGCCATTATCATGGCACTCTATTTCAGCTTGAGAAGGACCAGCTACAGTGAAACCCAGAGCACCAGTTTCACCATTAGTTTCTACCACAAACGATGCTGGATAGTCTACAACACCACCCACTAAGCCGGGACCAAAGGCAACAATATTCGACTCCTTTTTGGGACCTACTTTCACCTCAAATGGCGACTTATTGACTTCCTGCCCAGCAAAAGTAACAACTGCTACATAACGACCCTCTTTGTTGGGGAAATAATGGCACTCATAAGTATGCGCATCCAATTTAGTCATAACTACTTGTTCGTTCATGCCACCCGGACCAACTAATCTAACTTCGGGAACACCCTCCCCAGCACCTTCGGTATAAATCTTAAAATCAGCATCATCACCAACTCTAACGCCAGCTGGTTGTAAGCCTCTGCCGGAAGCTCTAACACGCCTGGCATCAGACAAGGGAGCCACTTTGACGGGGAATGGACTGTTGGGTATGGGAGTGCCAGCATAGAATACATTCACAGAGTGTAAACCCTGTATAGCAGAAACATATTCACATCTCCACACATCATTTTCCAATTGTCTAATTTTTGCCGCCACCGAAGTCTTGTGATTTGCGGGATCAATAATGATCACTTCGGGCACACCACGCCCAGCATCCTTAGTCAAAATATCAAAGAATGTGGGTTTACTAATCACAACTCCCAACGGCTGTACACCAGGACCAGTTACTTTGACTTTAGAGGCATCGCCAGCATGACCCTCTACCTTCACGGTGAAGGGACTCTTGGGTATATCACGACCAGAGAATTTCACCATAACCTTATGATCACCTTCCATTTTGGGTATATAGGAAATGGAATAAGTGAGATTTTTGTCGTTGTTGAAACGGACATCAGCCTTTTCCACAAGACCATCGGGTGTGACAATTTCGACATCAACTTCGCCTATGCAAACAAGCAAAATTAATTATTGTTGAAGAAATAATGAATATTCATTCAATTTACCTTTGCCGGCTGAGAAAGTTTCAACAGTGAAATTGGCTGGCGCTCCTACCACAGGGCCAACAGGTTCAATACCTGGACCATAAGCACGTACTCTGTGAACACATAAAATATAAAGACGTTAATCAAACACTCCAAGTGGACTTAATTTTAAACTTAAAAGCATAAAGTTAAATTTGAATGCGATATTGGTTTTTTGTTACGGAAAGCCTTTCCAGAAATAACAAGCTTTAAATAAAATATTACGAATAGCGAGTAACTTCGAAGCTGCAAACACAATTTCTAAAGTCTTAAAAAAAAGAACTCGATGGCTGTCAAAATATTGATATAAAAATGAAAATAAAGATTTTTAGCTGAAATAATAAAAGGTGATTTTTTAGCAACACTACTTTTGGCAGCTCGGCTGTTTTCGTGTAACATGTTACTGTCAAAAATGTTCAGTTTGGTCTATAATTTGACCATGAATCGACTTAAAAACGAACAAAGCTTGCAGATTATTGAAATTTATCATCAAAATTCATGCTCGGTTAAGAAAGTGCATCGTCCACTTTTTTATCGGAAAATTGTCTTCAGCGACGGAGCTCATTCCTGGTTGAATGGATACGTGAACAAGCAAAAGTGCCGCATTTGGTATGAAGATCAGCTAGAAGCATTGCATCCCGAAAAATGAAGAGGTGGACTTGACTGACATGTGGTTTCAACAAGACGGTGCCACATGTCACACAGCACACGAAACAATGGCCCAACTGAGAAGGAAATTCGGTGAACAGTTTATTTCGCGTTTGGAGCCGGACTATTTTTTGTGGGGCTATGTTAAGGCTCATGTCTATAGGGACAAGCCCGCAACGACTGACGCACTGGAAGCCAATATTGAAGAATTTATTCGTGAGATACCGGCCAGCATATGAACTATTTGAGGTATAGCCGTGGTCAACATTTACGTAAGATCATCTTTAAACATTGAATTATATACATACATAGATCGTTCTATCGAATCAAATCAAGATTTCATACATTTCTCTAAAATTTATGTGTTTCATTAAATCAAATCCAAAAGCTCTCAAAAAATCACCCCTTATATACGAGAGTTTAAAAAGAAAACAAGTGAAAGCATTATACGCGAATATGCCTGATCTTGAAGTAGAAATTTTTTTAATATCCTACGGACACATGCCCAGGATAATACTGGTTACTGGCTTGAATAAAAATTTGCTCGCATTTCTTAGAAAAGCATAACGATTTAGAAGCTGATCCCGAAAACTGATCTCCCAAAGCTTTTGAAAGTGCGAAATTAAAGCACAAAATATACTTACAAAGATGGATGACTTTAACGTAAGAAAAAATTTAAAAAATCTCTGCCGATTATCTCATTATGGAAAGAGACAAATGTATCAAAATTATTGCTACGAATAGTACATAGAATACGAAATCAATGTTAAAACAAGAGGAAAATTTATGCCGTTGTAGGAGAGGGATAGCAGAAAAGTAATATCTCTCGTCTCGTGATATCTATATATATTTCGCTTCTAATGAAGAACTCAGAACATGTATTTTTCATAGATATTACAGTCTGTTTCTCAGAAGCAATAATAATAATATTAAAATTCTCCAGCTTAAATCTTGGCGAAAAATTAAGTTAAGTTTTGCATTTAAATACAGCAAAAAAAAAACAAATTAGGGTTAGGAAAAAAAGCACAACAAGTTTAAGACATCAGCAGGTAAAAGGAATAAAACAATCTGCGTTATAAAGCATTTTGCAGCAACAAAATCTGAGGGGGAAAATTAGCAAAACTTTAACCGCGCAGTGGCAAGAACATTAACAAAGAGCGTTGAAGCATTCATTCCCAGACTTACCGCGGCGGAGGAATGCTGATTTTTAACATTTAGCAGGTTTTTATAGTTTTGGTTTTTGTTGTTGTTGTTGTTGTTTTTATAAAAAATACATTTTAATTTGGTTTGAGAGATTTAAAAAAATAAAATAAACGAATGCAAAATTTGTGGAAGCGTTTTTTAAAAGTTGTGGAAATTATTTTAGATGAAGAAATTTTTACACACACATTTAATAAAAATTAGTCCCCATAGAATTCGTTTGTTTAGAATTTTACAAAAAATGGCGCTCAAACGAATGAATTGCATTTTTTTTTCATAATTTTGGGTAAAGACGCCAGGCATATGGTACATAGATCCAAAAATAGGGAATATATAAAATAAAAACACAATTTAGTACAATTATCCAATGAAATAGTTTGAGAAAGAAAAGATTTTTATGAATTTAATAAGGAGATGCAAATAAAGGCATTTGTTGAAAAAAGAAAAAGACGAGAAAGAGAAAAAGAAATAGAGAAATGGAATCATTAGAAATCAAAGAAAACGGTTAAATGTTTGAATGTTTTTCAAATGGGATCTATTACCAAAACAAAATTGATGCAAATCTATATATAATGTTTACATTAGATAAACAACTTTTAAGACTCACCTGTTGGGATTGGTTTTTGGTCTTAGAGGAGCTCCTTGCTTCAATTTAGCATTGGGATATTGTGACAGATATGTCATCATAGACTGTTCATCTACATTGGGATTGACCAATTCTTCGGGCTTGATCAATTGTCTGACATTCAACCAATCATCAGCGAGACCCATAGCTTCGGAAGCATTTTGGACGGCATCTTTGGGATCCCACATGTCCCAATCGGGACATAGACCAGGTGCACAGGCATCAACCAAAGCACCCACTGCTTTACCAGTCGTCCAATCATTGGTGAAGTTATTAATGGGCATATCGGGTATTTTACCATGAATCCAGTTAAGCAATCTGCAAATATACGACAGCAGATATTGAAATTGAAATTTTTAAATTATAACAAAAATTCAAAAAAGTTATTTCTCTTTAGAGTCAGTTTCTAACTAATTAAGTATCCAATTTAAAAATAATTAATTCTTCAAAAGAAATAACTGAAAGCAACTCAAAAAAATATCATTGCAATAGATTTTAACAAATGCATATTTTCTAAAAAGTTATTTTTAATCATACATTAATTTTCTTAAGACATTTCTTTGAAACAAAACCCTTGTTTAAAAGGACTCCAGTAATATTTTAAAAGGTACTTTTTTCAAATATAAAGTTAAAAAAGGTACATTTCTTCTTTACGAAATACTTTTGTGAAATAAAGTAGCTTTTGTATGGAAATAGCCAACTTTTAAAGCAGCACCTTTTTAAGGAAGTTTATTTTTAAGAAAGCACGTGTTTAAGAAAGTACATTTATAAGAAAGTACCTGTAATAGAAAGTACTTTTATAAGAAACTACCTGTAATAGTAAACACCTTTATAAGAAAGTACCTGTAATAGAGAGTACCTTTATAAGAAAGCATCTTTATAAAAAAGTACCTTTATCTGAATGTACCTTTAACAGAAAGTACCTTTATAAGAAACTACCTGTAATAGTAAGCACCTTTATAAGAAAGTACTTGTAATAGAGAATACATTTATAAGAAAGTGCCTTTATAAGAAAGTACTTACATAAGAAAGTACCTTTAAGAGAAAGTACCATTATAATAAAGTACTTTTATATGAAAGTACCTTTATAAGAAAGACCTTTATATAAAAGTACCTTTGTATGAAAGTACCTTTATATGAAACTGCCTTTATACGAAAGTATCTTTATAAGAAAGTACCTTTATATGAAAGTACCTTTATATGAAACTGCTTTTATATGAAAGTACTTTTATAAGAAAGTACCTTTATAAGAAAGTACTTATATAAAAAAGTACCTTTAGCAGAAAGTACATTTATATGAAAGCACCTTTATACGAAAGTATCTTTATAAGAAAGTACCTTTATAACAAAGTACCTTTTTATGAAAAGACCTTTATACGAAAGTACCGTTATAAGAAAGTGGCCCTTTAAAAAGTATACTTTAAGAAAGTACCTTTTTAACAAGGTACCTTCTCAAGAAAGTACCTTTTAAAATAGCACGATTTGAAAAGTGCCTTTTAATATTACCTTCTATAAAGTACCATTCGCAAAAGTATTTTTTGCAAAAGAAAAAGTACGTTTTAAAGAATTACCTTTTTCGTAAAAAGCATCTATTAAAAAATTTCCTTTTGAGAAACTACCTTTACACTATAAAGTTTAAAGGACAATGCATTATAATTATCCAAGAAATATGCCTTTTAATGCAATATTTTTTAAAAGTATCTATATGAAATTAATGGCATTTTCGTTTCTAAAACAAATATGACATTTTGTTGAGAAATTTATGAAAAAATCTGTTTATCGGTATAATTTTAAACACTTAAGTCCCTTACAGAATTGCCTGCCCTCTCCTTAACAGTTTGTGCTTACTAAAGAACACTATATTTCCTTTTTGCTTATTGAAAGGGCAAAAAATTTTACAGTTTTTTTTAGAAACGAAAATGCCTCAACATTTTATTAACACTCATTTTAAAAAGTACCTTTCAAGCACTTTTTGAAAACAAGCTTTGGAAAATATTCTTATCTTCAAAAAGTAGCTTAGAAAGGTAAGCTTTTAAAAAAAATTTCAATATTTTAGTTGACTATTTTGAAAAAAAGTGTACTAAAAGGACTTTTTGTTAGAAAAATTTTTTTTTAACTAACCTTTGTTTTGGCGTTGCCCCAGAGCCATTCAATTGATTTTCATCTTCACCATCCCACATGGGCATTGAGATAGAATAGTGCAAAATCAAGGTCCATATTAAACCAAGAATTAATTTTAATTTACAGTCAACAATATCGGAAGAGTCTGGAAAACAAAAACAAATTTATATAAATAATAAATATAATAAATGACAGTTTTTTTCAGTTCTTTTATTTGAGTTTAAATGATTTGAATATGAAACAAATGAATAGAATTAGAAATAGATATGAAAATAAAGAAGAATTTCGTAAAATAGGCACAGGTCACTGAAATTTACCATTTCTATCTTCTTCTTTTTCGTTCGACATAACTTTTTCAATTTTTTTTTTTAATAAATAATTTTTTTGCAGCCATATCTTTGTTACTTTTATTTAATTTTGTAGCCAAAATGATAAATCAAATGCTTTGAAAGAAGAAAAAATAAAAAAATATTTTATTCAAATTTCAATACATTCAAATAATTTGTATAAATCGCATATTGAAAAAGATTAAAAAAATTTCACTAAAATTGATTTATTAATACAACTTCAACTTTATTTGAACAAATGAAGCCACTCTCGCTCTCTCTCTTTCTCTTCTTCTCTCTCTCACTCTCAATGAAAACAAGTCTTAATATTTAAAATTTCAAGTTTAAGGCTGAATTTGTAAAATTTCAAATATTTCCCATCCAAATATGGCTTAAAAGAATGCAACTGTTTTAGACGCTCATGTTTCAGTTAATACGAAATCGCTATTATTTATTTCAAGTTAATTGCTTTGCTTTTGTTTTAAGCCATGAACTTGGCCAAACCATAAAATATAAAAAATTGCCACATTTATTACAAAGTGGTAGCGCTGAAATAAGTTTTAAGCTTTTCTTTGAAATAATTATTAATTTTTTTTTTGGCATAGACTTGTTTGTCGTGATTATTTTATTATTTAACTTGTTTTTTTTTTTTGTTGCAAAAATTCAAACACGTCTTTTTTTGTTGTTGAACAAGTTTTCGTTCATAACTGTTGCTTTGAGTTTCAATAAACAATTTTTTTGGCTTTAACATGTTGTCAAAATAATTTTAAAACCTTTTAACTCTGCTTCTCATTTATGAACGGTTGTTCTTTATATGGTGTGGTTGGTGGCTCCGTCACGTCACTTCATCCATGTCAAGAGATTCACGAACGTCATAAAATGTGTTTAAGAAAATTGCTTGATGAATTATTTGCATTTTTTTTTTGGAGTCATTGGATTAGAAGTTTTGATAAGTTGTTTGTAAAATTTCATATATTTTTCATTTAATAAAAATACTTGTATGATTCATAAAGGAAATTGTTTCGTTAGAATTTTTTTTTAGATGACACACAAGTAAGTTGTTTTTATTTAAATACATATATGTGTGTGTGTGTGTTTGTATGTACCATATGTACATACGGCTACATAAGTGCACAGGAAGCAACAGGTGGTAGTGGCAACTTTTGTAATATTAGATTGTTGCAGCAAACATATTATAGTTGTTTTGAAATTTCATTTATTGGAAATATATGTGAAAATTTATAAAAATTACATTTATTGGAAATATATGCGAAAATTTTGAAAAATTTATGTAGTTTTGACTACAGGTAGGGGCTTCGATTATAAGATATCAATTAAATTTCAGAATTGCTAAAATTTATCATAAGCTTTAAAATAATTAAAAAAAAATTTAAAAGAAAAAAAGATTAATTCATAAAAAAGCTTGATTTAAGGTCAAGGAAAAAAACTACTAAAACTATAAAGGGGCGTCAACAGTCAGAGAAAGTTATTTATGTGAAAAAAAATATATAAAAATTTAAAGCAAATTCATTTAAAAAATAATTTTAAACTAATCAAAACTAAACTGACCTTCGTAGACTAGTAGGTGGTAGTGTACTAGACTCGTAGTGCGAAGGTCCCAGGTTCGAATCTTGCCGCAGAACTCTGGCAGTTTGTGTCTGATAATTAAAGGGAGCGCACAACAAGCCTTCACTGGCTTAAGTGTATGTCGTATGACATGGGCTATCACACCCCTCCAATCAACCTAACCTAACCTAATCAAAACTAAAAGCCGAATAGACTACGCAAGCAGCTTGACAAACAAGACAAAATTTTCGACTTGTGCAAGCCTGTTGCATAGTCTATGGCGGCATTTTCGTGTTTGACAAGCAACTTGTAGAAAAATCAAAACAAACAAAAAATTATATTTTGAAAACCTGCTGTTAAATTGTTTCATTTGCAATAAAACTTTCATCGAAAGAGATAAAATTTAGCTTTGTGATTGGAGTTGATGAAAAATTGTTATTTGTTATTGTTATGAGAATTTAGAAAAATCTAAAAGTCTTTGTCCAGAAGCATCTTCTATGGAACAGCATTTCCTGATCTGTGCCAAATAAGTATAAAAATAAGTCCTTGCCATCAAAGTTACACACTATCATTGCAGTTTGTGTGTTATAAACGAGCTCTACTGTATATCACATTAAATAAAAAATTTAAGAAATTTAAAATGAAATACGAAGAGCAGTGATATTTTATACATGTGCGGCACATAGAAATAGTTTGAATAGAACGTATACATCTCAGCATGCGCAGAAGGTGGGTCTAGCTTTTGAATTTTGAAAATAATTATTTTACATGTTAATATTGATGAGTGTTTGGCATTTTTTAGATGATAATAGATGCTTGGGGGTGCTTTCGTGCTTATGGTATAAACTAAAAAAAAAAATTATTTGCCACCATTAACAAACCAGGTACTTTCACACACTGGCTTTCAAACAATAAGTTAATATAAAAATAAAATCAAATTAATTTGTTAATGCCATTTTAAATAAAAATATAAATAGAAATAGAAATACTCGAAAGCCACTAAAGTAGGCTTATCTTCGAAACAGCACAATAGCAAACTAATTACTAAATTAGTTAAATAAAATTTTCAAAAGCTCTTTTTTGAATTAAAATTTAACGAGACCCACAATTAAAAATGCGTAAGTAAATCAAAGTGCCACAAAAATATGGTCATACCAACAAAAAAATAATGAAATAAAATAATAAGACGACTTAAAGCTTTAGAAATTACGTGTAACTTTCTTCGAACGAAATTAATAGGAAATCACACATATACAACCGCACAAAAAGAAGGTAATTAAAAATAAATAAATAAGAAAATCTACAATAAGAGATGATTAAAAATATAAATATCAAAATTGGCAAGAGGCAATAAACGGTTTGAAATAACCATATTTATAAATATTAATGACTGCTACTTGTTAGAAATAGACAGTTGAGTAAACACAAACTAAATGGCTTTGACACCCATTTGCAAGCCACCACTATACGCTTTATCTTCGAATCCACCATAATCAGAGAAGACGTTGGTTCTTCTTACCAAATAGTGGCTGTAAGAAGCAAAATGAAAAATAAATCAAACAAAACTTTTTAATTAAAATAGTTTCAACTGAGCAGCAAAAGGAAATTTGAGATGCAGTTGAAATTGTTTGGAAACTGAACTTGTTGGAATATGAAATGGAGAAACATTAAACCGGTTTATTTTTCTCCTCCTAATCCTCCTCCACCCAATTTTATGAGGTAAATTTGTTTGTGTTTTAGCGTGATTGCCAATTTGTCACATGGAAATTCGAGACATGCGCATTCGCACGAATGCCACAATACGGTTTTTCTTTCCATTATTTTTTTTCAATAATTAAATCCAATTGTGAAATTGAGTCTTGTTGAACCTTCGTAGTGAACAGACGTGTTAGCGGAGTTTTTTTTTCTCATACTAAGCAAACAAAAATACAAACAAAAAAAAAAATATTCGTAATAAGTACTGATTCGTAATAAGTACAGTTTTTGTTAAATTTGCTTTACTTGCATTAATAATATTTTTCGTATAAACTGAAACAACAAAAAAACAAAAAACACAAACAAAGTGACTGTGGAATACTCTGCATGAGTACCTCAAAAACAAAAAATTGTGAAGTGAGTTCTAACGGCAGAAATGCCTATTTTACTGTGAGTTCTGAAGCTCTTAATGCAAACAATAAAAAGAAAAAATTGGATGACAGTCTTTTTCTAACGGCAAAGCCAATTTTACGTGAGCGATCAAATTCGCTTACTCCGATGCCAAGTAGTGATTCGGTAATATTACCATTGCCTAGTTCATCGTTATTTAAGTCAGCGCCATTATCCGCTCTGGGCTCGTGTTCATCACTTAACCCAGTTATCACAATGGACGATAATATTCAAAAACCTAAAGTGCCTGTCGGAATGGACAGATATGTAACGGTAGTAAAGCGCGGGCGAAGCCCAAATTCATCCAAAATCTCATCTGTTCCGAAAATATCCAGAGACAACGACGCCGCCTCAGCTAATCGTCAAAACCGGTTTAAAATATTACAAGATGACAGCGATAAACCCGAAGAATCTTCGAAAAAAACTTCAAAACCACCACCAATCTATCTGAGACAAAAAAACTCGAACACACTTATTAAAAAACTAATCTCGGCCATTGGTGAAAAGTCATTTCACATTGTTCCAATAAAACGTGGTAACATTGATGAAACAAAAGTTCAAATATATGATGAAAAAGACTTCCGCAAAATGGTTAACGAATTCGAAAAAAATAAAACAAGTTTCTACACATTCCAGCTTAAGAGTGCTAAAGGCCTACAGATCGTATTGAAAGGCATAGATTCTTATGTAGTTCCTGAGGAAATTAAAGATGCTCTCACCCTCCAGGGATTTAAGGTAAAGAATGTCTCTAACATAATAAACAGGGAGAAGATCCCCCAACCCTTATTTCGCGTTGAATTGGAGCCGAATGATATAAAATTGAAGAAAAATGAGACCCATCCAATTTATAATTTAAAATATCTGTTATACCGGAAAATTACAGTCGAAGAACCACACAAGCGCTCAGGACCCGTACAGTGCCATAATTGTCAAGAATATGGCCATACGAAAACTTATTGCAAATTACCGTCTGTTTGTGTTGTGTGCGGTGAATTACACAACACTGCTATTTGCAATAAGTCGAAGGACCAGAAGGAAAAAAAGTGCAGTAATTGTGGAGGTAATCACACTGCTAACTACAGAGGATGTCCTGTATTCTCTTTTGTGAAACAAGCTATGACCCAAAAGCCTAAAGTAACTCCAGCTCAAGCAGGAAATACGTACTCCGCTACTCATCCCCTAATGGCCCAACCAATCACTTCACATGTATCGTATGCTGACGCTGTGAAGATCAACTCTATTCCCGTTCAAAAAGTGTCACCACCAAACAATACAACAAACGCAAATGCAAGCTTTAATTTCAATCGCCTTGAAGCTACTATTGATAATCTGGTGCAAACTATAAGCAACTTTACGACAAATATGACTAGCATGATGCAAGAAATGCTGCGAATGCAGAACACTCTGCTTCTAGCATTAGTTAACAAGCCATGAACACGTTAAAGTTATGTTTCTGGAACGCTAACGGCATTCGCCAACATAGAAACGAACTAGAGCACTTCCTCACGGTGAAGAATATTGATGTAATGTTGGTATCTGAGACTCATTTGACTTCGAGAAGCCTTTTTAAAATGAGTGGCTACACCTTATATGATACAAAGGACCCGAGAGGAAGAGCATGTGGAGGATCAGCAATTCTAATAAAGTCAAGACTCAAGCACTATATTCTTGAGAACACTTGTGAAGACCATCTACAAGCAACAAATATTTGCATCGAAAATTTTTGTTCAAATCTTGTGCTTTCATCAGTTTACTCCCCTCCCAGATTTTCAATCAGTGAAGATCAATACGAGGATTTTTACAAAACTCTTGGCCCTTGTTTCGTAGCAGCTGGAGACTACAATGCAAAGCATACGTTCTGGGGGTCGCGTCTTATTACTCCTAGAGGTCGAGCATTGTTCAACACAATTTCAAAAATGGATTTGGATGTCATTTCTAGTGGGGAGCCCACTTACTGGCCTACTGACATACAAAAAATTCCGGATGTTATAGATTTTGGGGTCATGAAAAATATCCCTAGGGATTTAATTCATGTTGAAGCTTCACATGATCTCTCCTCCGATCACTCTCCCACGATCGTTACAATTTGTAGCCCACTAAGAAGTGACTTACCTGACCCATATGTGAAGATGATACATCGTGTTAACTGGCTGGGGTTCAAAAAATATCTCAGTAGTCATTGTACGGAAAACATCAGGCTTAGAACTCCCGATGATATTGAACTTAACATTGCCAATCTTACCGAGAATATTAAACAGGCTGCTAAACATGCCACTACCTCCCATCCGCAGACTGGGTTTAATAGAATTTATTCTGCGGACATTGAACGTCTCGTATGTGAAAAAAGAAGAGCTAGAAGGGAATGGCAACAGCACAGATCGCCCCAACATAAAATCAGACTTAGAGAATGCACTAAACGACTCCAAGAGTTGCTTTCAGCTGAAAAATCTGCTTCTCTTAAGAACTACCTGGAAGGTCTCGATGTCACTGCAGCATCTAATTACTCCTTGTGGCGCGCTGCTAAAAAGCTTAAAACACCCGTTGAGTCTAAACCACCCCTGCGCACTTCTACCGGAGGTTGGGCAAGAACTAATACTGAAAAAGGTAACATATTAGCTGGTCATTTAAAAGACGTATTTACCCCAAACACATGTACTGGTGCTGTTGATTTGCCGAGCGTAGTTGCTCTACCCCCTCGACCTATAAAGTTTAAGATGCTTGATGTACAAAAACTAATTGCTGAAACCAATCCAAAGAAGGCCCCGGGTATTGATGGAATTAGTAACAAGATGCTGATGCAGTTGCCTCGTATTGCTATTAGAATCCTGTTATTTATTTTTAATGGCATCTTACGACTGGAGTATTACCCACACAGCTGGAAACTTGCCATGGTCAAAATGATTCCAAAGGTGGGTAAAGATCTTACCAAGGCTGAGTCATATAGGCCAATAAGTTTGCTGTCAACAATTTCGAAGCTCTTTGAAAAACTTCTCATGACAAAATTGTCCCCAATTCTAGCTGATAATGGATGCATACCGGACCATCAATTTGGTTTTAGAAGTCAGCACAGCACCATTGAACAATGTCATAGATTGGTTCATTTCATAAGAAGAACATTTGAAGAAAGAAAGTATTGTTCTTCCCTATTTATTGATGTCTCTCAGGCATTTGATAAAGTGTGGCATGAAGGCCTAATTCTAAAATTGAAGACATATCTACCAATAAACATTGTAAATCTTTTGGAAAGTTACATTATTGCCCGGAAGTTCACTGTCGTGGAAGGAGACTTCATGAGTGTGCCCGAAACCATTTCATCTGGGGTGCCTCAGGGGAGTATACTGGGGCCAGTTTTGTATTTGATTTATACCTGTGATATGCCTTTGAGCAGTAATATCCTCACCTCTACATTTGCCGATGATACAGCCTGCCTTAGTATGCATGAAAACCCTCACGAGGCATCCCGTTATCTTCAGCAACATATTAACCTGTTGGAATTGTGGTTGAACTTATGGAGAATAAAAGTAAATGAACAAAAGTGTGTTCATGTTACATTTACCCTACGAAGAGATACTTGTTCCCCCATTCAAATCAACAATCAAGTTGTTCCTCAACATTCACATGTGAAATATCTTGGTATTCACCTCGACCGACGGCTTACATGGAAACACCACATTGACTCTAAGCTGACACAAATGAAGCTTAAATTAACCCAGATACATTGGCTGATTGGTAGAAATTCTACCCTCAGTCTAGATTGTAAACTTTTAATATACAAGTCGCTTTTGAAGCCGATATGGTGTTACGGAATTCAGCTATGGGGCACTGCTTCAGCTTCCAATGTAGAGAGAATCCAACGAATGCAAAACAAAATATTAAGGTTAATAACTACGGCTCCATGGTACTTGAAAAATTCTATTTTACATCGTGATTTAAATATGCCACTTGTGACCGCTGAAATTGCAAAATATGCTGGAAAATATTTAACAAAACTCGAGTTCCATCCTAATCCCCTTGCTCGTAACATCTTGAACTTTCCTGGACACATCCGCTTAAAAAAGAGGGACACTACGGCATTAATACGCAACTCTCCAGATGAAATTCTTTGAAAATATTTTTTGTGCTTAACATGAATTTTATGTATTATTAATTATTATCACTAAGTTTATGTCCGACACTGGTTGGGCCTAATAATTATTTATATATTTAAGATTTGAACACTTATTGTTAGTTCAATTATTTGAAGATACAATAAACATATATTAGCGTGAAAAAAAAAAAAAAAAAAAAAAAAAAAAAAAAAAAAATTGTGAAATTGATGATCAAGTTGGATTTAGCCATGTTAATAAATAACAATTACTATTTTAAGAGAGATAACGTACATAGAAAGATGGAAAAATAAGGTCAGCAACTGATCAATGAATAATATTTCAATGTCTTTATATGAATAAAAAATTTTGTTAATGAAAATCTAATTATAAATGGAATTATATTGAAACAATATTTAAAATTTTACAAAAGGACTTTATGAGAAATGTACTAATGAAATAATAAAAATACATTTATAATATATATTATAAGGAAATTGAATTTTGAGAAAAAGAATGCAACATTTAAATCCATAAATTCTTCGCTTTAATTTAAAAATTATAATTTTTAAAAAAGTACACTCCAAAAAGTTCGACATGCAAAAGCGCCTTTTACAAAAAACATCTAAAAATTTCTCGCAAAAATGCCTTTTAGAATCTCATTTTACAAAAGTAATGCACTTTTCGAAAAAGTACTTAAAATTATCCTTTATAAAAGTGCATCTTTAAAAAGTACCCATTGAAAAAAGCATTTTACAAAGTATTTCTAAAGAATTTACTTTAAAAAAATCCCTTGAAAAATTTACTTTTTAAAAAGTACACTTTGAAATATTACCTTTATAAAGTGCGTTATTAAAATACATTTCAAAATTCATTTCTTTTAATAAAGCACCCATTAAAAAAGTGCTTGTTAACAATATGAGATTTTTAAATATTATTTTTCAAATGTAGCTTTTCAAGAAGTTCCTTTTGAAATAGTTCTCATCAAAAGTATTTTTTTTTATAAAAAAGTATAAACTTTGAAAAGTACCTTTTGAAATAGTACCTTCTAAAATGTTACCTTTTAGAAAAGTACCTTGTAAAAACTACCTTTAAAAAAAGTACCTTTAAAAAAGTACCTTTAAAAAAGTACCTTTTAAAAAAGTACCTTTTAATAAGGTACCTTATAAAATAGTAGCTTTCTAAATGTTACCTTTTAAAATGTTACCTTGTAAAAAAGTACCTTTTTAAAATTACCTTTAAGTAAAAGTACTTTTTGAAATAGTACCTTTTAAAATATTACCTTTTAGAAAAGTACCTTTTAAAAATTACCTTTTAAAAAGTACCTTTTAAAAAAGTACCTTTTAAAAAAGTACCTTTAAAAAAGTACCTTTTAGTAAAGTACCTTTTAATAAAGTACCTTTTGAAATAGTACATTTTAAAAAAGAACCGTTTAAGAAAGTACCTTTTAAGAAAGTATCTTTTAAGAAAGTTTCTTAAAAAATTACCTATTAAAAAGTACCTTTTAAAAAGTATCTTTTAAAAAAGTACCTTTCAAAAGGGTATCTTCGAAAAAAAGTGCGGTTAAAACCAGTGCTTTTTAAAGAAAGCTCCCTTAAAAATAACTTTAAAAAAGTACAATTAAAAAATTAACTTAGAAACAGTACCCTTTAAAAAACTACTTTGTAAAAATAGTACCTTTAAAAATAAGTATCTGTCAAGAAAATACCTTCAAAAAATTACTGAAAAAAGTATGTACCTTCAAAAAATGCCTTTTAAAAAATACCTTTCAAAGTCGAATTTTCTCCCAAATATGAAAGCGAAGCCTATAATTAGGTATGTAAGTGTATGTATGATTCAACATCTTTTATTTTTTTAATAAATAATTATTATATAAAGAAAACTTTAACACATTCATGATTTTATTTTTCGTACAATTGCTTTCGCATTCAGAATTTAAGAAAAGTGTGTTAAGTAGGAATGAAATAAGAGAACTATTAAATTAAATTAAATGATAAATCGACTTAGTATACATGCTTTTTAATGACATCATCATCATCATCAATTCATAAAAAGGAAGAAAAAATATTTAATTTATGATAAATGAGTGTTTGGTTCACAATCTTTTCTAAAGAATTGTATGGGTAACAGACAAACCACTTGACATGTATTCTTATTACTTGCACCAAGTACTTTTTTGTTGCAAGAATTTGTTAAAAAAATTAATGCTTCGTTGGCTGCTAATTCAACATAAACGTTTCGTTAATGGGGAATTGTCCAAGAGCGTTTAATTTTTTTCATAATGAAAAATTAATAAAATTGTCAAAGTAAATAAATTTTAAAAAATAAGTCAATAAACGTAACGATAACACTGAATGAAAACGTTTAAGGCTGCGAACTAGATGCGTAATTATTGTTATTATTTTACATAAGTACCAATATACTTCAAGGTATGTATAATATAATATGTACTATGTGTTCATGAGAGTGAGCTACATATGTACATGTATACTTAGGGGTTATTCTACCTGAAAAGCCAAGTATTTAAAAGCTCTAAATATTTTTTCAACATAATTACTGAAGTTCATGCATACATACATTTTTAAAACGGATTCTTTCGATTCTACTTGAATATTCTTCTGTATTGGGACCATCAACGTATACCAACACACATACATACGAGGGCCGGTCAACAAGTCTGTGACTTTTAGAATGAAACACAGGTCTTTGAATATAAAAAATCATATTATTTTTCAACACAGTCTCCTTTGTGCTCTATACACGTTGTCCAACGTTACCCAAATTTTTTTGTCCTTTACAAAAAATAAGATTTGTAAGGGTCAATAAAATAAGCATTTGTTTGTGAGATTTGTGAGAACTTCATCGTTGGAGTCAAATCTCTTTCCGCCGAGCCATTTCTTTACACTTGGAATGAAGAAATAGTCACTTGGGACTAAATCCAGAGAATAGGGCGGATGAGAGAGCAATTCGTAGCCTGATTCATGGAATTTCGTCATGGAAACTGCACATGTGCGCACCTCGATTGTCCTGGTGGAAAAATACAATAGTTTTTTTTTCAGTCAATCCAATCGCCATTGATTGTTTTACCCTTTTGAAGGTAATCAATTGTGGATTATAACGCGTGCATCGCAGAGACGGTCGCCAAGACTTTATTGGCTGACAAACACACCTTGACCTTCTTTGGCGCCGATTCACCTCGAGAAAACCACTGGTTTGAGTGCTGTTTGGTCTCTGATGTGTTGTGGTTTCGCAACGATTACGAAACGGCATAAAAACTAGTCCCTCTTTGCGGTTGAACACGATTGCGTTTATGGGCGATTGTGATTGTGTGAAACTCACTGTTTTGACTGCTTTTTAGCCTCTGGTGTGTTGTGATGGAACCTGGTTTCGTCTACGTTTACAAAGCGGTGAAAAACTCACCCATATTGCGGTTGAAGAACGGCAAATACTTCCAAGAAGTTGTTACACGATTGCGTTTATGGGCGATTGAGAGCAAACGTGGCACACATCTTGCGGAAAGCTTTCCCATACCCAAATGATTATTAAAAAGTGAAACCACTAAGCCATGTGATATGCCTATGGTTTCCACAATCTCTGGCATTTTCAATCTCCAACCGTCCAATAATATATCGCAAATTTTTCAATTGTTTCAGGTGTAGACGTAACTGGACGTCCAGAACGTTCGGCATTTTCCATGCTTATGCGGCCACAACGAAATTCAGAAACCACTTTTTTCCATTGAAATTGTTGGTGCAGAGCTCCCATAGCGCGAGTATTTATCAAGCTTAGCCTTGGTTGAAGTCTTGGGCTTTTTCCGCAAAACTAATGCTTAATGAGTACACGAAGTTCACTTTTTTCTATTTTCCCCTGAAATCCCACAGTAGTCAGCTATTAATGTTTTCAAATACAAACTAAATGACACAGCTTGTTGAAATGTTGACAGGAGTCAAGAGGCATCTGTCAATCCTGGCAGAAGCAGTGTTGCCCTTTTAGTTCAGAGGCGAGAAATTAAAAATAGTCACGGAATTATTGAGCCACCCTCATAGATTTCAAAATATTTGTTTGTTATGACTTACAAACTCTAAACTTCTGTTGGATTTTTTTTCTAATTTCGCTTTAATCATCTGCTTATAAACATATTTAATAATTAATTCAAATATTCACATCTCCAGGGGGGAAATTACTAGACAATGGAAATGATCATTGAAAATGTTGTTGCATACATGCGAGTAAATATTTAAATAATAATAAAACAAATGTGTTAAAATGTCTATAATTTATACAAAATGTATGAGTTAAGTACACAATTACAAAATATGCAATTGTTGTTTAAAAAACTACGAGTAGAAGTTTTTTTTTAACTGAAAATTAAATCATTATAATTACGTAATCGAAATGAAGTGTTTTTTGCAAATAGAAATAAAAATTTAATTTAACAATTTGTAACGGATGTTGAGATTTTTTTATAGAAATAAAATAAACTTTTTAGTTATTTTGAGTTTTAAAATTTATTCGTCCCTGTGAATGACATTTCCACAAACACATAATCTTCTGAAAGGAATTTTAATTAGGGGAAGAGTTAAGCTGACAGTCTGGACTGACTAGTCACGTTTGCAATTGAAGTATAGACTTGAAGAATTTTTATCATAAATAGCAAAATTATATAATTTTTCAAAATAATTTTAATGGCGAACGCTAACTCATTATTAGACCTTCAGCCGTCGTGTTTGAAAAAACCATTCAACGTCGTACTGTCATATAAAAACTCTTAAAGAACAAATGAGAATTACAAAAATATAAATGCCATCAAACGCCTTTTATTTGATATGTTTTTTTTTTTCTTACAAATTTCTATACGACCATTCTGGCATTTTATGACAATGAAAAATTTTTGTTTTCAAAACATCAAAATTAATCGATATACAGTGGAGTTCGGTTATAACGGATTATAGCCTCCAAAAATTTTCCGCTCCCAACATTTTTTGGTTATAACGAACTTGGATTATAGCGAATTTTTCCACTGTAATAAACTCTTTAAAAAAACAGTAAAATAATGCTTGTAGATATTTACGTTTACGGGAATAACGAGTAAAATGCAGCCTCAGACTTCTGGGGAAAATGTTATACAAGGATGACAATATATTTCTCTTTGTGATAGTAATAGCTGGTCCATTTTTTCTTAAAGGAGAAAAAATTCTGGTATTTAAACAGCATTCTTAAAAGCATGGAGTACAGTGGTGCACGGTTATAACGAATTCTGCGGTAGCGGAAAATTTTGTTCGTCATATGCAAAGTTCGTTATAAGTGTATGTAGTACGACTGAAGTGAACCGGCATCGTTCTTAAGCTGTGGTTTTTTTTTTTCATATAATGAAGTAAAATATTTTACGTTTAAGGGGTTAAGCGAACTGTAGAGCATTTAATTAAATTTAGAATAACACTTAAGAAAAAAATTGATTCTAATTCGATTAAACGAGCGCCGTTTAAAAGAAAACAAAATGAAATTCAATTTAAAATCGAAATGCATCTATTTTACATTCAGCATGAATCACATTTTATATTTTCGGTTCAGAGAATATTTTTTATCGTTCTGAGTTTGTTTAAGCGAAACGTTTTATTTATTTATTTTTATTTTTTTTTAAATTAAAAAAAAATAATTAAACGAAAACCTTTTAAACGAAAATCTAGCTTAAACTGAAAACCATCGCTGAAATTTAAATTTTCGTTTAGGCGAATTCAACTGTATTTGATTTCAAATCTGCGATTTTTTCAATTCAAAGGCACACTAATATCCAAATATAACTTTATTGAAATAAATATCTTTAGAATTAGTCATTTGTACAAAAATTGAACCTTTTCTTTTAAAAGCAAAGAAATTAATAATTTTTTTTGGAACATTCTGATAATTTCGAATATGGGGCATAAAAAATTCCGAAACTTTTTCAAAAAAAGCCTAAATTCAGTTTTTAATGGGATTAATTTTTTCAGAATACACCAGTTGTAAGTCCAAAACAATTTATATGGGTCTTTGGTTTTTTTTATTGATTTATTTTGTAAACGTAAGCGCACATACATTTCTTTGAATGTTCTATAATTATATAAAATTTAAAAATTGGTTTCATTACTTTTATTAAATTTATTTTAACCACTACCAAAAAAGTAGTTTGTTTTTAGTGCAAATGACGTTACAAAAGCTCTGTAAAGTATGCATATAATGCAGATGTTCAGCATGTATTTTCCATACAAAACATTTTGTGATGATCTTGCTGGTGCTGCTTACGTCAGAGGTTCCCAACTTTAAGCCAAACAGACAAGAACAGAATTTAACAAATATTTGCAAATATGAATGAATATGAATTTAGAAACATGTAATCGTAACAATCATCAATCCACAAAACAAACAACAAAAAATATACAACGTTTCGTCCAAGTGATGATGCATGATGATGTCGTAAAAACTTAAAATGTATATTCAATACTCCCAACAATGAATTTATGTCATACAATTATATTTCAAAAAGCCATATCATTGAATAGTAAATAGTATACAAATAGTAAACATTCCCATATACACGTATGTATGTACATACATATGTACATATCTATTTACATAATGAAATACATACATATTTATACTCGTATACTGTGTGCTGATAAAGAAAAATTTAAACATTTGAACATATTCATCGAGTAATAAATATATTAAAATAAAATAGAAAGTATTAAAATAATTAAATAAATTAAAAAAAATAATTACAAAAATTATTACAACTTAACACCCAGAGGATACGAACCATAAACTAAATCAGTCTCCTTTAAGCAACCGCCACCGACCAGCGTTGCCACGAACAAAAAAAGAGTAGGCTTAAAATTCTGGTTTATTTCTTTAGAAAAATATTGACATTGAAACATTAATTAACATTGAAAAAAATTATTTTTAATATAAATATTAAAAGAACTATATGAATTATGTAAATAATGTGTGGTTTTTAGTGAAAGTTATACCTGAAACTTAAATTTTTTTTAATACTGGACTTTCCTTTTTTCACTATTTCACATCTCTTCTTCACAAATTTTAATTATTTCATTCTTACTCTTTGTTTGAAATATTCTTATGTTGTTCTTATATTTTATATAAATATTCGTAATGTACATTTTCAATTTTGTTGACTTCCTTTCTGATTATTGATAGATTTGGTTTCAGCGTTTTTTGTGACATAAATTTTAAATTTTCAAAGTTCAGCATAAAATGGTAAAAATTTACAAACTAAACTCAAATTAAAAACTGGCTTAGTTGCCTATTTCTATATACTATTTCTTTTATTCATTGTTTTTATATTGAAAATACAAACAATTTTAAGTTTTTCTCTTTTCAATATAAGTTTTCAAGCGAACGAACGTAGGAACTAATGAAATTTATATATAAGTTTTGAAATGTACAAATATATAATTTTATTTGTATTTTGTTGAAGTCATTTACTTCCTATATAAATTTCTCTCTGATTTTTTTACTTATTAAATTATTAGCAATTCTAGAGTTATACGTTTATGAAACATGTTTAAAAAAAAATTCCACAAAAAATGCACATCCACACTTTAGAGAAAAAATAAACAAAACGACAACGCTGTCTACAACCAACCCTCTCCAATACTGGTGGTTGTTTATGTTATTTTTAAACACAATAGAGTTTGTGTTTTTGTGTATGTGTGTGAGTATTTTCCTTATTACTGACTCAAAGCATTTCTGTTTGTTTATTTTATCTGTGACTTAGATAATTCTCAATGTGTTTATTTTTATTTTTCTATAACAGTTTGTAGTTCTGCCTGAAAGATTTAACGTAAAGAAATCACTAATTTATTCTCAATAAAGAAATTTTGTATTTAATTTGAATACAAAAATTCATTAATCCAATAAATCTCAATAAATAATTATATGTAGGGAAAAGTCAACATAGCTAGAATGTGTGGCTTGAAATCAATATTTTTTTTCAACAGTTTTGTTTTGGTGGGAGTTGCCGCATGTAAGGGTTCTAGATAATTTTGATGATTTTTAGGAAACGATTCGTTTTTCAAGGTCAAAGCGCGAAAAATAACTCCTAATAAAACAAAAATCATTAATTTTAACTGCCTTGTTTGTATATGTGAAACCAAGAAAAATTCATTTTATTGTCTATTTGCATTGAAAACAAAAGCAATTTGAGTTTTTCATTGTTGTTTTCAATACAAATAGTGATAAAGGGAACTCTCCTCTCCCTTCGTTTTACATAAAGAGGTCAGTAACTGTTTGAAAATGTTTTTGTATTTTTTTCAATTTATAGTCTTTTAATCATTAAATTGAAAAAGCATTAAATATGTATGTGTATTTATTTTTATTTTGTTTTTAAAATAGATAATATACTATACATATATTGTACGCACCTGTATTTACGTAAAATTATAAAAAAAATTAAAAATACAAATCGTGTGATATTAACTACGAAATTCGATTAAATACTAATAACGAACTTGAAACCAAAATACATATTCGTAAATATATGTATGTATTATGAGACCGTGGTGATATTGTGGCAATAAAGTTAATAATTTCACATCGTCTTGTTAAAGTTCTAAGTCATTCCTTTTGATGCAATGAAGTTGCAATTGTTATTTTTTTAAACTTTTGCTGTTAAAATGCAATGTAAAGTTGGGATTTCTAATTAATTTCTAAATTTTGTCTTAATTTATAATACAATTTGCGAAAATATTCGCTAAACGTTGGTTGTGGATATAAAACCGAGAGAAGAAGAAACTTCAGATCTGTCACATCGTCTTGTTTTTCTTTAATAGATTAAAATTAGAGAAAGTTTCGAAAACGTATCATTGTTTTATTATTTTATTTATATATAGGCCGATGTATGGTATATTCACATATGTATGTATTCTGCATGGAAAAATACTTTTTAAAGGAAAACACTCGAAAAAATTTTAGCCCTTTAAAATATTTGTAAAAAAGAAGTTAAATCTTACCGGTTTCATTACAAAATAAACGACAGGTATAGTGAAGCATTTCAGCCATCAAAATGTGAAGGCCAACTTTTATTGACATGATTGATAAAAGTAAACTAAAAGATTTCGCGAATTGAATGAAGACAATTAAAAAAAAATTAAAATGATTCATCTGAATCATCAAAAGAAAATTGCAGTTTCTAAACAAAATATTTATTTTTATTTGAATATAACATAACAATACCAACTATTGAAAATCACAAAAAAAATATTTGTTTTTTTGAAACTAACTAAATCAAGGAAAATGTATATTAATCGGTTAGCCGGCTAATCCAAAATTAACCGATTGCTAGCCAATAAAACCAAAACCTCGATTTAAAGAATCGATCTATTGAACGATTAAAACAGAAACTCAATTAATTGAATACCCTAGTGTATATTTTATTTTTTTTTTAATTTATTTTATATTTTATATCATTTTATTACGAGTTATGTTGCTAATTTGATTTATATAATTTTGTTTCGTATGTACACATAATTGGAGATTGTTTTCTTTTCGAATCGAGTCACCTCATGCAACCGATTACTAAATAAATTTATGTCTAAAAATATATACATATACATATGTATATACGAGACATACCTTCATATTTATATTACTCACTCAAGCTTTTTTATAAAATTCAAACGAAGCTTATCAAATAATTCTAAAAACTCACAATGATTTAATAGGAAAAAATTTTATGGAATAAAAACATTCTTTGCTACTCGTACTTCATATTTGTTATTGTACATTAAAATATTAATGAAAAAATTATTGCTTATTTAAATTCATTGACATTGACACATAAATAAAATAAAAGTAGAAAAAAATTTTAAAGCGCGATAAAATTTGAAATAAACTGCGCAAACACACACATACATACCGTATTTGCAAGTACGTATCAATCGTTCTTTTAACGCAGTATAGTCATATCAAAAATCAAATTTTTTTTGGGTCATTGAGGAGAGGAGAGAGAGGCCTTTAAATATGTAACTCAAAAGATCCAAATTTTTATATTACTCTACATCCTCCTACATGTTCCTCTACATCCTCCTTATATTTACAAATAAAAAAGCAAACTTTCCATACGAAAGCTAATACTTCCAAAACTGTAATCGGAATTTGCCAAACTGGTTTTTTTAAGGGCATAGCTAAGATATAGAGCACTAGTGGTTTCAAAACCGCTGTTCTGGTAAGGCTGCCAGTTGTGAAATATGTACATATATGAAATCAAAAACTTCATTTATTTAGTAAATGGTTTGCCATTTATGAATATGGGTCGTTGAACAACCGAACGAGTGTAAAATAGTTAAAAGTTACTACAAAAGTGGTGGTTCAAATGGCCACTTTTCAAGCATTACGTGGTGAGATGATAGTCATAATCGAACTACTGTGGATGTGGCGGATGATCTGAATTTGTCAATTCCGCGGCGATCTCTGCAATTGGGCCTTACATTTGGATTTCAATGCTGATTTTTCGAACAAAAGTTTTTTCAGAGATGATGTTCATATTTCAATCGGTGGTTGCGTCAAAAAGTAAAATTGTCTCATGTGGGGCTCGGGGAACTCCAAAATGATTGTGGAAAACCCATTGCATCCGGAGAAAGTGACTGTTTGGTGCACATTACGGTCCGGAGGTGTCATTGGGTCGTACTTGTTCGAAAATAACGGTGAAAGAACCGCTTACCTTCAATTCAGAGCGTGCTATGCCCATATAATTGATGATTATAAACTGGACGATAAGTGGTTTCCACCACGACCCACATTATTGAATGGTAAGATACCAGAAGGCGTAATTTTGCGTTTTTCAATTGGAATATCATTCGACTTGATGCCGTTAGACTGGGGGGCGATATCAAAGAGCGTGTCCACGCGTATGATCCCCTAAATTAGGAGCATTTAAAAGCCAACATTCCTCAAATTAGCGCCGAGATATCGTCCGAAATATGCGTAAACTACCTTAAAAGGAACCACTGCCGTAACCAATCTGGAAGCGGGCATTTAAATTAAATTTTTTTCGTAAGTAACGACAAATAACGAAATAAAAGTTTTATCAAAATCAGAAAAAAAAACAACTTTATTAAAAAAAGATACATGAATAAAATTGAATTTATTGCTAAAATTCTCTATATCATACATACATAATTGAAATATTTTTTATTGATTCTTGATATTGTGAGATTGCTCATTTAACAATAATGTGATTCAGTGTATTTGAATAATACAATCTGTGTTTTGTTTAAATTTCGAAAGTCTTACTTTGGTCAGACACCTTTTTTTGTTCTTTTTTTGAGACATTCGCATTAGAAATATTTAAATTAAACTTAATTTATCTATGATTTTCTCAGGAATCGATTATGAATAATAAAAATATAATAAATATACTTATTTATTATAAAAATTAATCATTCACATATGTATAATAAGTAATGACGCCATTTATTTTTTATATGTATGTACTCGTATTTGATTTACTGAATTTGATATTTGAACCGCATAAAAAATGACGTCATTATGACATATTTTTTGTAGTTGTTGACGTTTTACTTTTTCACCACCTGGTGTGGAGTATTTGCAGTGCCATTCCAGGTTGCCAGCTGTAGAAATTAAATAAAACGTCTAAAGTTGGATATGTGAATTGATAGATTATACAAGGTGGCGCACAAGTAATGTTATAATTTAAATTGTTTTCCATTTTGTTATAAATGGAAAAAATAGTTTTTCTTCATAAAAAGTTTATTCTTGAGGTGTGCATCGCACCATGGCTTGTTGACAACTAATTCTCTGTATGTCTCACATCATAAATATCAAATGCAAAAATGGCAGCCAATTTAAATTTTGACTAGACCTCGCGATTAAAGTTATAGGTAGGATGAACACGCCCTTAACTAATCATTCACTTTTAGCTCAAAGTAAAGTTGTAATAATGAAATTCTAACTTTAACTAAAGCCAAGTTATAATAATGTCCTTTAATGGTATAAGAGATTATAAAAATAAAGAGTAACGTCGTGTTGCCTTCAAATTTTATTTTTACTGCAGGTCTGGTTTCGTTGCAAAGTCATGGCGGATTGATATTTCGAAGAAGAATGAAAGGTGCACTAAATCGGCTTAGCAATTATTGTTCAAGTACCGGTATCGGGCTACTTAACGCCACTCGACGCTGATTAAGGACCCAACGCCTTCAGCGAAACACATCATAGGCTTATCACGCGAATCTCTATCGGGCAAAACACAAAAATATATATATATATATATATATATATATATATATATATATATATATATATATATATATATATATATATATATATATATATATATATATATATATATATATATATATATATTACGCCATCTGTCACGTCTCCATAGATCATGTATATAAAATTTGGTCAAAATCGGTCCAGTAGTTTTTGAGTTTAGCGATCACGAACATACACGTAATTTTTATATATGTATGTACTACATAGAGACTATTTTTATTTATTTTTTACGTCAATTTAAATTATTGTGAGTATTTCTCTATTCACTTTGATAAGATAATCATAAAAGTAAAAAAGACGTACATATTTATTTAATGATTAAATTTCCGATTATGTGAAAAAAATTATTAAAGCGTTTGCATTCTTTTAACTTAGAGATAAAAAGGTGAACAAAGTTTACCATTGGATTATTATTATTATTAGTTATTGCTCGAAATACAAATATACGAGGTCTGTTCAATAGAAAAGGTAAATTTTGAAATTTTTCGGGCTACGTGCATTCGATTAGCAATTTTTTTTTTGTTTTTTTTGTGGTTAATTTAGTTTGTTTGTGAGAGGCATAACAGTTAGACGTTTCTTATTTGTTTGGCGATTTTCTGCTGTGAAAAAAAATGGATCAAAGAATTTGCATTCAACTTTGTATAAAAAAATGGAGTTGAGTGCTTAAAAGCACTTTTAATGTTAAGAGTGGCATATGCGTGCGAAGCTCGTTCCAAAATTGCTGAATTTTTAACAAAAAAACCGTAGCAAGGGAATCGCTCCGGATATGTTGAATGACGTTAACGACGATCCAGATTTTTTTTAAAAGGGTCATAACTGGTAACGAATCATAGGTATATGGTTATGATTTTGCAACCAAAGACCAATCGTCCTAATGAAAGAGCCAAGGAGAGGCAATACCAAAAAAAAAGCACGCCAATTTCGAATGTCAAGGTTTTGCTCACTGTTTTCATCAATTACCATGGCGTAGTGCATCATACGTTCTTGTCACATGAAAGTACGGTTAATAAGGATTATTATATTGAGGATATGAGCTGCTTGCGAGAAGCAATACGAAAAAAAATGTTCAGAATTGTGGATAAACAATTTATTGCTTTTGCATCACGATAATGCATCTTCTTACTCGTCATTGCTTATTCGTAATTTTTTGGCCGAAAAGAATACCGTAATTGTGCATCAGCCACCGTAGGCCCCCTGCGACTTTTTGCTGTTCCCAAAATTGAAGAGACCCATGAAAGGATGGCGTTTTGTGACGATTAAGGAGATAAAAACCGAATCGCTGAGAGAGCTCAAGGCCATACAAAAAGAGAATAACAGAACTGATTCGAGGATTGGAAAAAAACGATGACACAAGTGTATTATATCTAAGGGGGATACTTTGAAGGGGACAAAATAGAAATTCATGAATAAATACATAAATAGTTTTTGAAAAAAGCTGAAATTCACTTTTTATATTGAAGAGACCTCGTACATACAAATGTATACAAAATATACATATTGTTCAAATAAACTTTTTTTATAGAAACCTAGTTCAAAGTAAGGCCTATTAATAAGGTCTATTCAACAGCCCAGCTGATAGTTAAGATGATTGTCAAACTATATATACATATAAAATTATACAACAATTTTTCCGTCAAGTTTTTCATAAAGAGTTTGACATTTTCGTTCTCGGTTCAATCAATGCCCATTTATAAGGTACATTCCTTTGCATGGACCTTATAAATGGGCATTGATTCAAAATTGTTAACTTACAAACAATTCAATGGAAAAATAAAATAATAATATGTATACGTAATGGAATTTTGAATGTATTTTCAAAGGGTTGGATTGGATGTTGAAGAAGAAGTAAACAGGCCGAGAACAAAGTCCCCTGTAAATAATTACACATAATTAAAAAAAATTTTATAATTTACTATATACAAAAAACTGTTTATAAATTTTTTAATTTTGGAGTCACATTAATGGGCTTCGTTAGCGTTTAATAGTCGTATTTCAATTCTATTGCAATTTCTAACGATATCGAGAGCAGCAATTTGGTCGTTTTTTGGTTGGACGACAATTCCAATATCTTACCCTGTAATAACAAACGATGTAAAATGTTTTCGAATTTTAATGGTAATAACATGCAATTTGGAATCGTATTGCAGAGTAACCTGACGGAGTATTGACCAATACTTTTAGTACTTTATTCTTAATAAAATAAATTTTGTACTTGACTGTAAGGAAATACTTTTAATTAATACATTTTGGTGTTGAAAGGAGTTAATCGAACTTAGATTTCTATGCCGGACTATTTCTTTCTATTTTTCTATTGAACACTACTTTTTTGGTTTGTTTTGTTTTTGTTTAATTTTATACTAAAATTTTACTTCACTTAATTGTTTAGAACGAATTTTTTTTAGCGTTTTTCCTGTTCCCATTAATTCCCATTTAAGCACAATTATATTATTTTAAATTTGTAATAAACAATCTTTCAAGCCGAATATTTTTGAAAACTTGATACTAAATGACTATTGCTAGATAAATTTATTTCTTATATTAATTTTAAAGCAATTTTTTTACAAAACTATGAAATTTTTGAATTATGAAAAGCATTAAATAAGCATTTTTTTCTTCTGATTTTGTTGACAAAGTCCAATGAAACTGGATTCTTTGACAGCCCACGCCTGAAATAATAAACCAAGTTTCCCCAAATGAAGTTTTACTTTTAAGTTTGTACTCGTATAGGATTTTGAAGTGCAGTACGAGTGAATATGAAAACATTAATGGCACGTACAAAGTATGTACGAAAGTGCTGGGGCAGTACACTGAGCGAACAAAAAGTCGTGTGGGATAAAAAAAAATAAATAAAGACAAATAAAATGTCAAGCCAAGTCATTTGTTATTCAAAAGAAAAAAGTCCTATAACAATTTCATTTATTCATTATCGTTGAAGAAAGTTAGTTCAGTTTAAAGATGTATCTATGTATAGTCAACGATGCAACATTATTTTTAAATTGTTCAATTATAATTTCATTATTTACACCTTTAGTTCGACAGAACTAAAAAAAAAAATTTTGTATTTCAAAACTCGTATTTATATGTGGCACATTTAAAAGAACCCACTCATATTCAGGAACCGGATGAGTATTGAACCAACAACAAAATAATGGTGGCATTGATAGTGGTTTTTCTTTGAGTGTAACACCAAACTATTTTTATAACAAGCCAAATTGCGTTCATTTCAATCACTTTTTTCAATACATTTTTCTTTTCCATAATATAATAAAAAGAAGTAAAAAAATTTCAAACCACAATTGGCAATTTTTTAAGTGCGGTTTCTAAAAGCCACAATAGTTGAACGAGGAGCAGACGACTTTTGAACATGAATACGAAAAAGTAACATGTACCAGCTTATATTACTCACATGTAAAAGTACCCAGCAGTTCTCGAAATGTGATTGAACTCAATCTCAAGCAATTGATTTTAGCTTTGGAGTTTATCAATGGTCCTAGACCTAAGGACTAGTACCGAAACAGCAGTAATGGAAAAAAATTATTTGGGTAATTAAAAAATATTTTTTCATATAACTATTTGTTGTAGTTTATTGATCTCTTAAATAAAAATTATTCAATCCGAATGTTTCTTTCAATGAAACAAACAAAAAAAAAATATATTATATTTCGATACACTTTGAAAAATATATTTGAGTTATTTCGTTAAATCGAATATATTTTTCTGAATACGAATTATGAAAAATCATTCCTGCTTTAAAACAACTGATTTCATTGAAATTTTCAAACATCGAGTTTTTATCAGATCTCGTCGTTTTAAGTTCATAATTTCTATTCTGACTATTTTTGAGATGATGCCCATATGCTTGTATGTATGTAAACTTTACATAATCGTGTGCTTTAAGTGATCTGAACGAAATTCACAGAATTCTAAAGTCTTCGGCTACATTTAAATGTCGTGAGAATATGAATCGATTTGATGTGATAGATTTGAAAATGTTTGGAAAAGAAATGTATAAATTTTATGCCTTAAATGCCAGGTCGTTTGCCTGAAATTAAGAAATTTAACATTTCTTCATGTTCATGTTCGTATGTGGGTTTTTTTAAATGGTGAACATATATTTTCGTGCAATGATGACAGCACATGAACGAAGCAAGAATATGAACGGTTTCCACGATCTGATTTCATGTGCGTCATGTGTCATGTTCAATGTTCATACCAAGTTTTGACGGCTAATGGAGACCGGCAGTAATAAAAAAATTGCATTTAATGGCCTTTTTACACATGAGTACATTTGGTGGAACGAATGGGAGGCGTTTACAAAATTAAATGCGTGTTTACATTGTAGCATGTAACATTATTTTAAAAATACTATTTTCATATTGAAAACTTATTGATAATTAAATAAATTGTTGCTGTTCCAGAGCAAATTAAGGGAATTAATTAAAGCTATGACGTAGAGAAATTCTATGTATTTCAATTAAATTTGAACTGAATTTTCGCGCTCATGCCAATACACGGTACATACAAAGTTATTGTTTCATAATAAAAATGACATTTGATTTATAAAAAAATACTTATATAAACAATGATATCAATTGATACAAAATGTCAACAAAATTTTTCTATGGAATATCATTCTTATAATGGTTTTCTTAAAAGAAGTAACTACACACGCAGGCAATTGATGCCTACTACCCAAAGTGCTACTTCTTTGTGAAAGGGATAGTGTTAGAGAGGAGACAGGTGGTGGATATGAGAGAGAGAAAGAGGGAGAGCTGAGTTCTTATGCAACTGTGCTATTAGGCGTTTTTGACAATTTTCTTATAGCAATATTTCACGACCTCTGGTGTTGAGTAGAATTATTAACTACCTTAAGCTGATTTGTTGCAGCCATTTTATTAATTGTTTTACTTCGCCGGTCATTCGGGTAATGCTGGAATGTGCTTACATTAGCCTAGAAAAGTACTAAAATTATCGCAAGTTATTAAATGGAACAAACTTGGACAGAGACATCTCTAGAATATGTTGATTTTACCCCTGTATATTTCTTATGGGAAGATGTCATTATCTTGGCAAATAGATTATAGATGTTGCTTAGTGTCATAAGGCATATAACAACGAGTATGTAAAGAGGTAATAAACACTCTTTGCAAATATCGTTTCCCCTTTTTTGAGAGGAACCGCAGGTATTTGGCGTTGAATGGTTTGGCAAACGAACTGCTGGGTAGTTATTCAAACGTAACAATTCGAATGTTTCTTCTTGGAATATCCGTAAACGCAACTTACATACATATTTTGTTTATATGTCCATATACATACATAAATATGTATTTTAAATATAAATATTTATATACATATGTATGTATATAGAGTATATAATATATAGCAAATGGTAGTTTTTAACTCTCTATTTTATTACTGACAAATATTTTTTCTATTTCAGTTTTGCACTATTTTATTGTTGGTAAATGTTTGTTCGTATGTTGGGGACGTGTTTGGCTTACAAATGTTTGATGACAACTATTTTGACTGGTTTCATTTGTACGATTTGAAAAAAAAAATGGTAACAGAAATCCTCTTAATCGATTAATTCTTTTTTCAAGAATTTGTTTTCTTTAAGGAAAATAATTATCTTATAAGAAAGTAGAATCAATATGAAATTAAATTAACACTATTGGATTGACAACTAACTGACATTTGCCTGTAAATGGCAAAATGGGTTAAACATTTTCTTTTATGAAAAAAATAAAAAAAAATATGTGTAAGTGCTAAACTGATTCTAAAAAAAGTGTAAAAACCTGAACAAAAGATTTACACTTTATGGTTAAAACAAGAAAATTATAAGGCGCAAAAAACTGTTAATAAATCTCATTCGTATTCTAAGACAAGTAGCAGCCATAAAAAGCCAACAGTTCTCAACTGGCCTGCAGCCAGTACATATGTACATACATATGTACATATGAAAACTTGCAATTATTTCTTTTAAAATTATAATTTTCCAAGATTCTTCAATTACTTACATAAATTAATTGTTAGAAACTCTCGCATGTCAATGTTTCCTGGCGCTTGTTACTTTTTATATTTTAATTGCTTTTTTTAAGAATTTCATATTTTGTTTTTATTCAACAAACTCGTGTCCACTGTCATCCTGTTATGTTTCGTGTCATTTTGAAAGTTTAAATAAGAAGAGAAATTTATCTTGTTTTTTTACAACATTTTTACTTCAAAACGCATTCAAACATGTTTGAATTTACAGTTGCCATTCTCTTCATTTTAACGTTTTCTTTATTATTATTATTTTTTCTTGCAACTTTTTTCTATGGGTTTTCCGCAAATTCCAGATTTTTGAAATGTTTCCATGACGCACAATATCAGCTGCATGCAAGATTAACCCATTTTATACCCACAATTTTACACACAAAATATTTTTTCCATAGAAAAATAAAAATTCATTTTTAAAGTGGTTGTAATTATTGCCCACTAAACAAGAAGGAGTCTAAAAACATATTAACTGCCAGTGGAAAAAATGGAAGTTGTTCTTAAGGAAGAACATTTTCTTTGCTTGCATAGGAACCGTTAGTGCATGTTTTTGTCTTACCAAGATCCAATTGACAAAATTGTTATTTAAATTAGCAATTACTTCTACAAATTTAGAAAAATCGATTTGAAAATACTTATACTTCGCATAAGAAAAAAGCAGTCGTGACAACTGGCAAATTTCTAAGCCTTACAGCAGTAAAGCTTATTGCCTGTGAAAAAAACAATCCTGATTTAATATAAAATTAGTTTCTTTGCAAAAAAAAATCATAAAAATTAAATGCATTGCATTTTTCCGACTTCACTAGGAAAAACTCTATACTGGCACGTAGTAAATAAATTGTGTACAGAGAGTAAAATTTATATAAATACGCGAAAAAGTCCCACACAAGGACGAAAAGTTATATGTACTTCGCAATATTCATAGTCCTAGCGGAAGACAGCTTCTAAATCGGTGAATAGGAATCGATAAAAGCAGCATCCTACAATGACAAAATCATTGGATATGACCCAACTTTGCTCTACTTCCCGATTTTAATTTCAACATTTCCATAACATTTTTGAAATGTGTTTTTTTGCTGGGATTTGTCCTGTTCAGCTAAGAACGGGAGTATCCCTCCTTCCCAGGCGAGTGTGGCCTTTATAATCGAGAATGTTGCGGGCAAATGGGTATGAGTGGTATTCATAACTGATTGACATTTTTAGCTCGATGAAATATAAAGTTTTTAGCCTTCCGGCTTTGAATTTATTGAGGCATTTTCAAAGGGAGGTAAAAGCAACTTAATTTTCAATTTTAGCTTATTTGCGTTCAAAAGAGCTTAAATATTTACAAAACCAAGCATTATTTATATTGAAATAAATGCAAACTTCTATACGGCCTTTCACTGTACACATTCTCTTTGATTTAATTAATTTTTATATCCAAAGAAAAGAACATAGAAAAGCCACTAAAAGCTAATCTAACATAATTTAATTATTATTTTAATTAAAATTTGCTCCACTTTAATATTTCCCATTTAACAGGTTAATTAATGTTAAGCTGCGCTTAACCTTATCTTCAATAGTTTTCATCTTTTCTTACTTTGTTTGCCGGTGTAGTAGCACTTTAGCAAAAATTTAAATCGTTATTAAGTGCGTGGCGAAGTTTTTCCAGCCAGTAAAAAGTTTTGAATGCTTTTCTATTTTGTCTAATAATAAATGAGATGTTTGTAAGCCGTTTAACATCTGCGTAGACGGGCCGGTTTTCTAATTTATGTGTGTTTCCCCAATAACAATAAAGAAAACCAAATGGTTAATTTATTTATTTTAATTTCTGTCTAAACGGTTTGTCTAGTCATCACGCTTAAACTTGAACATTTTCAATCACTGTGACTCGCGAACTAGTCTTTTGGTTTCTATTGTTGATTTTATAGATTTCGAGTAGAGGATTCAGACTTTCGTTCTATCGTTTTGTTAAATCTGACAGGCACAGAGAGATCTTAAAAATTAACCCACAATAAAATGTTTAATTTTTCTCTTGCAACAATTTATTTTTAAGTATTGTTTGCAATGAGTTTATGTTGATTTGAATTGAAGATTTTTTTTTTTTGAAAATATTTCCATATTTATTGAGTGATAAGAAAAATTCAATTGTGAATTTTAAATTTACAACATGAACCAATTTTCGATCGATTATATTAAACAGTTTCTCTTTTAAGTAATAAATTTTAATGTGACTTAATAAATTTTTAAATGCTGATAATAAATAATACGAGGGCGGTTCTACAACTACTACGCAAAACGAGTGAAGTAAATGTTTAAGCAAAGTGAGAAATCTTTATTCGTTCCTAGAACATAATATTGAGGAAGTTTTCCGACAAATTATATATAGTGACGATCACATGTGGTTACACACTTACAAAGGCGACTTAAAAAACTTAATACAAACATTAAGACATAAGAAAAATTATTACATTTTTCTATATAAACTGTTCAATAAGACAATAATGTCAGTGTATCCACCATTGCACGTTTAAGTTGATCCAATCCGCCAGCACAAATTTGACTACCATTATTTGATGTACTTTTGAAAAGTATATTTTTGGAGAAAAATATCGGATTTACCAGAAAACAAAATTGTTAAAATATCAAGTAATAATTAATCAGTTCGGCAAATCACCAAGAACAATGCATTACCATTGGGTATAAATTTTTACCCATTTTTAAAAGCCCTTAAGCCTTTTATGACACTTTCCTAAAATGACCCTATTGTATAAATTTTAGCCAGTACGTGCTACTTTTAGTACCTTTTAGAAAAATTGCACTTACTATTGCGTTTTTCGTATTTATATTCAAATTTATATACATTTCTGGCATAAAGGGAATTTCATTAAGCGCCTCTTATCTTTAAATTTGAATAAAGCAAAGTGCGTGTGAGAGAACATTGATGCCATTATGTATGGAATAACATCGTGCAAATATCCGCCGCGGATTCGCTGAGCGGTACTCATCCGAAATGTTAAATTTCAATTTGACCGATGACATGCGTTACGTTTGTGGCTTATTCGCACAGACCTGAGACTCGGTAGCAAATTCACGTCACTTCCACATGAGATAACCGTGCCTTCAGGCCAAACGAAGTGGTAATCATGCACCTATAGCACTCATCGTTGGCGGTGGTTCTCAAAGGAAAATCCACACTAAAGAGTGACTTTTTCGGAATGCGTTGGACGCTCTTGTATCTTGATTTTTGTTTGTTAACGTACCCCCCTCCATTCAGAAATGGGCCTCATCGCTGAAGATGATTTTTTAAAGAAAATTAGATTTTTATTTATAATTTTTTTCCAAAGAAAAAGAACATTGAAAATAACAAATAGCCGGAAACGGACGGTTTACAAACCAAATTTTGAGGTGGGATAACGGAAAATCATTTCAAGTTCAATTTGCAAAAATGTTCGTTCAACTTTGTCTGTGGATATAAAAAGCGAGAGAGCCGCTTATAAAATTTTTTCAAATAAGAAAAAAACTTCAGATCTCTCAAGTCGTCTTAGTTTTCTAAAAAAAAAATAATATTAGGGAAAATCTCGAAAAAGCATCATAGTTTTATTGTTTTATTTGGAAATTGATGCCATTGTACATTTTATTTCTAAAAAATGTTTTCTAAGAAAAATACTTAAAAGCTTTTTGGCAGTTAAAAAAAAAGCTTGCAAAAAATATGCATCTTGCAATATGATAACGCTGTTTGCACTAAAAGAGATATTTATGGATAAAAGTGATATTTTATTTATAAAAACTTAATGTAGAATTCTCAAATAGTAAAAGTTGTTGAATGCAACTTTATTTAACAATGGCTTGTAGAGCTGTTTTAATTTAATTTTTTTTCTTGAATACCAACGCTATTATTTTAGAGTTGTTTCTTATTACAAGTTCTGTATTAGTTTTCAATATTTCCATAATTTTAACATTTAAATTTACTTATAAAGTCATTTGAATAAGATATAAATGAATGAATTTCTATTATTATTTTTTTCCGTTTCTCCATTTGAGTAAAATTTATTAGAAATTTTTTGTATAAAATTTTTATCTCGCTTATAATTTTTGAAATCAAAGAAGACAAAGAACGAGTTGTCTCTTGTTTGTAATACGTACTTATTCCTGGTATTCACGTTTATTATATTGAATCAATAGTGCCACATTAGGCGTGGGGAAACTGTGTAACTGTTCAATCTAATCTAAAATGTTCAAATAGAACTAATTAAACGAAATTTTAAATTTTATCTTTTGGTTGATTTGCTTTTTAGTTTTTGTAGAGATAATAATACGTGAAATTAGTTTTGAAAATGTTATGCATTTACATACATATGTACATACATACTTATGTACATATGTAAGTATGTATGTATGTACATATTTATAAGAGTATGTGTAAACACAAAAAAAATAAAATTTTTGGAGTCATTTTAGTTCAAAATATTTTTATATTTTATATGCAAATATGTACACACTTATAAAATGATAAAAAAAATATTTTTTCACCGACAAATAACAAAAATTCTTCATTCCTGATCATGCCCTACAGGGCATATTTGTCAGTGATGACTACAACTCGGCAATAACATTCATCAGATGGTTATCATTGATCAAATTATTCAAATCTTTTGTCTTTACAACCTTTTGTGATTCATTTTATTTATTTATTTCAAATGTTACACAAAGCAAATTAGTTTGACAAATTTTGTAAATTCTTATTTATATCGATTAATTGCGTCTTAAGACATTGTTATCGAAAATTTTCGGAAACCTTAATTTCTTTCAATTACATACTCCGAAAATTCTTCTTATTCTTGTCTCTATGTTTTTGTAAAAAGTATATTTTTACAAAAATACTAGTATTTTCTATTAATAATATAATTTTTGTAAAAAGTACATTTTTGTAAGAAAATTATTTTTGCAATATATACATATCTTTTTGTAAAAGAGAAAATTTTTGAAATAATCATTTTGTAAAAACTGATTTTAAAAAAACTACATATAACTATTGCCTTTCTTTTTAAATAGTTTTTGTAGTAAATGACTTTGAGTAAAAAATAATTTTTTGTAAAAAGTTCCTATTTATAAAAAAAAAAAATCTTATTGTAAAAAGTATTTTTTTGCAAAAGTTCTTTTAGTGAAAAATTCTTTTTTTTAAGAAAGTACTAAAAAGTATGTGAGGCATATGTGGGGAAGACGCAATTTGGATTCTAGGAAGGCATGAGAACAAATTGATGGAAATTTTAACCTGTTTGGGAACTGCAAGAAAGTGATATAAGATGCCTCAAAAACCCATATTGCAAACAGATATCAAACATTCAATTTAATGTGTGAACTGACGGACAATGTTCTAATCTCAAAGGGAGTAAAACAAGGGTGTATATTATCACCTCTTTTATTTAATTCTGTGTCGTTTTATCATAACATCTTAAGTCTAATGTATTAAGATAGGACTTAAGATGTTATGATAAAACGACACAGAATTTATAATCGGAAAGCGTCAGATGAAATAAGTTGAAATTCATTTGAAATGTGGATTTTACAGCGAATATTAAAGATCCCATGGACTGACCGCGTTTCGAATGAAGAAGTGCTGAGACGTATGAATGTCGGACGTAAAATAATAAGAAATATAAAAACACGGAAAAAATCTTATTTGAGTCAAATAATGCGCAATGGAAAATATAGAATTCCCCAAAACATTTTACAGGCTAAAGTTGAAAGAAGACGCCTGAACATTCAGGTCACCAGGGCGAAAAAAATCTTCTGAGGGCAGCCAAAAGCAGACAACTCTATACAATTGAATTAAAAAAATATCAAAAAAATATTTGTTACTTTATAATAATTGTATGATCGCTAATATCCCAATACGGATTGGCAAATAAAGAAGAAGAGGTAAAAATAATGGTAGTGAAAAATTACTTTTTTACAACTTTTTGTAAAAAGTACACCCTTTTGTAAAGAACTCATTTGTAAAAAAATACCTTTTTATAAAAGTATTTCTTTGTTTTTGCAGAATGAAAATAAAACTTTTCGTAGAAGCATTTAATAAAAAATACACATTTTTGTAAAAATAAACTTTCTATAAAAAGTACTTACATTTTTCTACAAAGTACTTTTTTGGCAAAGTACTATTTAAAAAAAAATACCTTTTAGCTTTTAGTGGCAGATTTTTGTTGACAAATATTTAAGTAATAAGATCGCTTTTATTGCCAAAATAATGTATGAATAAGTGCACTATGGGTATTCACGCAACTGTATTAAAACTTTAAGGTGCAGCTTGACAAAAAGTTAAAAAAAAACTATTCAAGCAAAGAGTGGCGTTAAACTCTCCACAATTTAGGTCAGTTATATGTGAAACAAAAAACAAAAACTTGGGTTGAATTGCAAAACAAAAAAAATTTCTCCATTCCCCATGATGAGGCTGAGTATATCCAAAAGAAGTAATGACTTCACAGATTTTTTTTAGCGAAACAATTTATCTGATTTGCAATAACAATAACAGTAAAATTAAAACAAAAAAAAAAACAACCAGAAATGACTAATTGCATTTAAACATGTTAATAAAACGTGTTTGACAGAAAAAAACTTTTGCTAAAATTACAATATTGCAATAAAAATATGAAAATTATTATGAAAAAGAAAAATTATAATAAATTGACAAATGGAATGAACATGAAACATATAGTACGAGCATGAAGCGTTAAAAATTAGCTTTTTATTAAAAATAACAGCAACACAAATCGTCAACTTTAGCTCAAATGAAAGTAAAAACTTTGAGACTTCTGAAAAACAAATGATGTCATTCATAAGAATATTTGTCAATACGAAAATAACGACGATATTGAATCACAAATAAAAATTTCTACAAATGCATCTGTATATGTATGTACATACATACATATGTATGTAAGTATATGTAAGTATGTGTGCATGTTAATGATTTAATTAAGGTTTTTTTTCAACAAATTCTCTAAATCCATAAAATACTCACGATCATTTAAATTGGATATGGAGACGACGTTAAGTTCTGAGCTTAAAAAACAAATTGTGATCTTGATCACAAGTACGCAATTTTATGTTTGGCCTTGAAGAATGTTAAAAATTTGTTTTATCAGAGATAGAGAGAGAGAGGAAGAGAGAAAAAAAGAAACTCAAAGTTCTAATACATACTGTTTTGAGGTTTCAACAAATTCTTAGAAATTTCGTATTTAAATTTTTAAAATATATTATGCAACCAAAACAGAACAAATCAAATGAGCGAAAAGTTTTTAAAAACGTACATATGGTACATACATATGTACATACTTACATACATACTTTAAATATTTGATAAACGCATCAATAAACGATTAAATAATTTCAAAGCAAAATATGTATATAAAAAAATAAATTAAGACTAAAAAATTTTTTGGAGATCAAGGAACTTAAATCGGCGACACTGTTTTACGAGAAAGTATTTACTGTAGTTTTTGTTGTTTCTAAAGGTACAAGTCAAAACGTGTAGTTTAGCTTTAAAAATTTCAGGGTCGTTCAACTTAAGCTACATACGAGTTTTACTTAGTGAATACGTGTCATCACAAGTAATCCATCCTGTCAGCTGTTGGACATTTTGTTGCTAAATTTTTTTTATAAAATTTTCTTTTTTTATTACTATAAATTTCTTCGTTTTCTTGGACACGAAATATTAATTTGGAAATATCCATTTTGAATACATACTTATTTTTTAAAATTTAAGCGATGCTAAATCTGTTTCTGCAGATTTTTTATATGACAATAGCAAATAGCAAAAAAAACTTTGCTTATGCATGTGACGGTTTTGTCAGCTTATACGCAACATACGTTACGATTTAACTAATTCTACCTTAACGGAAGCAGATCAAGTCAGCTAACATCACTAGAACAGCTGATCATCAGCTGGTTGTACTCTTCAAACTTCAAACACCATACAAAAACAATCAAAGAGATTTTTTTCATATAAAAAAATTAACTATTTGGAAATGCAATATAACCAACTTATTGTTGGTATATAAAGTGACACTATTGCAATTAAACATAAATAATTTTTCCACTTACCAATGTTGACAATTTTAATACCCTCATCTTCGAGAAATTTCAGTGCAACTGAAACATTTTCCAATTTTTGTGAACGGAATGTTGGTCTTTTATTGTATTTGGGCATGCGTTTCTGTGATAAAACCTCAATTAGAGCAATTAAACGTAAGCCATCGGAGAGATCACTTTCTAAATTGTTGATCGAACGATCAATCGTTTTGAGATGTTCGTTAGCCCAACGCGTGAATGTGTTCTGTTGGATTTTCTTCCATTGGGCATCTTCGGCGAGATCACGTTCAGCTTCCATATCTTCGTCGAAGTTTTCGTCGTAGGGATCCTGCCGAAAAATAAAAAAATATAAAATAAAAATGGAAAATATATACTAATTGAAATTTATTAAACACAATTTTCCAGTAAAGGAAAAAATCTATTACGCGTATATTGATTAGCAAAAAATCAAAAAGTTTATCGTGCATTCTAATGGAGAAAAAATTAAAAGCCGCCAAAATAAAATCGTGAATCCATAGAGATCTAGACCAGATCGAGAAATGGTGTTACTTGTTAGTGGTATGATAGATATATTTTTAAATAAACAAATTATGTATTCAATTTCGAAGAAAGATCTAAAAATAGATTTAAAATTTAATTCTAAGGTCTTGTGAACAAATTTAATATGAAAGAAAAAGAAACCCTTTTATGATATTTTCTATTATGTTGCAATTTTTTAAGAACTACTTCCCTGGCTCCGTACAAAAAGCCTTTCTTTTTCTTTCGTATTGAATTTATTCTTAGTACCTTGAAAGGTATCTCTAAATGTTTTATAACATTAGAGGCATTGCATATTGCCAAAAACATTTTGAGTCATAAATAAATTTTTAAATCTTATAATTCGTTTTTTCCCTAAAAAAAATTAAATTAATTTGAAGTTTAATTTTTTGTGTGCCCCCCCCCCCCCCAAAAAAAAAAAAAAAAAAAAAAAAAAAAAAAAAACTAAAGAGAAGGTGCATAGACCCGGTCACATGTTCATTCGTCATTGTCTCATTGACAACTAAATGAAAGAGCATAAGAATGTGATTTTAGTATTTAGTATTTACAACAGTGATGAAGTATATCACTTTAAACTGAAATAGCCCTGAGATAAATAGCGCCAATTGAATGGATTTGGGTTTATTTCGAAAATAATTTTCTCTTACATTTTAATACCATTTCCACAATAACTTCCTCCATCACATTAAAGTCAAAATCATTGAGTATTGTCCTTCAAATAAGCCCAAATCTATACCAGTAGCGTTATTCACCTAGGATTTATTTCAATTTAAAGTTTTATACCTTAAAAAATACCCATATAAAATTTTACATATTAAAAAAAAAATTAACAGAGGACATAAATATGTATAGGGGAATTCACACCGAGTCTGTTAATCCGGTAATTTGTTAGTTGGTAATTTGTTAAAACACTTTACTGTGAACACACTTTTTGTTCTATCTCAGTAGTGCGGTAACTTTTGCTACAAAACAGATGATTTAAATTTATTAAAAAGCAAAAATGCCTCGAGAAAGTGCAAAAACAAAAATAGTAAAAAATTTAATTGAAAATTCTTTGGAGGAAATGTTACCGAGTAACAAGAAAATTACCAAGCTTGCCAGACTGGTACTTTGTTACTCGGCAGTTCGATAATTTGTTAATTTTACAAAAACAAAATACACGTAAAAAACTATCGAATAACGACTAACGAATTAACAAGGCCGGTGTGAATAACCCTTATGTTTAAATACAAATTCATTATTATAACTAAACAATCTATTTTAACTAATAGTTATGTAAAAAACAAACAATTGCTATACTAAACAGATGAATTTAAGACGTATCACTGAGAGTATCAAATGTAAAAGAGGAGTAACTCGGTATTTTTTAAATCAAATAGTATCAAAAAAAGTACGATCGTAACAACTTTTCCATCACTGATTTACAATTGTGGTATGGGCTGCGCGTCATTGATATAGTCATGATTATAGAATCTATAATCTATATAATCTATTATAGAATCATAATATAGATGCTTAATTATTTAAAACTGTGGTTTCAACATTTATAGACAACATACATATATACATATATATATATATATATATATATATATATATATATATATATATATATATAAGATTCTTGAGTATCATCCCAGCTCACAGTATTCTAAATTATAGAGGATACACTCGGCTGAGAAGGAGACACACTCTTGATTTTAGCCGAACATGTAAAAGGTGTAATATTTTGTTGATCAATTTATAAAAAAAAAACTTTTTCTGGAACTAATTTAATAAATCTAATTCTCTTCTCTGCTTAGCTGCTCTATCCTAATAAGTTTGATCTTATTAAGTCCTCATCTAAACGAGCAATTTTAGTTTCTGTTATTTCTTTCGTGTCTATATGATGAAATTCTGGTCTTGCAATTTTACTTTTTTCATATGAAAATAACGAAATAAATGGGAACTACAGTACCCCCTAATTCCGAACTAAATCCTATTCGTATTTCCTCCCTCTCTCTCTCTCTCGTATAAACTAAAAAAAAATAACAAATTAAAATTGCTTGTTTGAACAGTGAATAAATTTTTCTTTTTTCCCTCTTTGAAGGGGTAAAAAATGTTACTTTTTTTCTAGGATATCAGTCGCCATAAGTATTTCTGTCGACAATTAATTTGTACATAAAAATAATCATACAGAAATAAATTCTGCTCAATCACGGCAGATTTTTTCACACGCGTGAAATGAAAAATTTTCTCAATATCGTGTTGGATTACACAGGTATGATGAAAACCATTCACTTGAATAATGCCCTAAGAATCTTAGTTTCAATTAAATGTTTCGAACTCCAACCGTTAAATCAATGAACCCTTTACAAATCTAAAACATCCTACATTAACTCCAAATTATGTAAATTAGCATTAATAGATATACATCTTTGAATTGAAAAACAGAGGTCAATACAGTATCGGGCAAAATAACGACAACAAAATCCATATGTGACTTAAAATTCCAATATATTTTTAAATACTTCACAAATTATCTTTCTTCTTAAAAAAAGAAACAAACAAGTTCAAAAATCTGTAAATGAACTTAAGTTCCCAAGCCACTGCACATTACGAAAGATAAGTCCACATATATGAGTTAAGCTCTATTAAATTTTACTCCTAGAACAATTGAGACGTGTTGGTGTAGGTGAGACGTTGATGTATTAACTGACTTTATGAATGCATAATACCATGATCTAAAATTTCAAAGTATTGTATATATTGAGGCGGTGGAACAGAAAGGTTTTAATATTTAGAAGTTTACCACAAAGTGACCTTTTTTATGGAAATTAGAGAAAAAATATCAGCTGATCACAGTCACCAAATAGTCACTTTGAGGGAATGCAATGGCTCTTCATGCATTTCTTGTGGATTCTCTGTGCTCCAGAAATACAAATTTTGTTTGTTAATTGTTCGAGTACATGGAATGCGACACAAAGCCGAAAAATTTTCAAATAAATAGTAACAATAATTCCAAGTTCTTGAGGTATGTATCGCTCTATGGCTTGTTGACAATCAATTCTCTACAAATCTACATCATAAATGTAGATTTGTAGAGAATCACAGTTACATTTAGAGCCACCTGGAAAAATGGCAGCCAATTTAAATTATGACATTACTATGGAGCCAGAGAGTTTTTGTTGCAAACTATGATTTTTTAAGCTATATATGTATGTATAGATTTTGTTGCCATTGTTTGGCATTACACTGTACATACGATTGTCTATGTATTTGTATATCTTTCATTTACACAAGTGTTTTAAAGGTTATTGTTCTTCTCATTCCCAATTAATTCCAATCACTATAAATTTAATTAAGAAAAGTAACTTTCAAAGTGAATAAATTTATTTAAAAAAAGAATGTCTCGGCTTGTTGCTGTAATTTATCTCACTTGCATGAAAAAATACACACGTAACTTATGACGATGTACCATGAACTCTGCTCACACGGATCACGCTAAACGCCCTTGTTTCTGGGGTTTTTGATTTTTCAATGCATTTTGATAGAAAATAGAGAAAAATTATAAAGAAGATATAAAACGAGTAGACCGTTAGGGGGACCTACATACGAGAGTATGAGCTACACATACACTCATCTAACCATGGAGTCAGTTAGTTCATCTATCGGTTATTTGGAGATCTTCCCAGCATATAGATTCATAAAGCAGGGATGGATCCGTTGCAAGATTTTTTAAATACTTTACCAAAAAGTTTTTTTAAACCAGAAAATACATTAATGTTGAAATTTATTATTTGGAATATTCTCCCCAACTGATCCCCAACAATTACAGTTTCTAAGATTTAATGTTGTAGCTTTAGTTGTTGATATGCCGACATTTCATTAGTAGCTAAACCAAATCATAAATGAACTTTAGGCCTTTGAAAGGATATACTCGTAGTTTTAAAATAAAACATTAAGTTGAAACATTAAAAAAAATTAAAATCGTTTGTAATCCTTTATAGGCGAAAGTAGCCTGGTTTGTAACCTCTTAAACCGAAATCTTCTTCCACTCCTCCTTGGTTATACCCTTAAGCATTGCCTTTCTCGCCTATTGTTCGCTGACGGAAAATACCCATTGGTTAGCTATAAGCTGCATGTGTAAATATTATTAAAGATATAACCAACCAAACTTAACGCCTTCAGGGATGTGCCTTGCATCGTTTTCATGTTGAAAATAAAAATCAATTTTCAGTACTTTGTTTTATATTCCTGTTTGGAAAATGTCCATTGTCGATTTTATAAATTTATAATTTTCCACTCTTCCAGCTGCCATGCGTCCCCATTTCTCTACACCTCACGCATACACATAATTTGCTAACAAGAATTTTGCAAGTTTTCATATTTGGAACAAAGGGAAAGCAAACCATAAGGAGAAAATTCAAAGAAAGTTTACTGCAGACATACAAAGTAAATGTGCAGTTTTACAAAGTGCACTTTAAAATAAGATTTTGGAGAAAACTTACAAATAATTCCAATCGAAGAGATAACAAAGTGTACGCATTTATGAGTGAGTTTAAAACCCGATACCATCCATTTCTAGTTTACATTTTTCTTCAAGAGAAGATTGAAATATCTTGTTAACTAAATCGCGGGCAATTCCAATCATATATACAAAGAACATATAAAATTAGTCTGTAAATAATGAAGTTCTGGGTTAACTTTGTTGTCCGAGTTCCAAGAAAAATTTATGGGACCCCACTATAAACAGGACCTTTGAAATAGAAAAATTAAAAAAAATAGAAAACATGGCGGAGTATGCAATAATCGACGAAATATACGTCCGAATTTTCATGCCCGTCCCAAATGTTTAATAGCACCAAGCCTAAAGCATATCCTTTCAAATAAAAAATGTTTAAAATCGATCCACAAATGGCGAAGTTATGTGATAATCAGTATTTATGACGGTCACTTTGTCCGTCTAGTTTCTACTTAAACTGTCTATGAGACTAAGCTGCAGGGATACATTTTCAATTAAAAAAAGTATTTTGAGAATAATTTCATGCCATACTCATCATTTGAAATTGGGTTTCGGAAAAATAAAGGGTCCAAACGGCAAGCATGCCGTTTCAAAAAAGTTTTGAAAAGTGGTTCAAAACTGATAGATTTGTACATACGTGTACAAACATAAAAAAATTACGGACCAATTGATAACCTCCTACTTTTTTAAAGTCGGTTAAAAACAGTTGGAGAATAGAATAGAAATTTTGCGCAGTTAAGTCAAAAGTGCCCTTAAACAAAAGGCTGATAAATCAAAACTACTGCACATATATACATAAATAAATACTTATTCATACTCAAGATAATATTGAAAACATTTGGCGGTTATTTAATATTTTTAATTCCATGATAACTGATCCAACCATGATTTCAACCATAAAAATATTACTTTGTAAGTTTTTTTAATAATTCATTCAATTTTTCTAGTTTTAAGTCGAAGCTCGAAATGCTGCAATATTTCACAAATATAATATTATTAATAGTAGTGAGCTTTCCATCTCTGTTTTGACCTATAATAACCCAATTTGTGGGTATTGAAAAAAATAAATGTTTAGGTGACAATAACTTTAATACTTATGTACTGTTTATTAGAGGCTTTTTTGATGGTTGTTGTTGTTATTTGTGCCTATTACACATTATTGTTTTTTTTATGTAAATGCATACACACATACTTATTTATTTACATATCTCTATCAAATTTAATCGTTTTCAATTATTAAGTTGGAAAAAAAAACGTTGGAAAACATGACAGTCTGTGGTTTTATGGTTAAAAATTAGTTGAAATTTGAAATTATCATCTTGTCATAATTTTTTTCCGCTCTGCTCCTCCTCCTCCTCCTACTCCTACTCCTGTACGACAGCTTTGGCTACAGCTGATTTTATTATTAAGTCTCTCTTTTATTATGTTAAATTTTTTGTTTATTTTTGTTGTGTGTGTTTTTTCATCTTATTCTTCTTCTAGACAGACAGACAGACGCTGTTGAAAATTAAAGAATCACTATAGATTTTCTTTCTTTGTGATCCAGAAAATGTTATGCCGAGATAAAATATGTAAAGGGAGTTTATTTTAATGAAATTCCCACCAAACGTGATAACAGTTTTGGTTTTCATACCCAAAGGTAATTTCGTCTATTTTTTAACTTTTATTTTGTGAAAATAAAAATTCAAAGGGAACGTATGCCACAGGAAATAAGTTGAGTTTTAACGGTGCGTCAATATTATTTTCCTTATTATTAGAATTGGCTTAAGTAAACAGAAAAATTGAAAATGTATCTAATATTAAGCACAATTTTGTTTATAATTCAAAATTAATAGGCCATAATTATAGTCATACCCAAAAATAGATTTTGTCTTCAAACAGCTTTATACTAAAAATATATGAATTTTGCAATTAAAAAATTAACAATTTGGCTGACTTTCTAAACATTTATTGTTTAGTTTCTTTCATATATTTTTTTTGCATACTTACGCCTTGCATCCTCGATAATAGTTGAGAACATAATCATAGTCATACATGAATGAATATTTATTAGTAAGGCGAATAATGGCGGGGCAGCATTATAAAGACCAAAGCGATAAACAAAGCTAAACCAACCTAAAGGTAACATGATTGATGTAACTTATGTTATATCTAATTTTTTGCCATGTATTTAGAAACAGATTATATCTTAAAAATTTTAAGCAGTATGTACATGTACGAATCAGTTCAATATATTACCGCACCCTTCCGGTGCTACAAGCAACGAGTTTACATATAATTAAAAATTTTTCCACATTATATGAAATAATCAAAATCGTAAAAAAATTTTTTATTTCTTATTCTTCAGAAGAAACTTATGTCCCGTGACAATATGTCGCACTGTGTTATTTATAATTGGAACCAAATATTCAATTTTTTTTTTTTTTTTTTGGAATATAAAACAAAATTTTGGGAATGTGATATGATCCAATTACGTGTATATGGCTGCAGTCAAACCAGACCTTCACATAGCAAATTCAAAAAAATATTTAACTTTCCAATGGTAGTATTATTTTGGGAAAATTTTTTAAATATTAAAGCGTCCCATGTTCTTAAATTAAAATCATTTGATAGAATTGGTTCTTGCATTACAATATTTAGTATTGCGCAAATGACGAAAGTACATAAGTATGTATGTATGTATGTACATATGTATATATGTACATATTACGAAGCATAGGGACACATGATATAAACTACAAATCAATCTCATCACCAAAGATCAGGAGGGTGCATTGGTACCCTTTATTGCGATTACGTATTTTCCTTTCGCATCTAATTTTTTCACTTTTACAAACCTGACATCAGTGTACTCTGTAATACGAAAGCGTATGTTAAAATCGTTCATTAAAACTAAATATCTTGCGCTAAAAAAATATCAAACGCATGGAACTAGCTTACGCATCGCAATAGAGAATAACCCCCGAGCTTATTTTGCAATACCTTTGAAAACTGTAATATGGTGCAACTTTGTGAAATTGAATTATACTATATGTATGTAAATTATCATCAGCTGGAACAAAACATGTTTGCTTCAATCAGTTTCGATTCTTCCTATTAAATTACGTACTTAACTCTTTAACAATATAAGCAAAATTTTTCCAATATCTTACTTTTTAGCAAGGAAAATTATTCTATAATTTTTTCCATTAGTGGCATGATTTGCAATTAAATATTTTCTTATAACTTAATAAATTACCATAGCAGTTGATCGTACTTTCCATAGAAAATGAATAGTAACCCCTATCATGAGTAAAATGCGTGTATTTCGAATTTTTTAAATAAAAAATAACACAATAACACAACAATACAACAACAATAAAAAAATGGAGACCGAAGTTTTTCGAAAAAGTAAGATATGTATTTCAAGAGAAATTTTTTGCACTATGAAAAAAATGGGTCAAAGGATTTGCATAAAATTTTGTGTAAAAATGGAATTAAGTGCCCAAAAGCACTTGAAATATTGAGAGTGGCATATGAGTGCGAAGCTTGTTCCAAAATTGCTGAATTTTGAACAAAAAACAGTCGCATGGCAATCGCTCAGGAAATGTTGATTGACGTTAATGACGATCTAGATTTGCTTAAAAGGATCATAACTGGTGACTAATCGTGGGTATATGTTTATGATATCGAAACCAAAGTCCATTCATCCCAATGAAAGAGACAAGGAGATGCAAGACCAAAAAAAAAGCACGCCAATTTCGAATGTCAAGGTTTTACTCACTGTTTTTCAATTACAGTGGCGTAGTGCATCATGAGTTCTTGCCACATGGTCGTACAGTTAATAACGAGTATTATCTTAAAGTTATGCGGATTTTGCGAGAGGCAATACGAAAAATAATGTCCGGAAACGATAATGCACCTGTTCATTCGTCATTGCTTGTTCGTAATTTTTTGAAAAGAATACCATAATGATGCATCAGCCACCGTATTTACCAGATTTGGCCCACTGCGACTTTTTTTGAAGATATAAAAACCGAATCGCTGACACAGCTCATCATTTGATATTTCGAAGCATTTCCATATACATATAGTCATAAGATAAATATATGATCGTATATGATCGAAGATATTACTTTTAAAAATCCTGGGCTTTAAAGCTCCAAAATAGGAAATTAGAAGGAGTAACTTATAAATGAATCATTTGTCGTCAAAGACATGTACATACATACATATATGAATGCATATGAGTCAAAGTTGATATTATATCCGGACGCAGCTTTATCAGACGAAGTTGACATTTAACATGATCATGTACCTATGATCATGTACCTATTCGAAATTAATTTGTTAGCAGTACTTCCCATCGTAAAATTAATATTTGCTTGATAATGTTATTGATGCCAGATCTCACGAATTATCATAATTTCGACGATTTTGGGCCCCAATCGATGGTATGTATTCCTTTATGTAGCCTTCTACCGGTTGAAATAAAACTTGTGCAAGAAAACTTTACGTGTATGAACCAGTTATAGCATTTTAACGATTCGACGATATTTACTATAAATTTGACGATTTGTAATACTCTTAAGAATCGAGGCTTAATAAACAATTATTGCTTATGCAAATAAAATGTAGAACTGTGCGAATAAATACAAATAGGATTTACAAATATATTAGAAGTGTTAGGCGCAATAAGTACGTGACATTGTTAAGGAATTCAGGCATTTTGTTGAAGAATATGAAAGATATTGATTTAAGTAATTAATATATTTGAACATACTTACATATGTAAGTGAAAAATTATTGAACGTAAAAAAAAATTTAAAAATATATGACAAAAATATCAGATATAAAAATAAGAAATACCGGTCTCTTATTGAAATATAAAACTGTTTTACCATATTCCTCAAAAATTTTACAAGAATATTAAATCAATTTAACTCCAAAAAATCGTCTTTATAGATTCACCCTTAAGGTGAATTCACCCATTCGTTCTGAACGTTTCGAACGATTTTTTTATATGTAGTTTGACGTCTCTATTTTGAGAGAGTAAATTTAATGCGGAACAACAACAAAAATTTCGTTCTGAACGTATGGGTGAATTCACCTTTATTAAGTGTGGCGATTTTCGATTGCGAATTTGAAAGTTTTTTTTAAATTAAATATATCAAGAAGAAACGCTTTTCTTTAATTTCATACAAAATGTCGAAATCGTAGGGCGAAATCCGCCAAGCACGATAAGGCACATTATTTAGCACTCCGCAGTTATACTTGTTTTGAACTCAAAATTGTACATGATTTAAGTAAGATGTTCAATTGTGATGTGTAAGTGTATATTTTTGCATGCAAATATGTAAATTTACACATAAGTACATATGTACATACATATATACAAATCTCGTTGCAGAATTTCGCGTATGAATTCAACATTTTGTACCAGATCAAATAAAAATGATATAAGATATCTTTAACTAGTGCAAACTGACGATCGAAAATCGTCAAAGACGATAAGGAGGAATATTTCGTAGGCGTGCCAAAGTTTTATTTTATTATCTTTTATTATTATTATTTTTTTTTTTGTAGTAAATTTAAATGTGTTGTGAAAACTTGTGATCTTTTTGTTTGGATTTTAATTTTATTTTTTATCTACATAGTCCTTTAACTATTAAATTTCTTCATTAACACACATAAATAATATGAAATGAATGGATTTGTTGTTTTATATTCAAACAAAAATAAATATTTTGCTTTTATTATATGACGATCCCGATGAATCATTTTGACAAATTAGACGATGTTTTTGTTATACGTATATTTAACGATTTCACCCTTAATTTATCTGGCAGCTATGGGTGAGAGTGAGAACAGTTTTGGACAAAAATTTATATGTATGCATGTATGTATGCAGATACATACAGTTTGAACTCTGTTTATTTTACATAAAACATACGTACATACCGCCATACAAATAACACAAATATTTGCAAGTAAATTTGTGAAAACAAACAAAACCATGCACGAGTATAAGGAAGTCGCAGAGAAAAGGGAATCAAGCAAAAATAGAAAAGAGGCAGAGGCGATTGGGAAAAATGTCGGCTAATAACAATATGCGAGTGGCGTTTGCTTGTGTGCAACTTTCAGTGCTTTTTTAGTAGAAGTGCGCGTTTTGCTTTAAAATAAAGTCAATTTAATTTAAGTTCATTAACATTTTTCAAATTAACAAAATGTGGTGAGAAAATTTAGATCAATTTTTAAATGTTTAAGATAAATGAAATTTACTAAATATTAAGAAAAGGTTGTTATTATTTTTGTTATGAAACAATACACACACCTGTGGATTAAATGTATAAATGTAGTTGTCGTTTAAATTATTATTGTTTTTGTTGTTGGTGTAATAAATTTGTTCAGCTGTATTTTGTTGTTGTTGTTGTTGTTGCTGTTTATGCGGCTTTTGCTGCGATGCGGCGTATGATGTCACAGGTAAATTTAATGTTGATTTTATGACACTTGAAGGACAACTTTTGCTGTTGTCGTTTTTATTAATAGGGAAATTTAAATCACTTGTTTTATTTGAAATTTTTTGTGTTTTCAATAAATTCGTTTGCACCGGATTTGTTAAATTTTGTTTCTGTTGTTGTTGACCAGCAACAATAGGACAATTTTTAATGGATAAATTATTTAAATTATTATTATTGTTATATGTTTGTTGATGCTGTTGTGGCACAACAACGTTTTGTTGTAGTTTTCGTTGTGTATTTAAATTAAGTCGCCCCAATTGATCGTTTACTCGATTTGATGTTAGAAATTCCGGTGTTTTTAATATATTATTTTTATTTTTACTATTATTCGCTGTTGCTACACAATTATTTAAACTATTCGCCACTCGATTGTCAACCGTCTGCGCACGCGATCCACCTTCAACTGAATACGTTTGTCCAACGATCGAGGAATTTACTGGTTTTACTTTACTATCAGCCGTGGAAGAAATATTAACAGCTCCACCGCAGCCAGCAATACCAGTAGATTGTTGCTGTTGTTGTGTCTGTCGCTGTTCTGCTCCCATTAAATTAATATCACCACCACTGTTACCGTGACTAGTTGTATTGCTTGTTGTTGTACAGCCAATATATGGCTGATATAGATGTTGTTGCTGTATATTACTCAAATTTGCATTAGTTCTATATCCACCACGATTCATTGTTTCTATTGTATTTGCTGTTGTTGTTATTGTTGGTTTGTCGATGTCACCAACACCATAACGACCGGCTTTCTTGTCGTGTATTTTGTTGTTGTTGTTGTTATTACTGTTGATAATTTCGTTTTGTAGAGAGCCAGCTGCTCCCACATTATGTGAACCAAACATAGTATCGCTCTTTTACTATCCAAGTGTTTCTCTTTAATTTTGTTTGGTTTTTTTATAAATTTCTTGGGGAAATATCTGTTTGTATCTCTTAATTTATTTGTTATTTTCTCTGTTTACAATTTAATTAATTTTTGTTTGTTTATTAAGCAGGGATGGAAAACTTTAACTATATAATTTGAAAATTTTAACTATTGAATTTGATAAGAAATAAACGAACGCTAATAAAGAGATAAAATCCAAATAAAAATTCTAAATTTTCTTCTTTATAGGTATTAATTTCAATCACTATACTTCGCTTAAAAGAAAATCCGCATAAACGAAACACATTTTCTTAGTAAATGTGCAGATTGTATGAAACAAACATCGCATAAAAAATTATTTATTTACCACTAATCCTGGATTCACACGGCATGTTTCTTACATGTGACCTGTCAAATTTCCCAATGAGGAGTATATATGTATGTACATATGTACATGTCGTGTGAAATCTTTAAAACATTCCAAATATGCCAAATTCTCAATCAGAGCACGTTCTACTTTCGTCTAACAAAGCATCTGACATCAGCTGCTTTGTCATAGCAAAAATGTGTATTGTTGGGAAAAACATAATAAAATAATATTAAAAAGTAAGATTCGGCGCTATAACTTTCGAACTAATACGAATTCGAACGCATGTTGATAAACAGTCCAAAATAATGACAACCAGTCGCGCAATTAAACACATACATAATTGACGTAATCAAATATACGCGATTGCGTTTGCGTTAAAATAAAAATCATACACAACTTTTTTATACGAATTTCAAATTGCAAAAATTCATAAGTATACTAATTAATAATCAATAAGTATACCAATTAACAATCACTCGTTGCCATTCTGTGATACGTTAGGATTAGGTTAAGCGAAAAAGCATACTAGAGAAGCAGATTATGTTGATCTTAAACTCAGATTTATATCACAAAATTAGATGTCCGTTGCCCACTGCGTGGTATTTATATATATATATATATATATATATATATATATATATATATATATATATATATATATATATATATATATATATATATATATATATATATATATATATATATATATATATATATATATATATATATATATATATATATATATATATATATATATATATATATATATATATATATATATATATATATATATATATATATACATAAGGAAATATGTGGATATACTACGTGTCTATAAAATGAAAGAATTGCTATCATCGGGGTAAAATATTGATATGTATTCTACTTTTGTAATTGTTGCGTCTTCCAACTTTGGAACTAAATATTCTTAAATATTATTTTTGACTCACTTTTAAGCAACCTAGGTCTCTTAAAAAGAATTCGCTTTACAGAAAAGTCCTTAGAGTAAAACAAACATGTTTTTTTTTCTTTTTTGTAAAGATACTAACTTTAATGAAACAAATATTATTTAGTGGAAATCAAATATGTTTGCGTAATCACATTACAGTGGTCTCCCGAAAACGTAAACTTATTATTGCAACGGTGTACTCCTTTTCAAATTTGTTCATGTTTTCGATTGCATTCCACAGCCAACGCCTATTTATAAAGGTCTATGCATCTCTGTAAAAAATAATTATATCTCTTAACCCGTGACACTGTCAAACACTGTGTGAAAAATATCTTTCGTGCTTTTTTAATATGGACTTTGGCAATGTCACGATAGCGCCCTGGTTATCAGTTGTTAACTTGCACAAACCATATTATTAGGCCTCTAACTGCAGTCTATTGCAGGTGCTATATATAAAAATTGTAGCTTCCATCTTTGTGTTTGTGTTAGAAACAATATTGAAACTATGCGACTGGCAATATCAATATCACTTATCAATTTTAATTTTTATGTGTCATTTGAAGTGTAAAGGCATACCATTTCCCATCAGCAAAGGGTTTTGGTCTTTTAACAGATACAGGAAAATATAAAGTAGTAAGCAATTTGAAATTCTTTTAAAGTTAATGTATTGAACTTACAAACGAAAAAAAAATTAGGAAAATTAAAAATTCTGTCATAAAATTTTCTTGATCCATTTTCAACACATAAAATTTCTCGTCGGCAATATATATTATGGTTTTATGTATCTAAAAAATTTTCAAATAAAATGTTATATTGTTTATGTTTTATATTTTTGTCACCATACATTTTGCTTTCCACATCTCGTAAGGCCGGTAATAAGAGACACATTTCTATTAATTCAAATATAAAACTTCTCTGTTCCATTTTAGCACATTAAATTTTCCGTCGTTAAATTATTTCCTGTTCACGATGTTGACACAAAATCAAGTAAAAATTGACAATAGCAGTGCTACTCTACATCAAACTGCATAAATTTGTTTAACGAAAATTAAAACTATTTTGATATTCTTTAATATTACACACGACTTATGACGATTTTTTGTGAACAAACCAAATTAAAAAAGAGTTCAAGAAATAAAACAAGAAATATGTGAAAATTATGTTCACGTTTTGGAGATATCAGCGATGTCGTTCAAGGGTAGTCAATGTCCAGGTATTCACGTTTTCGCGAGCTTATATGATAAATGTATTTCCCAAATAATTCTTTTTAAAAACAGAAAAAACTATTCTATCTATTATTTTTTTAAATCAAAATTAAATTTTCTATTATCATTTTGTGAAGCAATTTTTAATTTTCCGCAGCTCTTGTAATATTACGAAACGGTTCTTGAAATATCCTATTTTCGGTCAACCGAAATTGACCAGAAATACAGTCAGCTTGAGTGTTAATTTCTATAGCGAGGTATCTTCACAATGAAATATTTATTAAGAAAAATATAGTTGTAGTAATTCCTACTTAAATAAATGTCAAAATTTTCCTACAAATGGAGTTTAATAATTCAATTACATACGAGTATATATTTCAAAAAGTAATAACTAAAATTAAACACAAAATTAAAAACACCCAAAATTACTATTGAAAAATGATTTTTATTGCTTTGGCCATCCAAAATAAGTATATCCCAAACAACAATAGTCACCGTCATTCTACACATTGTTTTGGTTCGTTTTTTTTTTCATTTTCATTTTTCTTATTTTGATAAGAAATTTTGTTATTTCATTATTTGAAAATTGTTGAATAAATTATTCATCTATATATTAAATGCTTTTTTCGATTGTTACCGTTGAGTTAGTGACTAAACATTAGTCATGTCTTAAATACGCCAGAGTTTGATTTTTTCAGAAATTATTTATGAACTTAATGTTATTTTTATATTCTCCATTTAAATTAATACGTATTTGTTTTAGTAGAAAAAAATTAATTGAAATTCGATGGAATGGAAATAGAAAGAAATAATCTTTCTTTAATCTTTTTTGATATTCGTATGTCATGACTGGAACTAGTGCAAATATATGTCATACCATTTTTCCTGTTAATCTGCTTCCCTACAGACATTACAATAAATCTTCACGAGCCATCGACTAGGACAAGGCATGGGCAAATGCGATTATGCTTGCACCGAATACGTCTTGATTTTCTTGTTGTGATAAGCCATAATTTTTGATTTGGCAAAGTGTATTCTTAGTTGAGTATATGTTTGTCATGACGAACATCATAGAACATTTCTTCGGGCAACTGTCGATGGTATATGTAGGTAGTTTCACAACGTAGAGTCGTAAATATCAAAAAACTAGCCTGGACTACTTTTAGTTAATCATACCCCATTAGAATACTTGTATCATATGGACTGTAGAAAAAAAATTAACATTGGTTTTGAAATCATATTAAAAAGACTTCCATAAATTTGCAAAAAATAACACGCCCCAGAAATGTTTCAAACTTGACAAATTCTAGTTGTTACCCTCATTGTAGCTTTGTGTATGAACTTCGTGATGAAGAATATTTTCAAAGAACTCTTACAGTTTTCTCTAAGTGTAGAATGTGTGCTCGTTCTCTTAAACTGTTAATATCTCACTTCGCGTATTTTCTACATTTGAGCTTTTTTCTCTTTTTTGTTTTTGCTTATTAAATTTTATTCATGCTTGTTTTTTAGTTTCATTGGAATTTACCTGTATTTTTTCTTGGCTTTACATGGTTATAAACATCAGTGTTGCCATGAATAAAATTTTTTTAAAACAAAAAATCTAATCAAATAAAAAAGTAAAAGATATATATAGGAAATTGCAGTTTTAATGGCACCGAAATTCTTTATGATTGATATCAATTACCACAGAAAAAATAATTTGCGATACAGTAAAAATTAAACAAATTTACAGTCTTCCGTTTTGACATGTAACATGTATTTAATAGTTGTCTATATTACATAATTAATAATAAACTACCTATTTAAATATATACCATCATATTCTTAATATATCATCACATGTTGGAGTTTTTTTTTCGAAACGTATGACTTCTTCGGTTTCCATTTTTAGTTATTTCTCAGCTTCTTATTTTGTTTACAAAAGTTATTTTCGTTACGCTCATTTTATTTTTCATTTCAATTTCGACGAATTCTCTGTCTATCGAACGATTTGATTTATAATTTTTAAGATTTTGAATTTTTTTTTAGAAAAGTTTGCCCTTTAATTTTAAAGTAATTAAATTAGTATTCTTTTAAATATTGTAATCTAAAGATTAAATTTTATCCTGAAATAATCCGATTTCTGCCTTACATGGATGATAGTTTCCCCATAAAATCGTGTAAAGCGAAAAATTAATTTCTCTAGGGGAAAAACGAAAATTAACTAATAACAAGTTTTTTCAGAACAAAATTATAAGTAAGATGTTTGAAATGTGCGTGCAAGCAGCCTGAAGTTCGTTCTGATGGTTGAAATCAACTAATTCATAGACACACAAAATTTTGCTTTGAATGAAAGATGAACTCCAATTTTTTTTATATATTTTATCAAAGCATGTATATGAAGATATCTTAGTTAATTAATTAATACTTTTAAATTTTTGATTTAAACAACGGCGTAAGACCGTAAATGTGTAAAAAGAAGAATAAGTGTATAATTATCCACATAAGTTTTTAATTTTTTCTTGTTTTTAGTTAATAAAATATTTTTCCGGGTGGAAAATCATTGATTATTTTTTAAATATATATTTATGCATACTCTACCTGATTTTTGTAGTCTTTAAGTTATTAATAGTTCTAAAAATTGTGACCTATAAGACGATTTCTAAAAATGGAAATTGAATTATATACATACATACATATATTCTTATTACCAAGAAGTTACTAAAACGATACGAACGTAACCATCTACATACGGGAGAAAAACGTCACCAATTTGGATTAAGTACAAGGCTCAATTATAGGGTCTATAGAGGACGAATTGATTACAACAAAACCGAGAATATAATTGCCAATTGTATATTTCCGTACATAGAATTTGACAATCATCTTGCCTATCACCTGGGCTGAAGCATGGACCTTAATAACGGGTTGCGATTAAATAAAACTAAAACGGCAACGCTGATCAACATCACTCATAGATGTTGTTTATGGCAGGCATAGCTCGGTATCTTATATGCAAATTGTTCTTTTCTGAAAATAGTGTAACATATTGTTGAAAATCGATTTATCCCTGTAATTTAAGCAATTTAAATTCCTTACAGGACTCGTGCTCTATCCTTATAAGTTTGCACTTAAACTACATACAAGATACTTACATACATACATATGTACATAAAAAGGGGTTTTTTTCTATGGCGATAAGTTATGTGGCAATAAAAACTACCAAAAATAATTTGTGTTGTACCAAGAGTGTCTCCATGCGAGGCAACCCGCATAAAACCACAAAAATTAATGAATCTTCCTTCTTTCTTTTACAAAAGAAACTCGACTTTGTTGCTGCATACATTTACATATTTAACGAATTATGACGATATTTGTTCTATTCTTCATTGTTTTTGCTTTTTGTAACAGGTTTTTTAATGCTCTTTTAATGGGTTCAAAAAATGTTTTTCATTCGAAGTGGGAAATAATGTATGTATGTATGCATGTACATACGTACATATGTATAAAATACAGTAAGAGAGTCATGCCGTCGAATACTAATACACATACATATGTATTTTCATGTGTGTGTGTAGTTGGTTGAAATTACTTAAAAATGTCAAAGAAAAAAGTTTTGATACCTTTTTAAAACAAATCTACTTATGTATGTATTTAAGTACATACATACATGTGTGTGTGTGCATCTGTGTGTGATGTTACTTTGTAATGAAGGTAAATGATTGCATACTCCTAATATCTCAGGAATGTTTTGATAACATGAGCGTGACAAGTAAATTGAGTCCTCTTAACTAACGTTGCACATACATACATACTTTACTAAATTTGTCATTAAATGCACGTGGACACGCCGGTAATACGAAATGTAGTTTTAAATATTCCCAGAAAATCGTTGGAATTGCAGTTTAGACTTACCTGCCCAATCAACTCTTGCACTGTTTTTTATGCAGATATGTATCATAATTCAAAAAATGCTGTTATCTGCTTAAAAGTGCATACACCTCTTACCTTAACTGCCAAAAAAAGCTTAAGGGACAAACGCAAAATTTTACAATATTGTTGTTGTTTCATTAACTGCTCTTGCAACAAGTTGTATGTCTACTGCAATATTGATTTCGCTCTAAATTTGTGATGTCAATTCCAACGATTATAAAACTTTAAGATTTAATTACAGTTATCGTAAATAATCGATTGCTATGAAAAAGTGAATATCAACAATTATGTTACTTAAGCTTTTTTTCGCGGTAGAGAGGAAAACCTTAAATTCGTTTTTTCTCTCAAAGTAAATTTTCGAACCAAACTTTTCGGTTGCTAAATGTATAAAAAATAGACAGTAAAAGAATGCATAACTTGGATCTTTACAATAAATCAATAAAAAATATAAAACGAAGGGAAAGATAATGCACGGGTGAACATTAGTTGAGTACATTTTATCCTTTTATTTAAAGTGAACTATTTGTACAACCAATGAATACCAAGCTTCTTTACTCAAAACTAATTCACTCTGTACTCTATGAGTTGTAGGAATTTGTTATAGAAATTATTAGAGTTAAATGTTTTAAGAATATAAAGGTTTCTCACTGTCCTGTCCGGTAATGGCTAATGGTAAAAAGCCTTTAAAGAACTTTCGATTTAAATTAAAATTCAGTTTCTGTGAGCTTTTGTTTTTTCAGATATTCATTTAAAGTCTAAGCCTTAAAGTAGGCTTTGAACTTTATGTAAAAGCCAAAAATTATAAAGTAATTTTAGCAGAGCTGGAAACCTTGTAATATGTAAATGTTTTCGTACAGTTTTTTTTTTCATTTAATATATAAGTTTTCTTATTTATGTAATTTGAGGGAGCTCAGCATGATAATTTGTATTTTATGTTTATATTAGACTAATTTCAACAAATGAGAATTAAAAATGCCTACCACTGAAAGTGTTTACATTTCTTTTGGAAAGGGATAGTGTAGAGAGGGCAGGTGGTGAAATAAGAAAGCTTAATTCTTTTTATAACTATTATTGCGTGTTTTATTAATTTTTATAGTAAAGTTGCAGCGCCTGTGGTTTTAAGTAGATGCAGTAAGTTTCTTAAACTGTATTGTGGCAGTAGCCATTTTATTAATTATTTTACTTCGCCAACGATTCTGCTAACATTACCGACGCAGGAAGGTGCTGTAATGTACATTGGCATAAAAGAGTATCCCTCGCTACCGGTACTGTTCTGTGACCTTCATCACTTAAACAGTCCAACAGTAACTGACACAATGTCAAACGAATGTACTTCAGAAAAATTCATGATGTTTATGACTCGAACTCATGTTCTTGGTCATAAATTGCTTGGTAGTCGACGCACTAACTACTTCAGCCAACAGCGCCCTCTAATATTCCGAAAATTTGATAGCAACAAACACGTATTGTGAATGGAAAGAATCCGATGTGTTATAGTATTCTCAGTTTTCTATACTCTCCCGTGTTTTTGTATTCACACAGTAAGAACCTGGGTTGTCAGCAAAATTGTTTTTAGGGGTTTTCAAGAGAAAAATCGCCCGAAAAATTCCGTATTTATTTAATAAAATACAGAAAAGAACATAAAAGAAAATTGCAATGTGTTCTTACAGACACATATTCCTTTATATGGATTTGTGTTGCATGAACACAAAAATATTCATACACTTATTTTAAATAATAGTAATTATAAATGAACATCTAGCGGGTATATACGTTTAGCCCCACCCGTTTCCAGTATAATAGTATTGAATTTAAATAAAATTTTGCCATGTTTTTGGGTAAAACGTATTGCAGCTAAATCGTATTAAGGTTTCTTAAATTCCATTTTGTATTCGGAACCACAAACGAATTTTGATATAGTTCGTGATTTGAAATATTCCCTCTGCGCAAGCGTTGCTGCTTGGAATAATCAACATATTAAGAGCGGCCAAGTATATTTCTTAAAAAATGAAGTACCCGCGCTATCGAGTATTTTTTTAATTTCTTTTAATTTCAGCGGTATTATATTAATGAAAAATAATATTTAAACTCCATCCAGTGCTAAAAAAAAACTTTTAATGGCAGCACGATATGACAACCAACAAAAATTCCTTCAATGAGAAGAAAAATTCGCCAAATATTTTCCCACCTTCTTTTAAAACTCGCCACGTCGGTAAACAGTAAATTCGGTCTCCTGAAAAAAACTTAAACTGCCACATCTCACAACCCTGGTAAAATATTGTCACCAGAGAGTACGGAAAAATTTACAAAATTACACTCCCAAACTTTTAAAAACTGTTCAACGGTTTTTATCCAGGAATTTTCATAAAAGTTTTAGCGAAGTCAAGAAGAGAAACAGTTCACTTTCTGGACAAACCAGAAAGAAGCTGGTACTTCGTACTCAGGACAATTTCAAATATGTATGTGATCGTATAGAATCTAACAAGGATTGTAAACAAATTTATTCTAACGTTTAGTAACCCTTAAATAAATAATGTTTCATTTCAACATGTAATTATCTCCCGTGGAGGACGTGCAATTCGGTCCCACTTTTTCTTGTGTTCGATCTATGCCAATAAGTCACAATCAATCGATCCTGTTCAAGTCAACATAATTTGGCACGATCTACACGTCGGATTCACTGAAAAGTGGACATAGTTCTGTCAATTGAAAAAGAACACATCGACATAGCTTTACGGCAATATCCTTTATATGCCACAAAAACAAAATGTATTGCTTTTAAGCTGCTTAATTAATGGCTTTGTATTGAAAACGAATACTGCAAAATTTTTTAACAAAATAACATTGAAGAACATAACATCGACATACATAAATTTCTTTTGGTAATTTTATTCAAATGCAAATGAGTCACACCAACAAATGATTAAAAAAATGATTTATTAAAAAGAAAAAACAAATTAAAGATTTGTTGTGTTATTAAAAAGATTGGCAAAATTTCAAAAAAAAAATTATAATCATTTTTATGATAAAAACTTTAAACGCTTGTGGCCATTGTATTAAATTTAGCTAAATTTCAGAAAGAGAGAAAAAATATTAATTTACTTGCAACTAACTTTTGGCAAACTTCGTGAGAAACATGTTTAGTGTCATTGTGTAAATTTTTTTGGGAACAACTTTAAAAGGATATTTTTTTTTTCTCAAAGATTTTGTTGACAATATTGCAACTTTCATAAATTTGTTCTATTTTTGTTCGTGTTTTTTTATTTATGCTACTTATAGAATTTTCATTAAATAAGGAATAAACACATTGACTTCAATTGCTGTCGTGCTGTTCTGTGCCACATTTTGCTTCAAGTTTTTGTTTTGTTTCATTTTGTTGCTCGAGCCATTTAAGTCATATTTTCAAGCCAAACTCCGCTTTCAATAAACCAGGCTTTTCTAGAGGCAACAACTCAACCTTAGTTGTCATTTTACTTGAATCGTTGACTTTTTTTTTCAATTTAACTTTATTTCTATCACACCATATTTGGTTTCCAGAGCTGCAATACTTGTCTGCTTATTGTCATTATTTCATTGTTGTTGCATCTATTTTTATACAATTCTCATTAATTGATTATTAATGTTGAAATTTATCTAATTTCTTAATTTATTATCAGATTTAATTTCCTCTTCATTATATCTGTAGTTTGAAATAAACTTATTTATTTTATGCACGCACTGCACAGTGGAGCGGAATGTGAATGTTTTTGAAACAAATACGTCACTGTTTAAAAGGCGATTTGCATAACATTTTATTAAAACTCAAGTTTTGAAGGAAATATCTCCGAATTCATTTGTATTATCTCTGCGAAGTTTCATTTTAGGGAATCTCGAATGTGTAAAACATTTCTATTCTATCCCTCGTCTGTTTAAAAAAATAATGTTTGATCGTTAAGAGATATATTTCTAATCATCAGAAAGTATGAAACCCTTTAAGCTAAATCCATGTGGAGAGATGATGATTAAATAAGTGGCGGCGGTACTGAGAACGATTATAACGCTGCAGCATAATATTTTACGTCTTTTTTTTTTAAATAATCATATAAAAATATTTTGGTTTCATTATTTACAAATAAAATGTGTTTTTTTTTTTTAGAGTTAAAGAGTTTTAAATTGAAATAAAGCGCAGATAAATGGTGTTAATTGTCATTAATTTAGCTTTACTCAGTAGATAATTCCCTGCCAGTTTCATTTGATTACCGGCATATGACCACCTCGTAAGAATGATCATATTTTGCAGCAATGGTGGTAGTGAGAACATGGCGAATGTTGTCTTCCAAGCTGTCAATCGTCTATAGCTAAGACAATTGTTCAGCGGTATTAAATCGTATGATATCGGAGGCCAATTTACGGGCTTATACGTTTACCGAACGTTTCTTTAAAAAAATCGATGGTGGCACACGCTGCGTGCCTTCTTGAAACTACATCATCTCCACATTAATAACATTCGATTGTGGTAAAAAAAAGATCATACCACTGTAGCGGTCACTATTAACTATAACGTTCTAGCCGGCTTCGTTTTTAAAGAAATACGCCCCAATGAGTCGACTGGCTCATAAAGCAAACGAAAGTGTGACTTTTCTTTTTTGGATGCAACGATGGTTCGGTAATGGCATGAAGATTATCTTCATTCCAAATGCGACAGTTTTGTTTATTGATGTATCCACATTTATCTAAAATTATCATGTGAAATTCGAAATCAACAGCAATTTCTTTTCGCGTCCATTCACTAAATGTGCAGCGTGAGCGGTGGTCGTGTGGCTTCAATTATTGCATGCGATGAATTCTGCAAGCCTTCTAACCCAAGTCTTTTCGCAAAATATTCCATAAGCTCAAATTCTTGATCAGGATGTCCAGTGGACTCACTTTTGTCTATAGCGTTCCAGTTATGGAAGATTTCACTGTTTTACATACAGTAAGTTTTCCTAGAGACATTGGCCGCAGAGTAACTCACGTCAATTTTTTACAGTCTCACTATTATTTGCAGCAAGATATAATATTATTAAATTTTACTTTACATGTAAGGTTGCCCTCCATCTTGGTTCATCTCTGGAGCATAAGATTTCATATAAAATAAGAATTTTCACAATCAATCCACAAATGACGAAAAAATCGCCGTACTCTTGGCGTCGTTTGAAAATCAGAACATATACTCACATTATTTATAATACAAAGTGGCACATAAGTAATGTCATAATTTAAATTGGCTTCCATTTTTTGCATTTCAGATTTATTATGAACATAGAGAATATGTTGTCAACAAACCATGGAGCGACACACACCTCAAGAGTAAAATTTTTGTGACGACAGAACTTTTTTTCATTTATAACAAAATGGCAAACAGTTCAAATTATGACATTACATTTGAGCCACCTTGTATATAAAGAAAATGAAAATACATACGAAGGTATGAAATATTATTTCATATATTTACATTTTTACAGTTTCTTAAAAAATACCTCATTATTATTAATTTAGTGATTTGATAATTATTTCCCTTAGTTGCCCGCCAACAATCTTTTTTTTATATATTAATATCTGGGTAATTTTGTTGAAATATTTATAGAATTTCAATTAATTTTTATTTATTTTCACAGAAGATATTAATAAGGGAATTAATTTCTAAGATAAAGTGACACAATGTGTTACACTCAATCAGAAATAAATTGAACATTGAATAATTTCCTAAAAAAAAATAAAATATTTTTATAATTTTCTTTAATAACAAAAAAAAAAAAACAATTGCTAACAGCAATCAAGTTTATTTTATATATTTTTATAATAAAATTATTTGAAATTTTTTTAAATTCCTTAAAAAATCTGAATAAACAAATAAAAAGAAATCAAAGAATTAGAAACATCTGGTGGTCAGTCTGGCAAAATTTTAAATTTAAGAATGTGTATTTACGAAAAAGAAAATTATTTCTTTCATTTTCTGCAATTTGCTGATGAATTTATTTATTATGCGACTAAAGATTTTTTCAATTTATTTGCATTTTTGCTTTTTACGCGTTTATTTATTCATGTAAGCAGAAAATTAAATATATATTTTTGTTTTTTTTTCTGTGCACATTCTGCCGCAATTAACAAAAAGATCGTGTAAGTTGATGGTTTTCATAAAAAATATATACCACGGTTGGCCACGGTTGCCAGATCTGAATTCGCAGCGTCTATTGACAAGTTGATGATGCCACAATTTTTTCTTTTATTTTAAATATCAACCTAATACTACGTAAGAAAACTTTAGATTATAAGACTTATACAGGAATACCCCAGAATCTGTAACAAATTCTTAGCACCAAAAAAAATCCTGCAATGCATTCTAAGAAGTTCCGGGATTCGGGACTAACATTTCCAATTAATACATACTTTCACAGGACAGGTACGATATCCATGTGATATCCTTAGTTTCAGTATGTATTTTAAACTTGATGATTTTACAAAAAAATTTTCCATAAAAATAAATTCCATGGGAAAGTTGAAGTCTGATATTGAAAATCATTTTTATAAACAAATTATGTGGAAATCATTAAAATTACATATAAATAAAAAATATATTAAAAAAAATTATTTATTCCTCTATTATCAAAAATTTTACTCTCTCATTTCAGTGCTGTCTCTTAATAAGTTTGCGTTTATCAAAGAGCAAAAAATTCGTTTTTTTTTCTCCATGAAGAGGCAAAAATGTTGCACGTTTTTAAGAAAAAAAAAAAAACACCATAATTGGTCCGAAAAATAATTGGTGCTTTAAAGAAAAGTGAATTGCTAAAATTTTTCTTATTTATATACTATTTTTCTTAATTCTCAATTCAAATTGAATTTTTAATTTTACTTACGGCCGTTTCTTTTCTGAAAAATGTGAAACATTTTGTTGATCACTTTATAAAAAAATATTTTTTTTTAATTCTTATTAAAACAACTTAATTGCATTATAGAATTTTGTGTCTTTCTTTATAAGTTTATGCTTTTTAAAGTACACTGAATGCCCTTCGAAAGGGAAGAAATGTTACACTTTTTTCAGAAAAGAAAACGCCTAATGTTCAGTTTTGTTTAAAAAATCTATTCTGAATATTTAGTATATACAAAAGAGTAGACCCAAGTGATCGGAGAAAATATTTTATATATTTATCTCTCATGGCATATTCGGAAATTTCTAGATTAGTTTAGAATTTTCGAATTTAGTTAGTGATTTGCTTTTTAAGGTGAAATTTTATGGCACAAAATTGTCTTGAAAATTTGAATATAAGCAAAAAAAAAAAAAAAAAAAAACAGAAAGATCGACTGGGATCGAAAATTAATATGATAATAAGCAAATGATGTTTTCTTAACATTATATAAAAAAAATTTGTTGAGACAATATTCTGAATAATTTTTTAGAAATATTATCATAAAAATTTTAAAGTTTTATTAATAATATAATTTTTATAATATAAATTGCAGCTTGTCTCGTTTGTTGTTATGGGAAAATTGTTTGAAAAATTCATATGCCCATTGGAATTTAAAAGCGTCTCAAACGGTGAATTCATTCAAAATAATATTTGATAATTTAACTAATTTCTAATCTTTATTACATAAAGTATATAATAAAATAAATGAAATAATGAATACAAAATTTTTTGGAGTTAGTACAATTTTAACTTGACCTAATTCTTAAAACAAAAGTGATGGGAAAATGTGTCCCATTGTGCATGTCCTATGGTAAATCATATTAAAGGTTGTTTAAGAAAAAAGGAATACAAAAACAGATATTTGAACATGAGAACTTTCAATAGAAAATCACATTACTCGCTTTCGAATGTTCCAGATCCTGGAAAGGCCCATATGAATACGAGTCCATCAATTAAAAATATATAAGTATGTATGCATTGCAATACAAAGCTTCAATATTTAAGCGGAGTTTTAAAAAGAAGGAGACAAATAAAAAATCATGTTTGACTAAAAATATGTTGGAATGTTGTCTACAAACAATTAACTTTTTTTATAAATAATAAATTTTTATAAATCTATCATATCCAGAGTATGGAAATTTTAAGTAAAAAATTCGATTCGTTATTATAACAAAATATTTCTTTCAGTGTAAGGTTCTTGTGATAATAATTTCAATAATAAACAAAATTTTGAAAAATAATTTTTTAACTTACATTTGCCGAAGCCATTTTTGTTTTGCCTTTTTAATAAAATTCACAAGAAAAAAAATATAAAATTGTTTTGAATAAAACTTTGTTTCAGTTAAATCTAATTTATTGTTAATCTTGTAAGATAAATATTTGAAATCACTTTTGGTTTAATTTACTTTTCAATTTTTCCTTTTTCTTTTTTGTAATTTTTATTTTCTTTCTCTTAAATTCAAAATTTTATGTCGCAACGAAATATAAAAATTTCTTTGAATTTCAAATTTGTATTTAATATTTTTGTTTGAAAAACTTTCCTTCCCTAAATTTATCTTATATTTTATTGAAAAAATATTTTTTCTTTTTTGCTCGCGACAATACTCGTAGCTTAACTCAACTGTTTGGTTGAAATTCTAAAACTAAAAGTTTTTATGCGAAAAATTTTTTGTACGAAAGAAAGAGTCTGTTGTACGAGCATATATTTTGATTCTGGGTTTTGATTTTGTTGTTGTTGTTGTTTTTGTGACGATCATACGTACTTGTTGTGACTTTTTTACCTTTGTTGTTATTGTTGCTGCTGCCATTGCTGTTGTTGTATAATTTTGTTAAAGGTTGTTGGTGGTGTAGTTGTAATGCTGCTCTGCTGCAATAAGGACACTATGGGACAGTTATAATTTTTTTAATAAAAAAAATATTATTACAAAAGGTCGTGCGGATAATCAAAAATATTTTCTTTTATAATAATTTCTTTGAATAATTAATATTGAAATTTATTATTTCGGGATATTCTCCCCAAATAATTGTTAAAATAATTAGTGTTTTGCAGCATGCATTGTTTGTTGTGGCTTTAAGTGTTCATATGCCGACATTTCATTGGTCGCTAAACCAAATCGTCAGTGAACTTTAAGAAGTTTGAAAACTTTCAACCACGTATTTTTATGCCAAAACAAACAAATACAACATGAGAATTCTATATTGTATATGATTATTCAAAAAAGAAAACTCTAATTATTTTAATAATTGGTTGGGGAGAATATCCCGAAAAGAAAAAAAATTTCAATATTAAGCATTTAAAAATAAAGATTTTATTTTTGATTTTTGCTAATTGAATACAATCATCAACGACCAACGAGCGTTTAATTGTAAACATATTGCAGGAAAAATAAAATAGACTCACGTTGAGTATAATTGTTTGTTGTGTTGCTTGTATAAAAGCATTCTAAGCCTACTATGATTATGCTCTACGCTTTCGGTAAGTGTGTAGGTCATATTAAAAATTTCGCCTATTTCAACTAAATATTTGTTTCAACAGATTAAAAGTTTTCGCTCGTTATAGGCATTAAAATTTACAAGCATCTTTGTTTACGTTCTTTACAATGAGTTCGTTTTGTGCGACAATTTTCAGTATAAACGAAGTTCAAAATAATCATAAAAATTTATGTGAAATATTTTCACAAAACTGTTGGGATCAGAGAAATTGTTCGTTATATAGAGCAAAATTTGCTAGAACAGATTATAAGTGATTATGATTTTTATAAAAAATAATAAAGCTTAAATAAATAATTATTAAACTATAAATAATAAGAATATTTTACGATTGTTAATAAAAATTTTCTTGTATGTCTTCTCTAATGATATGGCAAAAAACAATCACGATTTATTATTTTTATACTTGGAAAGTGAGTTATTGCATTCAACTTCGATCGACTTCGTAAATTTTTAACACTTTTTACCGCCTAATGCAGTCGCAGTATTTTTTTTAAAATTGAATTATATAGTTACTGCAGAGATATAATTTAAATCGACATCGCTTTGAAAAAATTTCCTTGCGAGAAATGCTTATATGAAATCTAATTTAACTTAATCTATGTCGTTTTTTTCTGAAAAAATGTTGCCTTAAAAATTGGGACAACTTTTTACATCTTACTCGTCTACAAAATGTAAGTTTTAATTTTTTTTTCAATTTATGATATTATGTATTAGCTGAAATAAATTGCACTGAAAGAAATTTTTGTTTACAATGGAGAATGGAATTTGTTACATAAAATAGTTACTCACACCATTAATTTGAAAAAGGATTTTTTATTAAAAATATTACAGCTATTTGAAATATAGTCCAACTACAATTTTTTAATGCTCTTGTACTCAAAACATGATTTTTAGGTCCTGATTTTGTTGAACTTAACATTTAAGACGTTAAAAATTCGTATGGAAAAATCTTAATATTAAACTCCCGGTATTTTATAAACGCTCCATTTTATAAAATGATTTCCTGAACAATTTATGTAGTCATAATTTTTTTTATATGCTGTAATTCATAAACATATAAAATAATTCCTAAATTTAGCTAATAAGCTATTATTCAAAAAACTACTTGTTTGTTATTGGAGAATTTCACGAATAATGAATTTAATAATTGATAAGTTTTTTAAATGCCTGCTAAATATAAATATGGGTTATTCTATAATTTTTAGCTCTTCTCACTCCCGTATCTATTTTAACAATATAAAATTTGATACTCTGTTACAACTTTAGATGAGAATGGATTATAGTTTAGCGTGATGAGCTTTATTTTAAGTTTAAGACTTAGTAGCTCTAGTAGCTGATCCATATTTCTAAACCTCTCAGGATTAGCGTTTCGTTTAGTGTTTTAATAACTATGAGTACGTTCGTAAATGCAGTAATACGCTGCAGCATACAACTTAAATGTTCTTTAGTGCAACAATGAAGCAGATGGTGTCAAATACGACACAATAACCACATAATAAAGGAGCGTTATTTGATTCGTAAACGATATAGTAAAGGAAGTTTGATTATCTGACGAATGAAGAAGCTGAACGATGAAGGCATGAAGAAGCTAAAGATCATCACGATTTGGAGGTAAATATATTATTAATTATTAATTTATTTATTTTTAATGGAAGTTAGTTTAAGGGAGATAAAATAATTTTTAATTGTTAAACAGCAATTGGTGTTTCTCTTACATAAATGAACATTTTTATTAAAACTTTGGTTGTTCTAACCTTTATAGTTAAAAAATACAAAATTCATTTTATAATAAATAAACTTAATTTATTTTCTCAAGCTTAAGGTCTCTTCTTTTGTAAGTTTATTAATTTCGGTACTCATCGAGTACCATTTACCATTTGTTTAAAAAACTATAACATATATTTTTTAATAAATATTTCAGAAATCAATATGTGAAAATAAATATAAACTTTGTGTTTTCCTCCCATAGTGCTAAGACATGACCAAGTCGTATACTTGAAACATTTTTGTATGCACTCGTGTGTGTGTGTTTGTGTGTGTGTGTGAGCGTGAACAAAACGTTTACATTTTTGGTTTTTTAAGTTAAAAAAAAAAAAATTAAAATCAAAAACAAAAACAACAATTTGTTTGTTTGTTTTTTTCTGGTCAATGTTGCGATTCAGCCAGTCGATCAGTCCGTCGGTCAACAATATCAGCTGGTCAAAGCTGATGAGGCTGTAGTTGGTATTTTGTCATGTTTTTGTTGCAGTCATTCGTCATCACAGTCAACAACACATAAACAAATAATACATCATCTAAAATATTGCAGCAGCAATAACTGACTGCACGATCATCATCATCATCATCATGATGTTGAAAAGTATTTGAACTGTTTGTATACTTTGTTCAGAGAAAATTTTTGTGGTTTTTTTATAGAATTATTCAAATGTTTTTATAATTGTTTAAATAAGGCAATTGGCCTTGACCACTCTTCCTTCTTTACTATATAAATCAAAAATTAACAAAAAATTTTGGGGGGAAATTTGCATATTATGCTTTGGTCCCACCAAGAAAAAAAAAATATAAAAATCAGTAAATAAATATAAAAGGTTCTACTGATAACGAAACGTTTTGATTTACTTAAGTGAGTCATATTTGGTTTTACCATTCGCGTATCCTTGGCATTAATGGATTCGTATTTAAATATGTATAAGATTCTTTATGGAAAAGATTTGATTATTTGGAATTCCATTAGTTGGAATATTAATTCTTATTACTTTCTGTTTTTGGAAGAAATCAGCAGTGATTTTTATAAAAAAAAAATTCTCATAATCTGTAAATTAGAACTAATCAAATAATAAAGAACTGGAATATATTGTTTTAGTTGAAGCATGAAATTTTATTAATAGGAAGAGTTTAACAATATTGTCATCGGGAACTAGTAGCGCCTAGGACTTGTACTAGACTAGCTATTGCTGAAGACCCTTCGGGGATCACGTGGTGGCCGTGGTTAAAACCCAAAGACACACGGTAAGAGTTATAGGTCGTATGGGTCTACAATTTGATGCTAGTGACCGTATTGTAGGTGCTCTCTTTAGGCCCTATATCTCTATGTTCTGTGTGCTATTTGACAGGGTTGCCCTGGCGGTTGCGGTTGGTGAGTAGTCCCTGATAGGGGGACTTTTTACTACTGGGCCGTTGGGGTGGTAGGAGGTTAGATAGCTCCAATACTTTAGCAACGTCTATACACGGTTCTGAAGCCTGTACAGTATTAGCTACCATGTCGTCCCCTGGGATAAATGTAGATCCTCAGCCCATGTATGCCTCTGAAAGGGATGACAGGAACGGTGTTAAATGGCTTTCTGTTAGGTCTTTCGGCAGGTAGTGACGTAAATCTTTGACATATTTGTCTACATAGTCCAATTACCGATACAAGTCCAATATTTTAGAAAGTGTGACCAAAAAGAATTTTCTAACTTATGCGGCACAGAGCCAGACAATGGCATATTATATATGTACTCTTTTCGTCTCTTATATGATCTTATTGTCTCTTAAGTTTTTTCAAGTTCACAAATTTTAAATACAGTTGAACTTTTACAACTCGAATTTCTATAAGCCGTAGTTTGTCCAAGTCGAAAATGGCAATGGCGGTAAGTTTTTGTTTTTATTACAAAATTCTATAACTCAAAGTTTCTTCTAGTCGAATAATGGAGACTAGAGCTAAAAAAATGTATAATTTGATGGAAATCATTCTTATTGTGAAAAAAATAAATAATTTAGTTGTTTAATGAAAAGTGCAAAACAAGAATTTTCTGAATAAAATACAAATTAAATAATTTTTTTCTTAGCAATAGTTTATAGTAAATTTTTAGAATTTTTCATTGCCTAATCAAGTAAAATTTAATAAGAAAATTAAAAACGATCATGGCAAATATTTTTAAGCAATTAATTCTTTTAAGACTCTGCAAAATTGTAGTTTTTACACCCAATATTAAATTTGTTTATTTATCTAAGTATATTGATCGGTTTGTTGCTTCCTTCCATCACTTGATTTTATTTGTTGCAACAGGTGATCTTGTTTAATTAACATATTTGTCCGATACATAATTTTATTTTTAATATTGTTGCAATTAAATATTTATTATTTTCCTTGAAATATTTTAGGAATCACACCGTAGTCGCAGCCTGTCCCACGGTCCATTTTATTTCAAATGTAACATGTTGTTTGAGTGTGAAACACCTCTTGACATAAATGTTTCTTCTTTTTATAGGGCTGTTGACTCATCTTCGAAATAAAAAGGTTTTTTTAATTTATTTTTATGTTATGAAAGCGACAAAATGTTCTTTTTATTTATAATTTTTTTGCTTGGTGGGCCCTGTTGTTTTCAGATACAGGTTTTCATTAAAAAAATATTGTACATCCATATAATTCTTTTTGCAGAATAATAAAAAAAGCTTTTTGTTTTGCTTCGTTTTTTAGTGGCACTATGGCTCTTAATTGACAAATATTGCTTGTAATTCTTTTCTTTGATATGCGAGTAAAAATATACTAATGATTAATTTCAAATTATTTTGTTAATGATTACATTTAACTGATGTTTTGACAAATCTAAATTAATTAGAATTTAAAAATAAATATGTATAAAGAAATAAATTTAAGTAAGAGTAAAAATGAGTCATTTAACTTTTTTTATAATACGGTGTGAAATTTTAATGTCGAAGTAAATGTGATTACAAGTCTTTATATCGACATAAGTACATACAAATTTATATAATGCATAATCTAACCGCTAACGAAGACAAAAATTTGTTTCCTTTTTTAATCTAAATAGTCCTCATATTAATATTATTCTTACTTTATAATTTTTTTATCACCTTGAAATTAAAAGAAGCTTCATGAAATATTTTATTAATTATAAAGAATTATGAAACCCCTCTAGAACCACATATTTTTTTCAATTTAGTCACAAAATTATTTTTTGATTTTTAGTATTGCAAATTTGCAAGAGTTGCGAACGCTTTCAAATAATTTATATTAATACTCTTATGATATCTTAGAAACTATTTATGCAAAATAACATAATAAATCGAAATATAAACTTCAAAGATTTTAAAATATAATAAACAATGAATTTTTTGAACATCCTTATTAATTATTAATGCTCTCAAAAGTGATATACATATTTTAAATGGCATTAAAAGAATGTTTAGAATAAAGTTCTTTAGAACAAAATATTATTGTAGCCTTTCTCTTAATGCCTTAAGGCTCTCTAAAAAAAACTGACAAAAATTCCTAAGATTTTTACACTTAAGAAGTGCATATTTGAAAGCATATTTGCAAGTCTAGTAAATATTTTAAGGTTTAAAATTTGAAATTGTAAAATTTATTTCTTCAGATTTGTTTACAATGAAATATTTATAGTAGAAGTTTTTACGCTTTTGAATGCAACACGCTTTTTTGTAACAAGGTGCGAACGCCTTCTATTGTTGATGTTGCAAATAAATTAAAACTCAATTTTCACATTTTGGTTACTAATTTAGCAAAAAGAAATATAATAAATAAATTATTAATTAGGGTAAAATCACCCTGCAAACTGAATTGTAAATTAGAAACTTTGTGATAAAAGCAATTAATTTTTCAATGTGTTTTTAAATCACACTTTGATGAGGCGTATAAGTACCATTCTTATTGGGTTTTCCCTATGACTCATTCTTATATTTCATCATACATATGAACGTTTGGTTACTACGAAGTTTTCTTACTTGACCTTTCGAACTTGTCTTTTTACTAAAACCACGATAAGCAAAATCAAAAGATTGAAAACAACGCAAAGTACAGCGTATTGTAACAAGGAGTCAACAGACGGTTTTTTTACTAATAAAAATCCCCAAAAAATATCCTTAAAAAATGGAAATAAGTAGTGAAGGGATGTTCTCTTTTTTGATGCTAATTCACCAATTTGTATGCCAACTGCAATATAAATAATTTTTTTTCCTAAGAAAATAATTCTATATTAAATTACTATTGATAATTTACCACTGGAAGTAGACTTTTCAATTGGAAAGGTAAACATGAAAGACACGATATTCTCTTTTTTATATTATCTATTACTAGCGGAACAGGCGAACTTCGCCTCGCCCCAATTTTAAGCCTTCAGGCGAACTTTCTATTTTTTAATTGTAAAAGCTATTAAGGAATAATTTCAAACAAAATTTCATATAAAAACTCGATTTTAGATTTTTCCAATTTCCCGACTTTTCCGGAGGGATTTTCCAAAATTTTCTTCCATAAAAACCTTCTCCTCGAAAATACGAACAACTAACAAAAAGTTTTACAGAAATCGGCCAAGCCGTTCTCATTTTATAAATTATTGGATTTTGCCACGCCCCTCCGGCCACAGACCGAAAATAAAAAATCACAGTGTCACCCGCCCGAGTATTCTGAAGGTTCCCTGAAAATTTCGTCAAAATCGGCCCAGCCGTTTTGGAGCCATTACGTTACATACATACATACATACACACATCCTATTTTATATATATAGATATATAATTTTAAATTGTAGAAAAAATAATGTTTTTGCATAGAAATATATATTTTTATTAAAAAGAATTTCACAGACATGTGGAAGTAGTTAAGATTTTTAGCGAAAACTTTGTCAACTTAACTTCTTAGGAAGTTGAAAAAATGCACTAATGGAGTTTTGGAAGCAATGAAAATGTTGTTCTATATAGACAGCTTGCAAATTTTCCTTCTTAATGATCTAGCACTGATTTCTTAGCAAGTGCATTGAATTTTGTAGCCGTCCCTAATTTCCTATTTTCTGCTGTAACTAAATGTTAAGCAAAATAATTTGGACTAGAAATGGAATATATATTTAAGAATTTAATATAATTTTGTATAAAAATTTAAAAAAAAATATATGTTTAAAATAAATCATTAATATCGTGCAATTTTTTCCAGACTACCCTTAAACACTTTGAGTTATCAAACTTTCGGTAAGTGATCTAATAAATATTTAAATATTTATAAATTTTTATTTTAATTTATAAACCGTATGTTGCTCGAAATTTAAGAATTTTTAAAAAACATTTTCTGGTACCCAAAACTAATTGTTAATTTCGCACTTAATCGTATTTACAAGATTTTAATTACAGTCATTATAATTATATAAAAAAAGAAATAAAAAATACATGAAAACTTACTCATCTTTAAAATTAGATGTCAAATTAATTGGCATGAAAATAAAAACTTTTACAAAAAAAAAAAAAAAAAAATAAATAAATAAATAAAATGCAAAACCACAAAATAAAAAATTAAAAGGAAAATGTTTATATCACGTAAACAAAAAAATTTAAATAAATAAAAATTTATAAAAATCACTTCAATTAAAATAGAATTAATTTGTTAAAAAACAAAACTAAGAATAAAATAAATTGAATTAAAAAAAAGAAAAATTATATTAGAAAAAAATAAAACATTGTCCCCAGGTGATTCTGTGCAGACAGACATGATTCGAGTAAATTCGCTTAAAAAATTCTTAAAATATTTTCTTTTTTTATACCCTTCACCAAGAATGCGAAAGTTTTGCACTGATCGACTCCTCATAACGTTTGCAATTGATAAAATATTAAGTTTTAATTTCGCACATATATTCTGCATTTTTATAAGTTTATAGATGCATAAATGATGTCGATTTGAGGTCCTTCCGTCTTTGTTGAGCATTTAATTCATATTCGGAGAGTAGACTCGACCTGAGATTCTGCCCATCGTATGCAGTTTATTATTGACGTTTCCGCTCAAAAGTGTATGGATAAATGGAAACATTAGAAGCTTATTTTTCATCACATGTTTTACTTCATATTTGCCTAAAGGGTATTTAAGTTCCGTCATTGCCGAATGTAACCCACTTTTGCACATGTTTTAATTTAATTGTTTCAAAATCATACATATATTTCGATATTAGTTGTTTGTGGCAAAATCTAATTTTACTGTCAAACATCTGTGTGACTTTTAGGAAAATTTAATTTAATAAAAAAGAAAATAATAAAGATTTTCTAGCATAAATTTCAGTGAAAGGATTCGTTAATTTGGCTTCGATCATGCAATTTCTTACTTATCGGAAATAAACTTTAAAACTATCGCTAAAGGCGATTATTATTAAAATTATAATAATAGTTCGGTTAAAATACCGAATTCAATGCAAAGAGCCAATCGAACAGGTTACAAACCCGAGGCAAGTGTGGGTTAGTTTAAAGTCCCATATGATCCTCTTGTTTATATTTTACTTTCAGGAAATATTGAAATACCTTCGAAAAAAAGTTTTTTTTTCAAAATCGGACAGTTATCCGATAATGCAGTTTTGGGGGTGGCAAATTGCCCTTCCGATTTTCTAAAAAAAATTATGGGACCAACCATAAAATCGGTTCATAAATGTTAAAGTTACGCGTGAACAAACAGAAACATTAAAAAAAGTTAAAAAAAATACACACGACTTTCTGGAAGTCAGTTAATAACAAAATTGGGAAATTTTCCCTAAATGGTAAAAAGTTAAAAATCGGTGAATTTAATCAATTAGCTCAGAACATGCCCTTGGAACTGCGGTTTTCCATGGCCGTAGTTAGCTGCCATTAAAATTTCTGCAGATTTTGGTTTGCAAAACCTGGTGCGTTCGTAAGGTAATGATCTAATTATATGTCGGGACCATATGCCGCCGGCAGAAGCTTTTATGGACAGTGGTAAAGTTCTCCCTTGATTGTTCTTAGCGTTTTTTTTTTATTTTTTGCATATTGGCCCATCAATTCAGTCTTTGGCAAGAGTGACTGAATAATAAACTTGAAATTTTATAGATGCCGCGCTAATCAATATGGCCACTACAGAGCGGCAACAAATTGCAAGAGCAATGATAGACTTCTATATGTTTTTTCACTTCTATATTGAAGAATTATGAAAAAACATTTGTACTCTTATATCCTGTCACAAGGATACAACAAGTTGAGGAAGTTAATTCTAAATTCGCATTTGGAATATTATTTTCTGCTTTATTATCACAAAATGCATTTTAATTGTTTATTGTCCATAGTAAAAATTTCTTGATTTGTGTTGATTTAGATATACAATATTAAAAAAATAAAATCAATTAAAGACAGCATATCATGCTTCTCTTGCAGTGTAAGATTGAAAAGAAGATAAGATTCTCAGTGTATCACATTATTATATTACAAAGTAATATAACTTGTCTAACATAATTATTGTTTCTTATATATACCCTTCCTTTTTAAATTGTGCTGAAGAGTCACGATAATATTATAACCCATGATATGTAGGTGGAGATGTCATGACATTGTTATGTCCTGTTACGTGGCTATAAAGACGTCATGACATAAACTCTAAAATTAATTTAGATTTACTCCATCGTATATATGCTATGATTATTCATTTTATCTCAGATTGAAAACACCCATATTTCAATCATCTATGTTGAGAAGTGATGTCATGACAATATTATATCCTATTATGTGGCTATAAACCCGTCATGATATAAACTCTAAAAATTCATTTATATCTGTTTTATCGAATATATGTTTTGATTATTTATTTTATCTCAAATTGAAAACTATAAGTTGTCTAACATTATTATTGTTTTCATATATACCCTTCCTTTTTCAATTGTGCTGAAGAGTCACGGCATTATTATATCCTGCGATATGTAAGTGGAAATGTCATGATATAAACTCTGGAATTTATTTAGATTTATTTTAATAAATATATATTTTTTAATTATTTATTTTATTTCAAATGGAAAACACCCATCTTTCTATCATCTATGTTGAAAAGTAATGTCATGACATTTGTGGCTATAAAGATGTCATGACATGAACTCTGAAATTCATTTATATCTATTTCATCGAATATATGTTTGATTATTTATTTTATCTCAAATTGAGAACATCCGTGTCTGTCATCTGTGTTGAAAAATCATGTTATGGCATTATTAGATCTTGTTACGTGGCCATAAAAACGGCATGACAAAAACTCTGAAATTTATTTAGATTTACTTTAACATATAAGCATTTTAATTACTTATTTTGTCCCAAATGCAAAATATATATTCATATATATGTTATATATATTGAAAGTAATGTCATGACATTATTATGTCCTGCTATATAGAGATAAAAATGCCATAACAAGAACTCTGAAATTTAAATTAACTCTGAAATATATTTTAACTATTTCTTTTGTCGCAAATGGAAAGTTTCCATAAATACAAGGATATCCATAGCAATTTTGAAAGGGAATAATAAAAATCCTTTTGTAAAATGCTTCTGTCTCAAAGGAAGTCATACAATGTTGGTATTGACGTAAATATGTAAGTATTTAGTTGAAAAAACGTATCAAAAATAATTAAAGGCAGGGCTAAGAATTACAAAATTTTTTGCTTTCCTCTTTTGTTTTTTTAATGAAACACATTTGAAAGAGAATCATTTTCTCAGTGTATTACATTGTAATCTTAAGAAATAACAGAATTTTTCCAACATGCCTGTTGTTGAAAAAATAATAATTTTCCCATTTTCTTTATTGACTGAAAATATGTAAAATGATTTCATTTATATCTTTTTTTATAAATTTATCGATAGAAATTCTTGTGTTATTTTTTGGTTTGTTGCTCTGTTGCTTAATTTGAATTTTAATGTTCTTCATGTGCATAATGAATTTTCTTTTTTACACATATATTTTCTCTAATATTTATGGTTGTTATTTTTAGATTTTCTTGTTTCATGTGTTATTAGGAAAACATAATTTTTATTTCTTTCAAAAGTAGTCTTAAGTATTTGAATTTTATTTTGACACCAGTATTTAATGTTCTATATTTTTGATAATTTTTTGGAATTTTTTCAAAACCATGTGGTTAAAATGATATACTGAATCTTTTTCTTATATTAAACACATATGTATTTTACTTTATAATATCTTTTTTATATATTTAAATTTTTTCGCTTTCTTGCTCCATATACAAATCTTGTTTAAAAATTTTTTCAATAAAAAAAATTTATAAGAAATATATCTTATGATCTGTTAAGAGATTTTCATATGTTTCCGAGGATCACTCATCCCACAATAAATTATTAATCATATTTCACAGGTTTAAATAGGGCAGACTCCAAAGTAAAAAAAGATATATTTAAAAAAATTAAAAAAAAAATTTATTCATAAAACTTATTAGTTAAAGACTTCTATTTGTAATGTTTTTAGGCATTTTATTACATTTTCGTTTCGATACTAAAACCACTTCGCTTTGTTTTATTTTTAGTAGCACTTTTTTCAAATTTATTTTTTATAAATATTTATATATAAATGTATATATTTTTAATTTCTTATTCAAAACACCCAAAAATTATTGTTTTATTGTAAATCGTTAAAAAAATTTAATCTGTCTCAAGATCTTTTCACGTTGTTGCTCTTGCCACGACTAACGAGTGAGTTTTTCAAAAAATAATTTTTTCAAAAATTTTCCTTCACATAATTATATGTGAGTTTTTCCAATCATTTTCTTATAGTTAAAGAGTGAGAGTTTTGAAAAGAACATCTGCTCTCAAAATTTTAAACATATTTCCATTTTCCTGCTGGCACAAAGTACAGTGCACAGTGGTTAAAGAATCTTGTTATAATGGAAATAAATCGTTTGCTCATCTCATGAAACAAGTTCGCAACAAGTTGTATTTTTAAACGTCCTCATAAGCCATGCAATATGTGGATTGTTGGTTCCTTGCGCGCTGGTGCAATTTTTAGCAACTATGCTGCATGTATCCGTCCTTGATAGAATTGGCTTTGAAAGACTTCAGAAATCCCTCCAAAAAAATAACAAATCGTACAACTTCTTTCCATCATGGCGTTCCCTCTAAAGCACGTAACCTAGTCCAGTCCATGTTATACAGCAATTATGGTTCATACACATCCATATCGCTGAATTGGAACAGAAAGAAATTATTTATTAAGGAAATCTAGCTCTTGCTGCTGACAGTGGTCAGCAGTGATTTAACTCCGTTTTTGATGATGTCCAAACGAATGATGCCGCTGCATTGTGCTACATGTCAGTTGTCCTCGTAGACTAGTACATAGTGTGCTATGTCTGAGGGTCAGAGGTTCAATTCAAGCTGCATAAACAACTTGTAGTGTGTTCGTTAAAAATTAAAAAAAGCTGTAAAAAGTTAGAAACTTATACGATTATAATTTTTTAATGCATTTGTTTTTTGTTGGACAGAGAACACTTCCATTAACAGTATGAACTATTATAATCAGTTAGAGCCTTGCACGCTTTCGCCCGAAGTGACCCACAGTGCGCGGGCACAAAAATCGCACAGCGTTGTAAATTATTGTGGGTATATTGTCACCTAAGGAGCTTCGCGTGAGTTGCTGTGTTTCCACATATAACAATTTTTATTCTACATTTAGCTGTCCACCCATCATAAAAATACATTCCGTATCTCCGAAGCCAAGTTAGTGAAAAACGTCTTTTTCTATGTTCAATAATTTGGAAGTTCGATAACATTCGACTGCGTCATTTCCACGGACAGCACTGATGATTTTTATAGTATTTTTCTCTTCAGTTCTCTTTCACACTTTTACAGGCAGCGCTAATATTTTCACTTCATATCAGATCTACAGGTATCGATTTTACTATTTACCGAACTATTTGTTCTAAATTTGAAACATCAAAACAAAATAACCTCCCAGGACTCTTAAAATCAACTGGCACTTATTGGAAACCCTTATAAATGTGTATCGATATTTGCATTGTTATTGTTCAATAATTGATATCGTGCAATAAAATTGCCTGTGTGAATATTATACTCGCAGGTGGCTAGAAGGAATATTTCGCAATGTGTTGACAGCGTTGTACAACATTGACTAATAGTGGGAGTGAAGAATTTTTTATTATTATTTTCGATTTTTTTTCAGTTATGTAAACTCAAATTGTTTATTAGGTTAAGCTTTTATATTTAATAAAAAATTTATTCTATGATTTACTTAAACATGTTTAGATTTTGTTTACTTTAAAATATATTTTAAGAAAATTTGCATCATATTTTGTTTAAAAATGAGGACAAGGAACAACAGGAAAACAATTCAGCAAGTAGAAGAACCCTGAAGATGGCATACATCCGAAACCGATTTAACGTGGGATGACGGAAAATCGTTTCAAATTCAAAGAAACTCCGGCGAAAGAAAAATACAACACTAAAAAAAATTGGTTTGTTGAAAATGATCTAGATATGCCAATGCTGATGTATGTGTGTACGTCGTATTTGTAAGTTTGGCAATTATTTATTAAGACAGATAAACAATTTGGAATTAAAAAAAATTATTTGAAAGTTTTGCAAGTTGTATAAATATCAGCGCATATTTTGCAAAAGGCCCTACTGTGCGAATTATTGATGTTTTGGATGTTGTATTTTTCTAACTACACTAAAGTGGAAATTTATAGGGATAATTTTTTCAATATTTATCATTTTTGTTTCTAATAAATTTCAAAAATAATCTCACGCCATCTCTAAAATCTTAATTTTCTAGTCTATATATATAAAATAAGATGTGTGTATGTATGTACGTATGTATGTATGTATGTATGTATGTAACGTAATGGCTCCAAAACGGCTGGACCGATTTTGACGAAATTTTCAGGGAACCTTCAGAATACTCGGGCGAGTGACACTGTGGAGTCCGACTTTTAATTTTCGGCCTGTGGGCGGAGGGGCGTGGCAAAATCCAATAATTCATAAAATGAGAACAGCTTGGCCGATTTTTGTAAAACTTTTTGTCAGTTGTTCGTATTTTCGAGGAGAAGGTTTTTATGAAAAATCTCTCCGGAAAAGTCGGAAAATTGGAAAAATCGAAAATCGAGTTTTTGTATGAAATTTTTTTTGAAATTATTCCTTAATGGCTTTTCAAATTAAAAAAATAGAAAGTTTGTCTGAAGGCTTAAAATTGGGGCGAGGCGAAGTTCGCCTGGTCCGCTAGTTCTTAATATTTGTCCACTCAGTGTTGTAGCAGCTCTAAGAAATAATATTAATTGGCAAAAATGGTGCAGAATGAAGTAAAAGGAAAATTAAATTAATTTAATATGTGTATGATAACTGGAGCGAGCAGTGATGCCAACCCAAAATTTTTCTTAGAGATAAATTCGATTTGCAAATGACGTAGTTTTCAACAAATTTAATTTCGAAAAGTAGTAGATCAATCACTTTTAATATTTTCTTGTGGTATTTCAAACACCATAGAATTTTATAAACTCAATTGATGTTTAGTTTGGCTAAGAAATATTTGAAAAGTCTTAATTACAGATTGCTAATACTCAGAATTGATATAATATCGTCGTTAAATTAGCCTTTAATGTTCTATGACGAAAAATGTCAATATGTAGTATAAATTTTTATAATTCTATTATTAAAAACAACTCAGATAATTTTTGGAGGTTCTTTGTAGGCTGAGGATGCTCAGCCCTAGCGCTGATAAATCGTTTAGTGTGTAACTCTTTTTCCAGAGTATCAATAGTTTGTGTCCTGTTAAGGGTTTCTAATAAATTAACTGATGAGCAACACTTTCAACGTTCGCATTACCATGATTTAGAACGAGCAATTTATACACAAGGTGACCCATTAAGGGAAACATTTGGTGGGTATTATCGCCTTTTTTAATTTTAGAAATCTGATACCAAAAATGTTCAACTCTGTTGTTTTCTTCAGATGAGAATTGAAAAAGTTGTGTTTCTCAAATAGTCTCCAATCTCGTTCAAACTTCACTTGCTTCTTTTTCCTCCTCTTATTTATGTCAATCTAGAATGACAGATACATGCTGAAAAGCGAAAAAAAAATCTCCGAAAATCTATTTTTTCCAGACGAAGCCATTCGATGTTGTAGTAAGATTTTTTTAAAAATAATTAAATTTAATTAAATAGTCTTTACATATAATTACAATAATTTCAATAATTTGCAAGTCCAATGTGCTATAATTTAGATCTTGTAAACTTCTTGAACTATGGAAAAAGTCAGTTTCATATAAGTATTTATTTCCTGTAATCTGGAAAAATGTGTCATATATGAATACTACCATATATTCGCAAGATCAAATTAACAATAAAAATGATTCGCTCAAAAGAAATGATTTTTTCATTAAAAAGTAAAAACGATTATAATTAAATAATTTTTGACAGTCACGTGCGGTCCAGACATCGATACACCCACCAACACCTGAACTTAATGGAAAAACAAAGATATAATTTTCAAAGAAAACAAAATATTTTTGTCATTGTATCCATCTGACTCATTTAAAAGAAGAGATGCTGCCAAGCGGAATGAAGAATTTTTAAAATCTGGCCTTAAGCCAAATATTTATGGCAGAAACTGAAAAATACTGTGGTAGTATTTTGAAAATGTTTTGTTTTATGACTAAATGGAATAAGAGTATTTTTCTATTTCTAATTACTTTTGTGTACTTATCGAATCAAATCACATTAGCAAGTTGTTGGCAGCAACAAAAAATATGTCCGTATTACACAGCAGACGCACGTCAAATCTGCCATTGAAATCATGAGATTGATTTTTGGGTCTTATTTTGTTCTTAAAGAATTTTCAGACACCACAAAGTTTTTGAAATAAATAATAACTTTTTATGTGCACTGAGATTTTTTTTCTCCTTTTTTTGAGGAGATCTGGAGACCCCTAAGCTTATCTAATAGAGCCTTCGACATGGATTAATTCGATCATGTTATGCTGTTGAAACTCATTGAGCTTTAATGTATGCAATCTCATATGACGGCGTCATGTGTCGCTGTTATGCGGAATTCCGGTGCCCACACACGCAGCGATATTTGTTACAACTCGCCGGATAATTGTATACAATCTTAGACTCAAATTTATTTCCAAACAAGTCCTTTCGAATATTTTTATTCTTTTATTATGGAGGTTTTGATAACACAAATATTTTAAGGGAACTGACGGCGTCATGTGCCGCTTTTATGTGGAATTCTGGTGCCCACACACGCTGCGACATTTGTTACAACTCGCCGGATAATCGTATACAATCTTAGGCTCAAATTTATTTCCAAACAAGTTTTTTCGAATATTTTTATTCTTTTATTGTAGAGATTTTGATAACACAAATATTTTAAGGGAACTTTATACCTTAAGAGAATTTTATATTTCTATTAATAAACTTTTTTATAAGTTATAGAATTATAATTTATAATTTAAAATATAATTTATAATTCCAAATATTAATTCTCATACAGTTTAAAATATTTCAATAAAAACTAGTTTGTTATTTATTGTAACATTATTACTAAATTAAATAATTTTCGTTTTTATAAATTCATTCATATTTTTGAAATACATTCGTGTATAAAATTCTATGTGTCTTGTGCGACATGCTCACAAATGTTGCAACTCCATTGAACAACACGCCAAAAAACATAAAATTTTTCACTTTTCGTACGACAAAAAACCGCTGCTCAGATGATACAACCTGTTTACAACCTCATTTTGAAAATGTTCAAGTTGTACGACAAGTTTTAACGTCTGTGTGCTTCTTTTATGGGTGACGTTCACTCCAGCACATATACAATGCTGTAAAATGGTTGAGTTGATAGTTTTTATTTCTGATCCCGAGACATCGTTGGGCACTAGTTTCCAATGTTACGTAATAGTTTTGGCAATATGAAAGTTTAGCCACGTTGGATCCAACATAATCACCCAACAATTTAAGTGTAGCGTATGAAAAATTAGTTGAAATGCATGGAAATTTGTTCTGAGTATCACATAGAATACCTTATCAGACTGCTCCCGTAGCCAATATGTTCTTACAATGGAAAAAATTTGTGGGTTTACATAGATGGACCGGTGCACATGTGTACCTACTTCGGAATTAAAACTTATGCATAGAAGAAAGCATGTCTTGTTGGAGTTTCTATTGCTTCAGAAGGTTCAGCTCCTTATCAAGTGTCTTTGCAAAATGTCTGGAGTCATTTTTGTGGCGGTTCTATCATTGCTAAGAGGATTTTGACTTCTACCCACCGTATGATGAACAAAAATGGTGTTGATCTACCAGTATTAACTGGTACTCAGGATTTGTGCTATTCAACTGGCATCTATTATTATATGGATCGTATTTATTTCGAGGACCCCGATTCGAGCCATGACATTGCTCTGTTGCGCTCGAATACCGGTTTTTTTTAATGCAAAATTATTATTCCTTTAGAAACTAGACCAACGAAAGATGGCGATGATGTGATTTTAACTATTTGGGTGATTCACCAGATCGTTTGAAGATGGTTACTTTGAAATATATGGAATACCAATGGTGCTTAATATACACGATGATAGTACGAGTTTGGATGCGAGTCAGATTTGTAAATTTACCAAAACGGTTTGTGCCATGGTGATTTTCGTGGCCCTTTAGTCTGCAATGGCACTTTGGTGAGAGTTGTCAATTGGGGTATATCCTTGTGCCGTCGGCTATCCCGATGTTTTTGCAAGTATATATTTCTATTTGGATTGAATACATATGATTATAATTTGAATGCATTCGTTAGGGAATAAAAGTGATTTGATTTTCATTTTTCATTTCACTGATATTATGCATGTGAATAAGGATTTCTATATTTGTGTTATTTTACTGAGACGAATAATTTTTAGTTCTTTTCTGAGAAGGATTTTGAACCATAGATTCAAGTGATTTTTAACAAAAATTTTTTTCTCCATTACCGCTTTTGGAAGCATTCTGCTTTGACAAAGCATCTCCATCTTTTACAAGTTATTGCAGTTGTTTTCGCATTGTTATTTTAGCCTTGTATCAGTTTCGTTAATTTGTGGTTGTTCCAGCTGAAGTAGATGAATGGTGTGCTGTAATAGGTCCTGTGATAATGGGGCTTCCATCTGTCGTTGCCTAAAGCTGCAATACACGTAAATTTTCATAAAATTTTCTTACCTACGAGTGTGGAAGCTTGCACAGCTGTAATAATTATCATTGTTTCCCCTGGAGTATGATTTTCCGAAGACATACTAGGAATCATTAAGACTTCTTATAAAAGTATAAACCATTATCCATTATCTTAGAAAGTAAGGAACAACCAACCAATCGCCAGGTAAACTAATGGATCACAATTATGCCACATCATAAAGGTTTTAGCCACCACCTGCGAGTATTTCCCTGGATAGTACAGAACAATTTAGTAATTTTCCGAGTTGGAAAATTTTATTCCTTTGATTGAGTAGATCTTATATTAGGATTTTAAATAGATATGTTTGCCATGTTCAGTTTTCAGGCTCGAGCAGTTATTGATTCGAACTGCTCTGGAAAGCTTCTTCGTACCTTAATTCAAAAGAGCGATACATGAAGAGTTCCATCGTTTCTGTCTATTTAACTGTGAATTCGGATATTTAATTGGGATTTCGTACATAAGACTCCGACCTATTCTTCTTAAAATCGAAACTATATATAATTTTTGAAACATTTCTATTACGCCAATAGCATTTTTCTGTAGGTCAAGTTCAATGACAAAAATTTTGGAAAGATGGCTGATATTTGCTAAAGTTTAATTCCATCGTCTAATGCTAACGACTGCACTTTTTTTACAATCCATAAATTAAAATAATTTAAAACAATGATAAAAGAAACAAAATTAATAATAATTAAAAAATAATGTGAAAAGTACTTCATTAACCACTCAAGCAAATTGAATTGCAAATAAATGCAAACAAACATGTTCAACGAAATGCGAAATTTGGAAAGAAGAGGTCTAAAAAGGTGTTAAATTACTTGCTTATAGATTTGGTTTAGGTTAGAATGGGTGGGAAGGAAGCTCGTTTGTTCTAAAACAAAAGCTGAGGCACTACGTTTTTGTTAGATAAATCTATTGTGCTTGAGAAGAGGGAGGATATTTAAGAGGGAAGTCTAAGTTTTCTCTTTTGGGGCACGATTCCCGGATTAAAGTGTTTATGTCGTTGCTTTGATATCTAAATTGTGTAAATTATTTAAAAGTCTTTAAAGAATTCAATGCTTCTGTCACGATTAAGGCTGTGTAAGTGATACTTCAACCCGTCTGATTTGCAACTACAGCACCTACGAGTATATCCGTCTGAAAACATACTGATGAAGTGGGAGAACTTGTTAGGGAAACCCGGTCATTTTCACGTGCATCACGTTAGTACTTAACAACACATCCCTTTGTTGTCAAATTGCATTTCACATTAAAAAGAAAATCGATCTTTATCCGAGTAGTTTTTAATTGGAATAAACTCCCAGCAGACAAACACTAGTTCCCCCTCTTTCGTCCTCAGCATAAATAAAATTCCTAGTTCCAGCACAATGCAGGCCATATTCCTGAAGTACTAATCCTTTATATAAAGAAGATCCCATCCCAAAATTGAAATTGTAAGTCCGAATGAAATAAAACCCAAAATATATGAAATAAAAAATTGAATGCATGAAACAAATAATATCTAATGACAGGAAAAATAAAACTGTCAGAAAAAGATTGTTTAAAAGAAATTGCGCCCGACCTAAAGCCAACAGCGCTGAAATCCTATAAACAAATTTTTTTCTATAAGAAATTTTAATAAATTGCAGGAAGTGAAATGGGTCTCCTACGTATGCAGAAGAACTTGGGACTTTTGATTTCTCGGCATACACAAGAGTTCATACTTTCGTAGGTATTGACGAGGAGAACATATGGTTTCGCTTGGGCCACAATGTACACGGACATTTCGATCAAATATATTTTAATTTCTTACGGAGATGATTTGATTTGGTCTGAAGAACCATGAGATTTTGCTTCACTGCACTTGGATTTATGCAGCACAGTCTTTCAAAATTGGACATGTGAACGATGTCACATTATATACATATATATTCTGCGGTATTCATAAAAATTATTGTATGTTTATTAAGGGCTTATTTGACAAATTTCTATGGGATATTTGTCAAATAAACCTTTAATAAACATACAATATTTTTTATGAATAAGGCCGATTATGTTTAATTTTGACATCGACGTACCGTCTTTGGAATCTTCTGTATGCATCTTTTATGCAATCGTTAGAAAAAAAAAGATTTGTAAAAAGATTTTTCGGTTTTAATATCAAAATAAAATTGCATTTTTAATTCGTTTTATTGCTTTATTCTTATTGCATTTTTTTCAATATTTCAAATCTTCGATCACCAAACGAAGGATAATTGCTGGCATAACATTGACATGATTTGCATTGGCCCTTGAACGATTTTATTGTCCTGCGAATCCAATCCTTGTAGAAATAAACACTAGCATAAGCGTCTGGCACACCCTTTGCACAAGGAATGCCCCAATTGACAAGACCAACCAAAAACCCATTGTGCATTAGGGGACCACCCGAATCACCGTGACAAGAACCCTCTCTTTCCTTTGTGAAGGCACAAATGTGGCCAACGTCCAACATAGTAGTGTTTCCAAGAACTTTTTCGCACTCCTCGTAAGAAACAAATTTTGTGTTCAGCTTTCGTAATTGATCCGAGGGTCCGCTCTCCAACTCAGTATCACCCCAGCCGGTTAAAATTAAATCATCACCCGGACTCATATGGCTCTTGGCTAATGGTGCTGGTTGTGTTTTATTATTAAATTTAATGGTGCCGTTTATATGTATTAAGGCAATATCGTCGTGGTAACTCCTAAAGTCATAGCTACAATGTGTCCAATACTCATCGACCTCATAAGTGGCTCCTGGTTTAAAAAAAATATTAGTGCCCGTAATAACTCTCAAATATGGAGGATTGTAGCCGAAAACACAATGGGCGGCTGTTAGAACCCATTCATTGTCGATAATGACGCCACCGCACAGAAAATCGCCAAAAATGCCTTGCAGTGAAATTTGATATGGAGCTTCACCATCATCGGCCACCACTCCTCCCACCACACGAGCATTCGAATTGTCAGAACTTTTACCCACCAGCCGTATTGCTCCACAGACAGCCAGTTGTAATACAAGCAGTAAAAAATTTGAGAACTTCATCTTCAAATACTTAAAAATATTGTTTTTGTACTTAAAAGCAGGGGAATTTTTTAATTCTGATTATTTTTTTTTATTAATTCTTTCTATTGATCAACTCCTTTTTTATTTTTTCAAACGCAAAACATGTTGTCAGTTAAAGATTTGAAATGAACTTAAGTCTAAATTTTATTCGTTGAGACTATTAAAGTAAAAATTCCTAATTGATACAAACAAAAGTTAAAAACATTGCGTTTTAATTAGAGCTGATAAATACAAATGGTTACCTACTGATGTCTGATATAATCATTACAATGTTTACTGGCAAAATCAAATGGGTCGTAAAACGTATTGGTTATAAAAAAATTTCAATTGTCATTTATCTATATAAAGGGTAATTTCTTTTTAGCAACTTTCTATTTGGCAACACTGTTTTTGACAGCTCAGCTGTTTTCGTCTAACATGTAACTGTCAAACATGTTCAGTTTGGTCTATAATTTAACTATGAATCGATTTAAAAACAAACAACGATTGCAGATTATTGAATTTTATGATGAAAACTCACGTTCTGTTAAGAAAGTGCATCATCGTCCACTTTTTTTATAAAAAAATTGTGGTCAGTGAAGAAGCTTATTTCTGGTAAAATTACCATATGAAGTGAGAAGAGGAGTCAGAAGCTTTGCATCCCGAAAAATGCACTGTTTGGTGTGCATTATGGGCCGGTGGCATCATTGGACTATACTTTTTCAAAGGCGACGAAGGCAGGAACGTTATTGTGAATTGCGAGCGCTACCGTACAATGATTAAAATTTTTTTGCCCAAAATAGAAATGCTGGACTTGGCTGACATGTGGTTTCAACAAAACTATGCTGAATGCCACACAGCACGCAAAACAAAGGCTCCATTGAGGGACGAGTTCCATGAACAGTTTATTTCATGTTTGGGGCCGGTCAATTGGCCGCCTAGATCGTGCGATTTAACGCCTTTAGAAAATTGTTTGTGTCGCTATGTTAGGGACAAGTCGGCAATGGCTGACGCACTGGAGGAATTTATTCGTGAGATACCGGCCGATATGTTGGAGAGAGTATGCTGAAATTGAACCCAGCATATCAATCATTTGAGGCGTAGCCGCGGTCAATATTTATGTAAAAATCTCTTTAAACATTTCAATTATATAGATTGTTCTATCGACATTTCTGTAAATTGTGTGTGTTTTTTTTATCAAATTCAAAAACTCTTAAAAAATCACCCTTTATATAAATGTATATTAATCAAATGTTTTTATTTAGACAAAAACAACTTTTGACAACAAATAGAAAAAGTTATCAGGTGTTGTTTTCCGCTATTTATTCTCATCTACGCTCTGACAAATCAAATCGATAGTCTGGCTAAACCGAATAAAATTGTTCAAATGTGCGCCGCGGCTTTCTTCGGTAGTATGGATCAGGAAGTTTAAATTTTCAATATGAATCTGCATGATGCGGATTGGATGTGTATAGATTTTTCTAAACTAACAAATACAAAACTAAAGTCCCCGTTTAGCTGGTTTCGTATGAGCCTGGGTGGGGAGGGGTTACCGGCAGCATCCGGCTTAGAACAACAGATTCAGAAAAAGTCATTGTAGGTTTCGCCATGTGGCACGTATCTTATATAGCGCAGCTCGAACCTTATACCGCCCTCATCCATATCATTCAAGATATTCCGACTTGAAATCAGCAAAAGTTTGAGCTCTGAAGGGAAGCTACTGCCCCTTAATATTATACATAGTTTTACCTGCAACTGTTTTCCCCAATCAGTTATTGGAGAAATGCTTAACGAAACGATTGTCTCAAAGTTGGCCAGCAACCGTTAATGATTGGACTTGGATGGATCACCATTTCGATGTTTAAGAAGAGAGGAAAAGTTGGTATAAATAGACAAATATGAAGTGATAAATGTGTTCTTCTGTTTGCCTTTACAGTACAGGGATCTCTGAGATCGGATCAGTATTTAGATTGTTAGCGATATTTCGATTTAAATAATTTTTTTAATTTTGTGTCATTTTCGCTTTTAAACGATTTGTATGAAATAATGCTGAAATATTTAAAATATTCTTCTTAACAAATTTGCAACTAAAAATAAAATATATATCCTTAATTAGATTCCCTGGAAGTTTCACATAATATCAGGCTAATGTTGAAAGGAACACTGTTTCCAAAAATGTTCGAAAATTACGTTTTTCGAACTTATCATAACTTTCGCTGCATTCGATGTAGTTTTGAAAAACGGAAGTTATGAAACTTATTTGACAAACATTTTCGGAGAAATTTTAAAAAGCAGTGTTTTGAAAAGGATTTTCGGAGTTGTTAATTTTTTTTGTTTGGCTCTTCATATATCGATATTTCACTAGTGCTAACGAAACATCGAAGGGCTTGGTAATAGAAAGTTAAAAAATTATTGCTTCGGTTAGTATTATTAAATGAAATTTTTATTCATTTATGCTGAAAATTATAAAAAATTCCATTTTAATGATATAATTTTTTCGAACATATACGTTCTAGATTTTTAACCGTTTTATTTTAATTAATAAACACTAATTTATTTTTTAAGCTTAAGGTCTTTTAATAAACAAATATACTGAAAATGGTACTCGATGAGTACCGAAATATCGATAAAACTTTAAATAAAAATTAAAAAACCTTAAGCTTAAAAAATAAATTATGTTTATTAATATAATTTTTTCGAACGTTATGTTTTTATTTGCGTTTTTTTTTTAATTATCGAGCTGTAATTTTTTATAAAATAAACAATTTTTTTATATTCAATATTTCCACGCCCCTTTGGGCGTCTTCTTCAAAGAAAATTTTTATACGACAATGAGAAGTCAAAATATTAAAAATAATAAATTTATTTGTTTTATAAAAAAAGACTTTAAGCTTAATAATTAAAAAAACATATAAATTAAAAAAAATACTTTTTATATTGCTGTAACGAGTCCAAGCATGAAGGAATATCTCCAGAAAGGATAATTGTATTCCCATTGCAGTAAATTTCTTTGCTACACCGCTCCCGGACTTCTTTGGAATTTTTAGAAAACTGCATTTCGTAGTTTGCTTTTGACATTGAAAGCGGACAACATCGGTAATTTTGAGGGAAATGAAAAAAAAATTAATTCTATAAGCTGATTGAACATTATTTTTTTTGCATAATGAAACTTTCACAGAAACCAAGGAAATGCTTAATAAATACAATAGGAAGACTCTGCGACATTAATTCCGGTTTAGGTCGCCAGAAATAGTCGATCAAATTGATGAAATAATATTGGACGATGAAGATTGATGAGGTGGCTAAAAATATATGCATCTCAGCTAATAGGACACATTATATTTTGCATCAATATTTGGATAGGAAAAGGATATCCGCGGTCATAGACCCATCTATATGACCAATTCAAAGCAGTGTTTGACAATAATTACACGCAATCCGAACAGATTTTTGCATCGTTTTTTATCTCGGTACGAAACATGGATCAATCTTAACATCCTGGACACCAAAAAAATAATCAAAACAGTCTTTTTCTTCGTTCACTCGAGGAAAGCTGAAGTGGGTCTGACGGTCAACAAGGTCACGACCACAGTTTTTTTTTTGTGGAATACACGCGGTTTTCTTTAATATAATAATAATGTGATATTTTGTTAAAGAAAATAATTTCTATATCTACTTACTATTAGCAATAGAAGTCATGAGGGGATAAAAACTTGCAAATAGTCACATTTTTTATATGAAATTACTAATTTCAATTGCTAATTTAAGAAAATTACTCTTTTATGTAAATTTAGGGAACCAAGTATTTTGTTTTTCATCATATAATTAGAATGTTTTCAATTTAAGTTCCTAAAAAGCTGAAAAATACATTGACTGAGACTTTGGAAGCAATGAAAATGTCATTCCGTAAATACAAGTTCTATTTTTTCACTGGGCTTGTGTTGAAATATGGTTAAATTGTTGCCGTTCCGAGAATAACTGTAATAACACCGATTTCATTTATATGAATTATTCTCTGTGAATTATAATGGTTTAAGTCACAATCAGCTTAAAGGGAATCACAAAAATAATTTTATATATAGAATTTATAAACTTTATTTCCTGGTCGGTTTATGGAGTCATAAAAAAACAAAAAACTGTAAAATTTCTAATTGAAATGAAACGTGAATTTCGGCGTAGAAAGAACACAAAAATAAATTTAGATTCCGATAAAAATAATATAAAAAATGCAATTTAATTAGCTCCAATAAAGGCCGGTGCCTTAACCTTGAAGGCTGCACTTATTGTTAACCATTTTTCCATTAACATTTTCATCTAACAAAAAGAACAAAGCAGTTTATAATGAAATGGATTTTTCTTTGTACTGAAAGCGCAAATGTCATAAAATTTATTATTAAGGTTCTATAATATACAGTGTGTTTTACGTATATTTTTTAAAATTCTGACCACTGTAGCTGTTTCAGGAGTATTTGAGTGGTTATTGTTGCACAAAACGTGTCAGCCGTTTATCGCAGTTCTTCGCCGTTCAGCTTAAGCGATGGTCATAAATGTTTATTGTCATTGTTTCTAGGGGTTTTTGGCTTCAGTAGTCTTTTAGTTGAATATTCCATATGATAAAGTTCATGAGGTTCACACTTCGAACTTACCGACGGTTTGATTTCATTGACTCCCACTTTAAGCGAAAGCATTCCTCTTTCCCCCTTGTCGCTAATTAGATGCTCCTTCACATTTGTGTCCTATAAAATCAAATTTCATAGCCATTAAGCCACTTTTAACTCTTGAATGTCCATAAATTGGAAGAATTTAAGTCTTATCTGGTACTACTGCAATCCCAGGAAAAAATTTCAGAGAATTCTGCAAATTTATCATATTCTGACTACCGCAATTTTTTTTTCGGGGTTTTCAAAAATATAAAAAAGAATCGAGACCGGTTGAGCGAAAATGGAAAATCTCGCAATCTTTTTCAATAGGTCCAGTACTCCGGAATGTTTCTTACTAATGTAACTCATTGTGCTGGAAACAGAAAAATTAATGAAAGAAGGAAGTAGTTTTGTGGAAATTCGACTTGAACGCACCTACACTATACGCTACGAGAAATACTTCTACTAGGAATTTGTTCCCCATATGAGTTCTTTGACTAAATAACGAATTTTTCCTGCAATACAAAGTGCGATTCATTGGCATATTGACCACAAATGGTTATGCTCTTGATGAAGAACGCTTTGTTTATGAGAAAGGCCGGGTTTCGAGAAGAAACTCTTTGTTTTCATCAGAATACATTCCATACCCATAAAACAATGAAATACATTCTACGTTGTGACGATGTGTCAATAAGTCAACAGAATTCGCTAAATTACTGTCACCAATGAGCTTTTTCGCTCTCTCCTGTAGGTGGTCGAGTAACTTCAAAATATACTTTGAAGTAGCGACCTATGCATGAGAGACGTGTTCCATTTCGGCTGGATAAATGTGGCATAAATATTAAAGAGATAACTGGGACTGCAACGTCTTTTACATCGTCTTAAAAAAACGAGGCACTTGAATGCATCTTTAGCGACAAGAAAAATGTGCTCAGTCCATCGAACATCACACTGGATTTTCATACCAAAAACATCAAGAGCTTCTGACTCCTCTCCTTATGCGGCCCATAATTGCAAATGGAGGAGCATGTTTGGTCATGCATTTATGTGTACAACACTGGATCGTACCAGAATTGAAATTGACCCCCATTCGGAGATTTTCAAAACGATCTCGGTTAACTGTATCATTCTTATTTTGCCTCATGGCCTCAATCTACGACATGGCCCTGTGCTGAGTGACAGTTCGATGGTCACAAGGGGGAAAAAGAAATAGGATAGGAGGAAGAATGGGTCTTCGAGGTACTTCTGAATTAATCTGAAACTCGTTTGATGAAAACCGATCTATAACAACTCGTATAGTGCGATCCCTGAGAAAGCTCGATATAAATCGAGAAAAGCAATAAGTTTTGACTGAAATGCAACATGCCACTATCTAATAAATGCCTTGGAAACATTTAGAGACACCACCTTACTTTCCCCAAAATTGCGAATGGAATAACACCATGCCTCCAATAGGAGTGCTAGTAAATATATCACTTATAGAGAGTCCTCTACACAAACTACGTTGGGGATCGCTAAGTAATCTGTGGGGATCTAGATATTGCACAAGATGGAAAGAACTGAACATTTAAAACCCCAGTATAGTTTTTGTTATGTTCTATTCTATTTTTACGTGTGCATAAGATCAACAAAAAAAATTAATAAATAAAGCATCTTTAATTAGGCGCTTCCTATATTTCAATTTAAACAAACCAAATGATATATCATTAAATTTTGTTCATCAAATTGAAAGGCCAATTATTACCATTATGTATAGAATGTAAGATCGTAGAAATGTCCGTCGAGGCTTTGGAGGATGGCGCATATCAGAGAAGTCCAATTTTCCATGACTCTGGCGCATAAATCATGTTGACTTTTATTTATTCGCATAGACTTGTGAGTTAAAAAAGCCCCTCGAGAAAAAGTCTAACGGGATGAAATCCCATGATCCCTGTTTACATCAACTCCCTGTGATATCATCATGAGCTGTGTGGAAAATAGCGTCATCCTGTTGAAACCATATGTCTTTGGAGTACATGTCCTTCAATTCAGTTCGAAAAAAGTTGGTAATTACCATCCTTTGACAGTGGTGCCCCGACTACCGTCATTCTCGCGGAAATATATGCCGCCAACCTGAAATCTGCAAGGAAAAGTACGGATTGGCATTTGGTCAATTGTATGCAATTGTAAAACTTCCGGTCTGTAGGATTTTTTTCCACTCCTTTGTCGGCCATTCGACAATATATTCTATTCCCTTGAGTTTGAAATTATTACGAGTCGATCCGTAAATGATACATTTAGAGCAAAACTATTCGTCCAAATTTAATGTTCCTGTAGCCATTAACCATTTCATCTACTACTCGTATCTATTAAACTTTATTATTCCAGAAATAGTCCATTTAAAATAATTATTATTTTCCTAAAAAAGTATATTATTTTGCTTTTCTTTTCTTTAGATAAGCAAATATGATTGCTTAGTTACTAAATACATGATTATATGCTTCTAAGCATTTAAATGTTATGAGTAGTTTTCTCAAGAGGCGATATTAAACAATTAACAAAATGGCACATATTTTTGTATGAACAGTCAAATGAAATTCTTTTCTAGCGATTAATCTTATAAACGAAAGTAATTAGTTTCCATAAATATCATTGTATAACTATGGTATAAACCAAGACAAGAAAGTAACTATAGTCAGGCCATTCAGATCATATTGCTGATACCCTACACCATATAGTTATACTTTGATGGATTAATGAATGAATTAATGATAGTAATAGGGAAATTATTTAAAATTTATGCTTGACTTCCATTTCAATGAAATCCGATACCAATTTATATTAATGGCTATGACATGTTTGTGTCTACTATAGTATGTTCTCAGGAATAATATGATTGTTGTGCTTAAACGTTTTCAAGGTAATATGAATTATAATGAATATGTTCTTGTTTACATTTGTTTACATTTGCTTACCAAATTATTGTCATCCATAAATATCTTTACATGTTACTAAAAGGAGCATAAGGAGCCTTCCTCATATATTCCTTTAATTAAATATTTTTAAATAAAATATCAAAGTGAAAAAATTCTCTTTTTTTTGCAATTATATAAGCATATATATAATACGAGGCTTTATAAACTAGTATGCAGTTTTAGGGTTCGGTCTGGATTGCTGCAGACAAACCAAAATGGCTTGACAAATTCTACCATCTTTTTAAAAATAATAAAAAAATTAAATGGTTATTTAGTTCCCGTGTCATTTTTAAAATATTTATTTTTTAGCTTTTTGTTTACATTTCTTTATTGTTTTACCAAATAAACATAATTCTTCGTTATGGGCTTGAGTTCAAACCCGATCAAACTTCATTAGATCGTTATTGTTGTTAATCATTTTTAGGATTATAAATCACGCAGGAAAAGTAAATTTGACTATTTTATGGTTCTGGAAGTAATTAGTCTGGCTCAAGTTTGATTACTGCATTTATTAATTTAGATTAAAAAAGATTTAATTACTTTATTTGATTTTTGAGCTTGAGGTCTTTTTGAACAGAATATATTTATTTTCAATTATTCAATACTTCTACACCCTGTGGGTATCTTGTTCAGACAATACAAATTATTTAAAAACTTTTTTTTAAATAATTCAATAAATTGATTAAAATAAAGTTTGAATAATATCATCAATTTATTAAAAAAATTTTTCAAATTATTTTTCTTAAAGGAGAAATAAACAGATTCCAATTATTATACTACCCAAATGGTATTGCACTGTTTTCAATGGCGTTAAATACTTTTCAGGTGTTTTGGGGAATATTATTTATTTGAACCAGAAGATACTATAATACAATATGTTTTCCTTCTGCTGGGTATAATTGGCTTCTCTTTAATTTTATTTAATAAAAATATTTTGAAAGAATTACAAGTCTGAATTGACAAATTCGCTAATCGAACTCGAGGCTGACTAATTACTTCCAGAACCATAAAATTCTAAAATTTACTCTTCCTGCATGATTAGTAATCCTGAAAATTAATCCAAATCAACCATTGTATCGCCTCTACCATGTCCAACTATCGAATATACAAAATTTGTTTTCCCAGATTCTTTATTAAGATCCTGCATTGGATACAAAAAAGTGAAAAGTGAAAACTTTTATTACCTTAAAAGAATTGATTGATAACTTTGTAAGAAAAATCTAATAATTTGGTACTCTTAGAGATGCACTGGCTTGTGCTCACAATTAAAGGCGCACTTACACACTCTGGAAAAGCACGATTCATTCACATTCGGTAGTTGGATGTGGTAGGAGCAATACGTAGTTCGAAAAATTGCATAAAATTACTATTTATGAGCTTGGGATCCATTTCAGGAATATGCCAGGAATATGCATTTCTGAAGAAGACACTCGAAAGCCTGTCGATCAATAAATAAATTTTCAACTTTCAAAAAAGTTACCAAAATTCTGATATCACTCGAATAAATCCAAAATCATGCAAATTGGGATCATTTCTAATTCCTGTCACTGCACTGTCATTTTTGATACTTATTCACCGATTTGGAAGCGATCTTAAATATGTTAAGAAAAGTCAATTTCTTATTTTATATTTTAGGTTTAAGATTTCTCTTTATTTATGAACATTTTTCCTTTCTGTTTGTAATTTTTTATTTAAATTTAAATAGGCTACTTAGTTCAATCGTATTTTATAAGCCAAATTACAAGTGATAGTTATCAAAGAACAAATTACACCAAAGACACACGTGTAAATCATTCAGACAAACACTAGCAGAACGGAACAACATGCTGTTTTCGAAAGCCGCTACACTTTCATCATCAGCGTTCTTGTGTTTGGTCCACTTCTGTGGTGTCAGTTGATGTATATTTCAGCTATTTATACAAACTTTTTCACTGTAAATAGAATACGTGAATTTTTTTGATTCATCGTATCACAAATTGTGATATTTTTTTGCAACGAAACTAATTTTGTAAATAAATTAAGATTAGGGCTTTCACCACTGAGAATAGACTTTACATCTAGAAAGGGTGCAAACTTGCCACGATTTGTTTTTCCTTATGCGAAAATACCAATATAAAGAAATGTAATGCTTTAATTTTAATTTAACGTCATTAGGTCCTGTGCCACATGTATGAACGTTTATTTTATTTTTTTCATTATTGTAGTTATTCACAATAATAAATAGAACAACAATTTTATAACTTCAAATCAATTTGAAAAATAATTAGTCTACCCGCAATTTAAATACATTATTTTATAACAATGTATTCACTACGGAATCCCTTAATAAGAGAAGTAAAACTTTTTTGGTTCGGATACACTAGAAATTGTAATTTCGTAAAATCGAAAGCTGCACAAACTGTAGATCCTGAAATCAGACTGGACGGTATAGATCAATACCCAAAAAAAAAATTAAAATGCTTCAAGAATTTCACGATAAACATTTTATCAAACGAACTCGTTTACAAACGTGAATATAGTGGAGAAACAATATGCCCAGAATATATGAAATTATTTCACTTATAAATTACCACTTACGTTTAGTGGCGGTCTTATTTTTTTAATTTTATTAGCTTCATTTTGCTGGTTTGTTTTCCTTTTTAATTCCGTTTAAATGTAAAAAAGCGTAGAGGAAAAAACTTAAGTCATAATTTTCGCCATTTGAAGTAGTAATTAAAATTTTTAATAAATTTTTTTCTTTAAATTTTACTTCCTGGGGTACTGAAAAGATATACTAATGGCTTCTTGGAAGCAATGAAAGTGTCGTTCCTTGAAAATCAATTCCATTTTTTCGCTGAGTAAATACTTATATATACATATATGCATAGAGTATATAAATAATAAATAATGCTGATAAATATAATAATTTATCAAATGTATTTATTGTTTATATTTATTATTTGGGATAATCAACGTTTTTTTTTTTTTTTGTTATATTTTTGAACCATTTTTAGCATATTTTTCCAACAAAGTCTAGCTTGGCAACACTAATAGAAAAATAACTTTTTCAACCCTCCTTCGGACCGAATCGGTATCACTGATTAGGTTGCACAACAATATCACTAAATCAGCAATAACATCCGTTCGATAACAATACTCGCATGACTCAACTGATATTCAATCAATCGTCGCTTCAAACATCATCTCCAACTTATAATGCCCTCTCCCCAATTGTAGTGCAGTCGCTACAATCACGTATCATAAATGTTGTCTGTCCATATTCAATCAATTTATTTCCACAAAGAAAGCAGAATATGTGTATATAAAATCTTCTAACGAGCATTAATTGAACAGTCTATAATTGAATATCTGTCAGCAATGAAGTTTTTAATATTTTGTCTTGTTGGCTTGGCGGCTTGGGCCCACAGCCAGGCCCTCCGTTTTAGAGTTAGAACGCATCCTGGAGTTGCAAACTTAAATGCTAAAGTTCCTGTCTCTAGAAGTTACCAACGAATTGAGTCGCGTATAGTCAATGGTGAAATTGCTCCCGAAGGCTTTGCTCCCTGGCAAGTGTCCCTGCAAAATCAGTATGGCAAACATTTCTGTGGAGGAGCCATAATAAGTGACCGCTACATACTTACTGCAGCCAGTTGTGTGGCTGGTATGGATAGGCGCAATGTTAAGGTGGTAACTAGTACCAACAATTGGATGGGCTTGGTCGAAAGAATCATTGTCCATTGTAATTTTGACATGCCATTATACCACAACGACTTGGCCTTAATAAAATTGCAAAATACTATTGCCTACGATGAGAAGACTAAGAAAGTAACTATAGCTGAGCTGGACGAGCTGGAGGAAGGTGAAATCCTAACAATGACTGGTTGGGGCAGCGGGGAATTGGGTCAGAGTGATCATGGCAAGTTAAAAAAATTGGATACTGAAATGATAAGCAATGAGCGCTGTAGGAAAATGTATCGCAAATATGCTGCTGATGTAGACGATGGGCATTTGTGTGTGCTGCCAAAGAAAGGTAGTGGTGCTTGTTATGGCGACACCGGCGATCCTTTGATCAACTCGAAGGGTCAACTGGTGGGCATTGACAACTGGGGTGTTGCCTGCGGTAAAGGTTTACCCGATGTTTATGCCAGAGTTGCCTTTTATTATGACTGGATAAGAACCACTATTAAGGGTTGTTCATTGCAAACCTGAGTGAAGGAGTGATATGTACAGGGCGGCGCAGAAGTAGTGACTTAGTGAAAATAAGCCTTAATTATTGTAATGGCGTAAAATGTCATTGCGCTTTGAAATCTAGAATGTAAAAAGATTTATAATTATGAATAGGGGACTAAGAACCGTAGAACGCTTATTTTATTTTTAATTCGATGTCGTTCTCCTCGTCACTGTGTACGAATGTTAACTTACTTCCATGACATTACTTTACGCTACCCTGTATAAGTAGATATTAGTGGTTTATTTTGATTGTTTCATCTCATTTCAAATGTGATATTTATTGGAAAAATTTTATTATTAAGGTTTTCCGTTGGATTTTTTTCTTACGGACTAATATTTTATTAAAAGAAATAAAATGAAATAAAATAATTTTATAAAGAAAATAATGATGAATATTTATAAAATCACTTCATGCTGTTTTGAAAAAAAAATCGTTTTTTAATTGTGGGATATACGGCTTTCATTTTGCAATTCGTATTTACGAATTATATATTTTTTGCAGGAATATCCTTAATATTGGCATCGAATCAAGGAGCGTGTAATGGATTTACATACATATAAATTTGGAGTGTACGAGTATTGCCGTTTCATCGGGAATGATATATTCCATTTATATCAATTTAGCTGATTCCGAGCTGGACTTAGCCCTATTTTATACCTTTTTCTTTAGATTCGTTTGTTAAAAAGGATCTGACATGGCTGATTTCATTCAAAATACCAAAAAAAATTCGGAAAAAACATTAGGGGAGCATCATATAGTTTACAGAGATTTTACGAGACGAAAAAAAATATTTTTTTCTCTCTCTCCAGTACAATGGCGTCATTTTCCTTTTCTTTTGATATTAATTTCATATTCTCCTATTGGTAGAAATAAATTGGATAAATTTCCTCTTTCTCGCATTGGTGTAATCAGCTGATTTTTTCGTTTTTCTTAAGTCAAATTCTTCAACCTCTGTATATTTTATGGTACCAGGTCAAGCGCACCACCATTTTAATCGTCTTGAGTAAGATTTTTACAAAATCATATCGATTTTGTATTTTGAGTTTTTGCCATTAATGTTTTTCAATAATAGAACCATATTGTCTTACCTTTTTTAACAATTCTAATTTGTCTATTATCTAAGCACGAGGTATTCTTATCGAACAGGTAAAAAGTTATAATTTTATTTAAAATTTTTCGATACTCTTTGAGTATCATCTTTAGGAAATTGTTATTGATTAGTAATAATAATTAATATTTCACAGTCATACAAACCTTTAAAAAAATGAAGGAAAAAGAAATTGTTGTGTCATATAGAAAAAAGTATGCGCACATGTAAGCAGCAATAAATATTTTTTTAAAAATATGAATATGAAAAGAATTTTAATATTTATATTTAATACTAAATATTGCAATTTATTATTTGGGATATTCTCCCTAACTAATCGTTAGAAACAATTAGAGCTTTTGCAAAATGCATTGAAAAAATGAAGAAATATATTGTTTGTTGTGGCTTTAGCTCTTCATATGCCGACATTTCATTGGTTGCTGTTGTTCCCCACACATATTATTCTATATACAATATTCGAACTATAAAACTTATGTATGCTATACTTTGTTCTTTGTATTATAATTTTTTTAAGTCATTACAAATTTTTCAGTATCATATATTCCTGATCTCTTTACACATTCTGATATTCCTAGTGTATACAGTGACTCACAGCTTATTTCGTACTGATGTAAAATAAATTTTTTTTTTTGACCTTATAGAATTAAAACTAGTGATGATATTAAATTTTTTTTTATAATTTCAGCTAAATATATGTATAATAAAATATATAATATAGAAAATCTGAAAAATTTGCCTTTATTTTCAAAAAAAAAGGAATTTTTATTAAAAACTGAATTATTTGTAGTGGCTTTAGCTATTCATATGCCGACATTCCATTGGTTGCTAAACCAAATTGCTAGTGAACTTTAAGCAGTTTACAAAAACATTCAACCTCATAAGTTTATGACAAACAAAGCAAATACAATACGAGAATTTTATATTGCATATGATTACTACAACAGTAGACTTAGAATGCTTTAATATAAACAACACAACAAACAATTATACTCAACATGAGTCTATTTGAATTTCTTGCAACATGTATACAATTAAAAGCCCGTTTGGATTATTATTAAAAAAGGCAGCGTAAAATAGCTGAGATAGTGGTACTGAGTGTCAGTACCGTTCAATATATATATATCAGCGATATGTTCGCGAGAATTGACTGGCGGAAGTGCGCCAAATAAGTTTTTTAACAGACGCTGATGAAAGGTATATATTAAAAAAAGAATTAAGAAAATCCAAAAATATCGGTCTTGGAAATTGCAAATGAGACAGTTAAAGTTGTGCTGAGCCGAAACAGTGCGCCGTGTGTTCCATACACTCGGCCGTGGATGGCATGTTTCCGTTCATATCAAAAAAGAATGTAAGAAGCCGGCTTAAATTTACCCAATACCATGTGACAAAGCCAATTTCATTCTGGAAAGACGTTATGTTTGCTGATTAGTCAAAATTCAATATTTTTGGCTCGAATGGTGTAAATTACGTGTGGCGTGAGCCCAGAGAGAAAAACTCCAGAATAAAAAGTTAAAACCAATTGTCAAGCACGTTGGTGCAATTGTGATGGTTTGGGCTTGTTTTCTTTTTATTGAAGACACAATGGACAAAAATATGTATTTAAACATATTGAAAGACAATTTGTTGCAAAGTGCTAATGCTTTGGATGTGAGCGTTCGTTTTCGGTATTACACTAATCGGGCATTGTGCAATCATGGCTGATATAGAACTACCCACACCTCATGAAATTTTTGGGCAATTTTGGCTTTGTCGATACAGACAAGGCAGATTAGTAATGTAAACGTATTAAGACTGCTTTGGTTGAGGTGTTGTAGAAGATCAAAAACTTGTTGGCTCTATGGAAAATTGCCTTAAATATGTAATTAATCCAACCAAATTTTTTCTAAGACCGCTGGCGGCGGTGCTCGAAATAAGCTGAGACTTGAATTTTTCATATATTGCAAACCATAAATTGCTTTTGCAAATACTTAAAAATATGAATATAAAGTTTTTATACGATGATACGATGAATAAAAAAAAACAATTCTCGTATTACATTTACAGTGAAGATTTGTATGAATAGCTGAAATATACATCAACTGACACCACAGAAGTGGACCAAACACAAGAACGCTGATGATGAAAGTGTAGCGGCTTTCGAAAACAGCATGTTGTTCCGTTCTGCTAGTGTTTGTCAGAATGATTTACACATTTGATCTTTGTTGTAATTTGTTCTTTAATAACTATCACATGTAATTTGCTTTACTTAAAATTCCTGAAGAAGAGAACCGATGGTGATCGAAATATGGAATAAAAAATAAAAATTTAAATAAAACAAAAAAAAGAGTTTTATTTAATATATGACCTAGAGCCGGAATAAAAATAAAAACAAAAATATAAAGTTTTTATTTAAATAAAAGAATGTTTTTATTAAAACTCTACATTTAAGTCTTGTTTGTGTTTCAAGTTTTTTGTGAAATAGTATTCGTTTCTTCTAATTTTATACTGAATATTTACTTAATGAATTAGCTGCATTGCAAAAAACAATTAAAAATATATTTATTTAGAATGGTTTTATTAGTACAACTATTGGAGAACGATTATAAAGTTTATGGTTGATAGTCCACTGGAAGAGTTTATATAAGTAAAAACCAAAGGCAGACAGACATACATACTGGCTTTGTAAGCCATAATTATGTAGAATATTTTGAAAAAAAAAACAGATCTTTCAAAAGCTGAAACTGAGATCCTAATAGATTCAAACGATGCAAAACTCGTCTCGTTTTTAAATTCAAAAACATAAACATTAAATTTAAAACAAGAAACTCGTTACATATTTTTAAAATTTATCTATACCAAAAGCTCATTTTAACTGCTTTCTGGTCGCATTCTGTGTTAGAAAAGCTTTTACTAGTTGGAGTTGCCAGAAAATTTTAGTTTCACATCGCCGCATGTCTGAAAATAAAAACATCCGAAATACCCAAAATATATTTGTTTTATTTAAGCACTACCTCTGCAAATAAAATAAAGCTATAGTTTCGAGATAATTATATATCAATATTTTTAGTTTTCGTCAAATTTTCATTTGCTAATTTAAGAATTCAGTCGAATAAATTTAATCGCACGCCGTTGAAAGTGTCGGTAATGATGGATTAAAAATTCTTGACTTTAGTTTTTAATTAATTTTGTAGTACATTACTTCGGCCAAAGGAAAATCCCAAACACTTTTATTCGTTTGTTGCAGAAATTATATAAATTAGAAAATACGGTATTGACTTGTACCCAAAATGTTTGATTAAACATTTATTATTTCTCTTCTAATTTGGATAATGTGTGTGTTTTAGTAAAATTGGCTCAGTATCTTAAAAGTTATAAAAAATTCAAATTGATACTTAATTAAACATAAAACACATACATACACATCATGTATACCCAGCAAACAAATCAGTTCAAATAATTTGCAATTAAATGTTAACGGCCTTATTCACTGAAGCTTTAAGATTCAAATTTGCTAGCACATACTTTAAGGCTCATACATGCTGTTGAAGAACATCCGACACTTTGGGACTTTAGTTCTCCTCAATATAAATTGCCAAAAACACCAGTTTGGCAAGAAATAGCTGATTTTATAGGGGAACGAACTGCAGACGAATGCAAGGCTAAATGGTCGAATCTGCGTGTAACGTTCAAAACAAACCTAAGCAGAAGTGAGAGACTAAAATCCGGTTCAGCTGCCGGGAGTTCGAATCACCACTACCTAGGCAACGAAGTGTCAAAATAAGACGATCCCTTGCTGCTATACTTTTTCGCATTACAGTGTCCTTTTTTGTTATTATCGGAGACACCAAACAGAGTAAATGGTTAAACTGTTGAATATCCATACGTAGAGAGTTTTTGTATAAATTTGCACAGAATTCCTCCTCGTCTCTTCTTTCAACCCATTTCTTTTGCCAAATTCTAGGTCGTTTTTGCTTTAATTGATCATCATCATCAAAAACTATTGCAGTCAGAACAACGGCTAGTGCTACGTACTTTGACGACATTATGTTTTATTTTTGAATAATGCTTATGATATTTTGTTTAGAAAAACTAAATTAATTAAAATCAAAGTAGTAAGGAAGAGCAGTTCTGAAGTGTGAATAACAAATATTACATTACACTTCTAGGGAAGTGGTGAACACCGGTTGTATTGCACCAAAGATAATGTACGGAAAGAAAGAGTGAAATTCGCACTTTCCAGTAATCCCGAAAAGTCCCATAGCTACCGCAAACAAATCAAAACCACTGACACTAGAAGGAAGGCCACATAACCTGAGAGACCAACAACATGATTAGAAATAGTGCCACAAATCCAGGTTTCTCAAGCCCTGAATGTTTGATATATTCGGGTTTAAAAATTCTGATTTCAAAATATATAAACCCAACTGGCTTAAATTTGATAAAACTAGAAAATATTAATCTTCGCTAATCAAGATAATGATGATGATGGTGATGTTATCGTTATCTTTAGATCAAAAAAATCTTTATGTTCTATATTCCATGCCTGTATAAAATATTATTAAGATAATGATTCACGATCGACTGTATTGCAAAAATAATCATTTTAAAAATGACTGCGTAATGTAAAGTCCAAAGTTTATTTTTGCAGTATTCGAACTCGTGTGAGAACGATACAACTTCTGTCTAGACCGTTTATTATCGATATACTTTATGAATTAATCAACAAGAACAACGAATTACCATATTTTCTCCGACATTATGCCAAGTAATCAAATGACAAATACTTTTCTGTTGATAACTACTTTTTTCAAAAATCTAGCAAACGACACTCACTATAGTTTCCATGAACTAGTGCCTTGTAAGTATGGCCATTTTAGCGTTTTTGTTGCAAAATTAAAAAATTTGGTATTTTCAATTTAGTGTCTATTTGTTTTTAGTATTTGTTAAATATTTACTTAGCATACATTAAATTTTTATTTTATAAGCTAAAACGGTGCACAAATCAAAGAGTGTGTCTACACGAATTATCCCCTAACGTTGGGGCATTTGAAAAACCAACATGCGTTGTGTTCCTAAAAGTGATGGAAAGCTACCTTACAAGGATTGACTTCTGCAACCAACTTAGAGGCAATCATTATAGCAAATTGTATTTTGTACGAAATGGCAAAATTAATAATTTATTATAAATGAGTATCGAAATATCGATTGTTTTGAATAAAATTGTTTAACGATAAAATAAGACCTCAAGCTTGACTATTATATTAACCATAGCTTTGTTTGGGTTTTATCTATCTTTTTTATTTTTATTTTTTTATTTAGAAAATAAATTCAATGCATTTGTGTTGCCTCAGCGCCCAATTACATAAGAAGTTCTTCTATGTTTTGGTATATAGATTATAACCTGTGGTTCCTATAAGGAACATGGGCCCTCAACAAAGTTCTTCCAATCCTCCCTATCATTTGCGATATAATTTATTTCGTTCCAGCTGAGTCCTGAAATTCTTATTTCGGTGTCCAGCTGTCTCCTCCAAGTATGAGCAGGTCTTCCAATACGTCGTTGACCCTGGGGATTCCAGTCGATGGCCATTCTGCCAATGTCGCCTAAGTGTATGGCCTATCCAGGGACACTTATGTCTGCTTATCTCCAACAGGATGGGTATTTGGTTGGTGATATTCCAAAGATTTCTGTGTTGTTTATTTTTTCAGGTCAGAATATACGTAGGATTCTACGGAGGCATCTATTTACAAATGTGTAATTCTATGGTATTGATGTGTTTGGGTGCGACATTCCATGATTCACTACCATACAGCAATATAGACTTTACATTTGAGTTAAAGATTCTAAGTTTGGTATTGGCAAATTGCTGGGTGCAACTTCATAAAAGATTAAGCATAGAAAAGGCTCGTCTCGCCTTGTCCAACCTGGTTTTCGCATCTTGAGATGAGCCGCCGGTCGTTGTGATAGTGCAACCCAAATAACAAAAACAATTTACATCCTCCACATGTTGGTTACGCCACATGAATGGCTGAGTAGATGATGCATTTATGCGCATTGTTTTGATCTTTCCGAAGTTAATTTTTAGTTCCACTCTTGCACAGACTTCCTCTATCGTATGGAGTTTGTCCTGCAAGTCACAGTACCTGTGAGCAAAAAGGCAGATATCGTCTGCGTAGTCGAGGTTATCTGAACATCCTTGCAATCCCCAGATTACACCCATATTGGTACGTGTTGCATCAACCATAACTACTTCAAGGACGATATTAAACAGTAGAGGTGACAATACACATCTCTGTCTAACGACCTTCTTGACCGAAATTATGTCACCAATTATATTTTCGTGCAGTACTCGACAGTTGGCTTCATAGTAAAGAACCTTTATGAGCTTCATGTTTTGGCATAAATACTCTCTAATGGATGATTTTAATAGTGAAATTCTATTTATGATTTTGAAGCATTGTGGTAAGTTGTTATACTCTCGTTTGGTTGTTTCCAACCTACACCTTACCACTGGCAAATTATGGCTATTTCCTGTGTTATGTAAAATTTGATTCCTTTGGAATCGTATCGTGTGATAGCCGATATTGTTTAAACTCTTGAAAATATACAATAGTAGCTGGATTTTGTAAATACCAAAGATTGGCAGAACTGAAGGAAATATATTTCTATAGACTAAATATTGTCGGGTATGTGGAGAAAAGATTCCCAACCAACCTTAACGCCTTATTCAAACACCGCTGAAGCGAGCTAAGCACACTAGTATTTTTCCATACATACAGACTACCTAAATAGTTCATGTGACATTGAATTAAGGCTTTATATAATAAAAATTTTGTTTGTATTTTAATTAAATTTGTTCTTAAACTTATACAAAAAACCAATACTTGGAGCTCTTTTGACTTCCAAATGTTGAATATGCCTATCCCGAGACAAATTAGGTTGTAAGTGAGCACCCAGGTATTTTACTGGACTAACTTCGTCGATTTCCTTACCTTCAACAAAAATACTAAAGTTAATATTGTCCTGAAAATGAGGTTTAAATCTTATAACTTTATTACCATTCAAAATTAATTTGTTTATTCTTGCAAATTCTAAAATATTTTTAAAACCAAAAATGGGCAAACTAAAACAAAATATAATGTTTAAAATACAATTAAATTAAATTATATAAATAGAGCTTAGCCGCTGAAGGGTAAATAAAATATAAAAATTGTCTGGGTCTTTGTATCTCATCCAAAAGTGTAGTTGTGGATTATTTTGTGGTTTCCATGTAAACATTGGTATCCTTGAAACATTTTGTCAGTTGAATTACTAATAGTCCCTCACAGTTGAAGCGCAAGACGATTTCTGTGTAGTTTTATATAAAATAAACTTATTTTCTAATCCAAGTTCCTATTTCGGTATCAAGAGCAAATAATTTTTTTCCTGATTTTATATATAAATATTCCTTTTCTATCTCATATGATCTTCTCATGTGACCCTTTATGCAAATATAGTAATAAAAAATAAAATTTTTCCGGAAATGTTAATTTATTAATTTTATTATTTAAAAAAAAGAGAATTCTCCTGAAGATGATACTCAATGAGTATCGAAATATCGATTAGTTTTTAATAAAATTTGTTAAACGATAAAAGATCTCAAACTTGAATATTATATTAACCAAAATAAAAATGGATGTTTGAAAAGAATTAAATTTTTTTATGATAAAAAAAGGACGGAAAAATAATATTCACAATTCAAATATTTTTCTTAATGTATTGCTTTGTAGATATTAAATTTACAAAATAAGCTTATAATAATAATTATCCTTAAGTGTATATAAATAAATATATAATAAATCAAAACTAAAACTAGAGTTTTGTTCTTGTGGCTTGATAGTTCGTTTCCTGGAAACTAAATTTTATTCACTTTTAGCAGGCTTTGCTGCCAGCCATCACACCCTTAATCCAACTGCGGTAATGTACTGTACTGGCATAAACGTCAGGCTTGCCAATGGCACAGGCCTCGCCCCAATTTATCACACCAACCACATATTTGTTATCGTATACTAACGGACCGCCAGAGTCATTATTGCAGGACCCCTTACCGGAAGTCGTGTCTGTGCATATGTTTTGCTCTCCCAACCAGGCAGCATTTCTAACAGTCTTTAAACAGTCCTCATGGTTAATATAATTCACTTCCACGGTGTGCAGAGTGTGGGAAGTGCGACCCCATTTCTCAGTGCTACCCCAGCCGGACATTCGCAGTTTATCGCCATCCTTGAGTTGTATATTCTTGGCCAGTTTAATTGGTTGGGTACGTTCGTTGAACACAATGTTTTTGTTAAGGCGCAGCAGGCCAATGTCATTGTGCATCCAGGGCTTATTATGCAAACAATGAACTTGTTTTTCTTCAACTAAATACTCAGCATCCGGCTTGGTCCAGTTCACTGTACCAGTTACTACCTTAATATGTTCTATAGGCCAATCCAAGCAATGAGCAGCTGTCAGAATCCATCGTGATGATATGATAGTGCCACCGCAAAAATGTTCTCCGAAAGAGTTTTGTAGAGAAACTATATAGGGCAACATGCCATCCGCAGCCACTTCGCCGTTAATAATACGCGGCTCCACTTTAAGCTTGGGTTCATCTTTTAATTGTTCTAGCGTTACAATGCGTGCGGCATAGCACCACGACGCCATGTAGATTAGGCTCAATGCGATTTTCCAAAAGATTTTCATTTTTTTAAACTTCTTAAGCGTTTGTACTGTATTATTTCCAATCTGGAATTCCTCTCTATTCAAGAGTTGTCTTTACAATAAATATTTATTCTCTAAGACATTTCACTTTTATATAATCTTTGAAAATTTTGCCCGCCCCACTATCGCACAAACTCGCAGTTCGAATTAAAAAACAATAATAACAAAATTAAACATCGGCCGATAAGGTAAGAATTTAATATGTTGTTGTTACCTTTATCAGCTGTACAATGAAAAACAAAATAATAATTATTAATTTTCGCCAACAAATACCAATTCAGTTCACACTCTATTTTTGTTTAGTTCCAGAAACAAAGTTTTCTCTCACGACCAGTTAAAGAGTAATTTTATAATTTAATTGCTATTGTTTGTTTTGTTGTGTTGTTATCAGTTTTACTTTCTTTTTTTAATGCCAGGAAAACACTAATTTGTATATTATTTAAGCGCCTAGGTCTTCTTATCAAACGGGTAAAAGGTTCTAATTTTATTTATAATTAATTATATATCGATATTTCGATATTCTTTGAGTATCATCTTCAGGAAACGGATTTTTGTGTTTTTTTTTTTGTTTCCGAAGATAATATTGATTTAAATCGACTCGTTTTATAAAACAGAGAATGACAATTATTGACTCATGAACCAACCAGCTTCAAACATGTATGACCGCTTACAAGTTCAGGTATGTTTCATACTTCTACGCACGAAACAAACAACTCTATCACCTATCTGACATATCCATACAGACGTTCCTCTAGACAATTTTAATTGTGATAGTTTCACTTCAGCTGCGTGAAAGATAGAAGAGACAAGTATTCCACTCTCTCTCTCTCTTCCCTGCGGACTAATTACAATTTGGGCAATTGAAATTGCTTGTAATCCTTTTTTTAGTTGTAAAAACTTCTCATGTTCAAAAAATTTGTATGAAGCAAACCGAAATGACAGCGGCGTCAACGTTAAACAATTGGAAAGTCCAATTTTGGCATGACGCTAAGTAGTGAAGTTGGTTGCAGACAACGAATAAAATTTTTCAACTATTAAAACTATTGTTTTTCTTTAAAATTACAGTCTTATTAATATTTTTTATTGAGAAATATGAGATTAAATATTTTTATTAGCAAGTTGAAACTTTTCAGGCATCGGTCTCTAATTGTATTAATTATTTTTTTCTTCTTTTTAATAGCTTGAGTTAAATGAACATAAAAATATACTTCTTTTATTTAGCAATTAAATCGTCTTTTTGTGTCAAAAGGTCTGCATTTTCATGACATCTTGGGAAGCTCTTTGTACTGAGTGTGTTCCAATAAAAAAATTTAATCTCTGTATATATTAACTTAGCAGCTTTACTGTTTTATATGTTGATGTGGCTGAGGTGGTGAAAGCGTTGCCTCTTAAACATGTCATGATGAAATAATATTCTCAAGTTCAAGTCCAAATCTAATTGATAAAAATATCATTAGAAAAATTAAATTATGTGAACGAAAATCAAATGTGTAGTGAATGATGATTTAAATATACGGTACAATGTATAACATTTAAAGGACTTCCAAAAAATCATTTTTTCATAATAACTTGTACAAGCCTGCAAATCCACTAAATATTGTTCAAAAATAGAAAACAAATTGCAATGAGAAGCCTCTGTTGAAATCACTGGAAAAGATCAGTGTTTTCCCTTCTTCCGGATCACAAGTTGTGGTTCTTATTGACTTTTTTCAAAGTTCTTTTTTCACTGGTCACAAATGGAAAATTTTTCAATTTGCGTGTAGAAAAGGAAATAACATTTCATTCCGCTAGGTAAGCTATTCTAAGTAGACTTAGGAAATAAGAACTTAGCACATAGTCTTGTATTTCACCAAGGTGAAACATTGCGTTATTTTAGGCAATTATTATTATTTTCTAAGGAACAATTCACATTAAAATAATGCAACGTTTCATTTTGGCGAAATAGAAAATTAGGATTTTAATTTTTTATAAGGAAAACAGATTTAGTAAAATAACTTAAGGAAAAGAAAAAAATTGTAAAAATTAAAGAAAAGTCTTCAGTTTGAAATTAATTTGGAAATAAATTGTATGCATTAAAACATTTAAGATCGGGATAAAAGGCTGTAGAAATTTGACTCAATCAATAAATATCTGTGCATTTATAGAAAAGAGAATGATTCAATTTGGGTCGTTTTCGTTTGCGTCATATTTTCCAGGTCGCTATTATCGAGGCCGAACCAGGTTCTAGTGTATTTACCTCAAATTTATCAATTTTTTTATTTTTATTTTAAATTGCACTGTGTTTCGGTTTTATTATTTTTTTTTAAACTCAATGGAATGTTTTGAAGCAATGGAAATATTTTTAATTAATGTCATAATTTTTTATGGAAAACAATAAATATCATAAAGTAAGACCAGAATGTGAGTAATGCGCACTTTTCATGGGTGCTGATAGCGTGATTGACTACAAATGAGAAGTAAAACTTAAAAAAGATCTAATCAAATACTAAGAGCACATGACAGGTAAAAAGAAAATTTTCTCAAATCATGTGATGGAAGATGAAAAATCAATTATAAAAGTAACAAATATCACTCATATGCTTTTCGATCGATTGTTCGGTTAAACAGATGATGTTTGCAACCAGAATATTTTCTCAGAGCAGTAGATGTCAGCTGGTGTAATATTACTTTCCTTTTTTGAAAATCAAAATATCGTTGAAAATGAATTCGTTCATTTTTACTAGAACGAATTCGACTGTAGCCTTTTGTACAATAATTTATTAAAAAAGAATTATTTATCGCACTAATTAAAAAAATGTAGCTACCTTATAGGACTCTGTGCTTTCAAAGAGTAAAAAACTTTTTTAAAAACGAAAATGCCATGAAAATACAATATAAATCGTTTAATCAGGTAACACTTAATTACCTCTCGCACTTATTTCCCTCGCTCTTTATATCGTATTCTTTTGTACTCTCTTTTTAGCAAAGGTCGATCGACCGTTAATTAAATTTTACCAATTCGAATAACTACATGAAATATTTTGTACTGAACATTTTTTTCTTAAAATTCCTGTGTTTAATTACCCAAAGCACTTATTGGTTATAAATATTGCAAATAGTTTTGTGAAGTTACGTTTTTATGCTTGTTTACCTTGTTACGTGAAATAAATTATTACTATTTAATAATAATGTTCACATAATTAAATAATTTGTTCTTAGCAGACAGGCAGGCTTCATTTCATATTGAGAATGATTCCACATCAAACTTTTTCTCAAACCTCAAGTATTTGAAAATGATTTGAAAAACATAACAATAAGAATAAAAAGGAAAAAAGAATAAAAGGGAAAAATTATTATAAATTGAGAAATTAGTTTATTCTCAAGTTATTCTTAAATGTAATTCTCAAATGTTTTCTAAACTTGGATTGCAATTACTCATATATTATATCTTTCATGCATTTAATTCATATTAAGTCGCTATAAATACAAAATATATTTCTTGCTCACATATACAATTTTTTTATGTCAAACAGCAGCGGCAATTAACTTTGATCGCCTTATTAGTTTGTTTTTAGATTTAAAATTATTTCACCTTTGAGAATAACACTTGAGAACAATATGAGAAAACACAATTTCTCACAGGCTTCTATTCAAATATTTTATCAATTTGAATTCCAATGTCAAACTCAAGCCTCTACATTGCTTTGAAAATTTAGACGAGGCAATTAAGCAGGCTTTACTGTATTTATTGACGGCGTGTGGAAATATTAACAAAACACACTTATGGGAAAATTTTTGTCAGCATTGCGATGAATGTAATTTCGCTAGATTTCTTTCTGGGGTACCAGAATGTTTCCCGGAAATAAAAACTGTTTTGCACGCATGAACATTAATTAAATATATTAGATGAAATTTTGTTATAAAGTCCTTATTTTACTAATGAAATAAAATAAAATGTTTGCCTATTTTATCTGCTTTTTTAACGTAAAAATTTTATACTACCAAAAAAGATAATATATAACACAATAGAAACATGGAAATTTCCCCATATTTGTACACACACATACATACTTACTTACACACATGCATACTTACATATTTTTACCGTAGGACTTTGATACCGTTTCGCAGATGTTTCGCGTTGTATATTGGAAAATGGGTTGCGCGATTGCTTAGTCGCCTAATCATATTTTCCGATCGAATAATTTATTCACTAATCAACAACTTCACAATATTCATTCATTTCGAATTTAAATTATTCCAACATAAATAATATCATTGACGATTAAAAAACAAAAGCATTTTTAGGAAATACAATTAATAAAACATATATAGAATATGAATAAGAGACATACTTGTATATAATAAAATAAATAAAAAACTTAAGTGTTTTGATAATGAAAATCAGAACTATTATTACTCAATCATGATCGATATCAAAGTTGTGTACATGCATTTGGTCATGCATATTCATTCATTCCTCTTCAATTTGTTGAGCAAGTGAAAAATAATTTTTTATTTTTTATAATAAATTTTCAGCAATACCCAACGTAATGCTTTATGTACTTGTATATTTCGACCGAAATCCGCATATATATTTAAAATCTTCATCATTCATATGACCTAATTCCATTTCAAACTTTAGATTCTGTCCGTCCTCAATCACTTAGTGTAAGGAAATATTACTCATCTCCTTCAATAATATAAAATTTTTGTTATGAGTTTTGATAAGATACTGTCCACTTGCTAGAATGTTGGGTTAATTCTAACAACAGACTACAACAAAATTTAGACTTGTTACGCAACAATACTTATGTTGTGTTAGACCGTCTTTTTAATAAAAATTTTATCGCAAATTAAATCACGATTTTTTTTTTACATTTAGTATTCGTTAATTAGGGATAGAATTGTATTAAATTTTTTTTCATTTAAATAAATTTTTTTACACAGTATAATTAAAAAAAAAAATTATTAACCTACTTGCTTGAGAAAAGTCGTGTCAGAAAATGTTTTAGTCGGACTGTTTTTCTCTTCCATAAATAAAACATTACGATGTAATAATGTATTAAAAAAGTTTTGTTTAATGAAAATTTTAAAATAAGCTCAAACCCACTTTCAAGTTGATATTTTCAAAACATAATTTTAGACTTGAAATATCTTTATGAATGCCAGTTCTCATGGCCAGTTTCTTAATTCCTATTTAAATACGTATTTAGCTAATTTTTACCTAAATTTAAGGTGTATTTAAATACAGTTTGTGTTTATCAGTCATAAATAAAAACTCTCATTTAAAAGGCATGAAAATATGGCAACACTACAAAGCTCCCAAAAAAGAAAATCTTCCCGAGTTTTCCAAAAACAGCTGTTTGATATAAACAAGGAAATAAGGCAGAAAAGGATTGAGATTTAGGTAGAAAATAAAATTTGTAAAACAAACATTTAAGAAAACCGAAAAAGCTTGAATAAAATATTTTCGTATTTATAGTCATAACACTAAATATGAAAGCAAAAGAAATGGCCGATGGGCGCTTATTTGTATGTCAAGCAAAAAAAAAAGCATCAGAATCATATGGTCAATGTATGTATGTATGTACATGTTTAAAGGGCCACATAAACCACACAAACGGCTTGTCAAACAGAACTAAATTTATCGTTTGCACAAGCGATTTACGTAGTTTAGGGTATTGTTTTTGTGTTTGTACAGCCGCTTGAAGCTTGTTTGACGAAAATAAAAAAAATTTATATTTTGTCAACCGTATTGGATTTTTACCAAACCATTTGTAAAGTGTGTTGACAAAGAGTACAAGAAAAATAACATAGATACCATGATATTTTACCTGAAAAATTAAAGGAGCAACGAGCAAAATTACCGCAGTACATACTCGTATGTATATCGTCTAAGCTCATTGATATCAAATACATAGAAAGTGACAAATTTATATTTGTACGAATGGAGTCTAGTAGCAAATGAAAAAAAAAATTACACGCCGTTTGTGGACTTGATCCTTAAGTTAAATATTTTTTAAAGAATAAGCAACATTGGCTACTTAAATATCATTTAAGTGTCATACAAAAAAAAGCTCTGAAAAACAGAATTTCGTATTTGAATAGAACTTAAAGGTAAATGATATTTAAATACGCAGTCAAAAACTGGAAATTAGAAAGAGTTTTTTCATATATTTTAATTATATTATAGTTAAAGTAAATTGTCCAATTTTTTTCTTAGAAAAGAACACAAACATGCAGGAGGTGTAAAGAATATGCAAAAGCAACTAATCGATTATGAAATATTTCCTTTAAACAATATACTTGTAAAAGATTATTTAATGAATTCATTTATTGCAAACCGATAATATTCTTTTTATTGGAATATTAATTTCAAATCTAAGAGTATTAACAACTTACGAACTCTCACTCTATTCTAAACTGCTCATGCACGTACTACATATTTATAATAAAGAATTTTACTGCAAGTACAATAAATTCGATAATGAAATTTATTTAAAAAAAAATCCTATTTCTTGTCATTAGCTTGTCAATTTCTAATTAAAAATTATCAGTTGGTACGGCTATAACGAAAACATATTTTATTGCTGCAATGCAAAATTTTATGTCTGTCGGTATTGGTGGACTTTCTATCAATATTCTTTTTGTTGTCGTGCCATGAATTTCGACTGACTTTGAAAACCATTTTTAGTCCAACATTATATTAAGAAGACAAACACATATTCACAAGTATATACATATGTATGTATATACAAAGGGTATTTCATTAAGCGCTTCCTATCTTTAAATTTAAATAAAACAAAGTGTGTGCAAAATATTACTGCAGTTTTTTATTCATTTCAAATGTAACATCGTTAAAATATTCGCTGCGCTGTCGCTAGAGGGCGCTCCTCCGAAATATCAAATTTTTCATCGCTCTGGCTCATAAAGCACGCTGAATTATGACCGATCGCATGTATTATGATGGCTTTAAGGGACGCTGTGTCTTTTGGCTTATTCGTGTAGACCTTCGACTTAAGAAAACCCCACAAGAAAAGGTCTAACGGGATCAAATCGGATGGTACTCGTGGTGCCCAGTTCACATCACCTACAATTGAGATAACCCTGCCCTCAATTCGTTCCTGCAGAATATCCAATGTCGCATGAGCTTTATTTGACCACAAACTCTTTCTACATGTAAAGGGCCTTTTATTAAGCTTTTTCTATCATTTAATTTAAATAAAACAAAGTGTGTGTGAGATATCCGATGCCGTTACGTATGGAATAACACATAATGCAAATGTCCGCCTTTGCTTCGCTGGTGCCACGCATCATTCTACATGTCCAATTTGCCATGACTCTGGCTGAATTTGACCGATGCCATGGACTATGTTGGATTTGATGAAGAAGTGCGTTTTATGTCCAATTATTTTAATTTTCCTCTTTCGGACTTTATATCTTGTATTTTACATTCATCAACAAAATGGCTAAATTCTTTTACAATATCATATAAGAAAATATTGTCTTATGTGTCTGTCACGTAAGTGATAAATACATAAGGTTTGTTCCACAAGATCTCGGACAAGTTCGGACTATTGAGAGCAAAATGAAAAATTCTCTCTAAATTTGCCAAAGTTACCCAAAATAGCTGGAACGCAAAAAACCATTTTTGTAGTTCCTGAAATACTAATGCTGCTTACTTTTTAAACTAAAATCTATTTAAGTGCTTTTAGACGCTTAAAGTCAATAGCTGTAAAATAATTGAAAAACAAGTGGAAGAAAAAATTAAACAGTGCAATTTTTTTAAATATTTATAAATCTTTTAAAATGGAAAGAAAAATTACGATCGATTTAAATTTTTTTAATGCTGTTTCTTTTTTCAACTTCTGCTTTTTAACATATTTATTTATAAAAACTAAACTTTTTCTTTTGCTTGCAAAGTTTCCGATAAATCTATCAGTTTCATATGTAAACAAAAAACAGCTGATTGTTAAATTCTTGTCCGAACTTACCCAAAAAAAAAAGTTCGTGCAAATTTGTACAGGAAATTAAAAAAATTACTCTCTCAATTTCTCTCTTTTTTGCACAAAAATTGTTATGTGGAACGGTTTTGGGTAACTTTGGGCTAGTTCGGACTGTTTCGTTATGCATGTGGAACAGAGCTATAATTTTACAGCAGAAGCCTTTTTATTAATTGCCTTTGCATTAAGTTGTAGGGGTATTGTAAACCAGATTTTTCTGTAAGTTTCTAGTTCCACTTTTAATGGTAAAAAAAATGCGATAAAAAAGTGAAAATCACAAACTATGCCGGTTACGTTTTTTTTGTGACGCAAGGGCATGATATGTTGAGGAGTCGTACTTGCGTTTGCCCACACTCTTGTCTGCAATTTTTTTCTTCCGACAAGATATCTTTTCTACAAATTCCTGGATAGATTTATTCCAGGTCTTTCATCTTTCAAGTCATAAAATAAAAATTTTCAATGTAAAATTTTCATTAAGTTAAAAAAAATGTCAATCCATATTCAATTGCTGAAAATCGTTAAATTTGGGACAAAAGTAGTCAAATCATAGAATTGATTTTTTCGTGAGCAAAATCTTCAAATCTGAAATTTATGCCTTATGGACTTATTCTTTCTCGAGAAAATTCCAATTTCAATAAACTGGCGCATAAATAAAAGAAAGAGAAAGAAGAAAAGTCCCACACCGATTTTTACTTTTAATTTTTAAATTTTTGACATGATTAAAGATTTAAATTTTTTTCTCCGTTTTCTTATATTATTTCATAATGAAAACATAAATGAATGTTTAGCATTTCAAAATATTGCGCCGAACCTGCTGTGATATAATAGCGAATATGAAAGCCAAAATTCAAATTATAAAAATGATAAAATATGTAATAATAAAATTTTCTTACACCACTTTCACTTATCCCTCACTGGGGCTGAGTGAAATATTAAATTATTCGACAAGCTCTTCAAATACTAATTTATTTATTTTCTTTTAACTGGTGTTACCACGGTGTCGATATTTCGAACGTATTAATATGCCACAATGGCCAACGAGGAGTTTCGAGTTCACTCGAAGGCCGTAATTCCCACTGTGAGTCCCGGCGGATTAACAGCACGCTAGAACGCCTACAAATGTCTTAAATCCGTGCTCCTGAGAATCAGCCAAAATTTTGTAGCAAAGCTCATGAGAGAAATCGGAGACAGGCCATTTCCTGGATAAAATGCCTACCCAGATGTTTAGTTTGCGTTCTTGATGAGCTGGGTAATTGCAGAGTAAGTGTTGAAATAAACTTTTCTTCTCTACATCGAAGCAGTTCCTACATTATCCATCATGGGAGAATCCTAAACGTATCGACATGGGACCGATTGCACAGTGTCTTGCAATAAAGTTCAGCATAAGTGCAAGTGACCTTTTTCAAGGGTTAGAGGCTCTTTCATCCTATCGCTGCCGATATAGGGCCAACGAGTGCTAAATATGCTACAATTGGTGATTGTGGACCCCTCCTTACATTTGTTAGAAAGGCAATATCCATTTGTAAGTTTATCAGGTCCAAAGCCGAGCTTGTTCTCACATACTTGTCAGATATCTCATTGCTCTGGAGGCATTCATGTGCCAGAACCCATACTATCTTGATCTGATGTTATTCTAGCAGAGCAAGATATTGAATACATGCCATCAGACAATTATATACAATCATTTTTGAATTAGAAGCCCTGACAGTGGCAAAACCATCCACAAAAATGTCGAGTGAACTAGCTGCGCTGAGCCCCTTAATTTTTTCGCAGCTTCCGCTACTAGTCGAGTAACTTGAGTGAGCCCGAAAGATCAAGCTTCTTAGAGAATGTTCCCAAGGAGTAGAATCGTGCTACTCCGAATCACAGTTCTGCGTTTCCAGTCGTCCCTACGGTGTACCTCGACAGAGAAGCTTTTGTCAAAATTTATGACAGGGGTCATGTAATTCGATCTACACTTTGTGGAATAATTCGTGTCTTAAATTACTCGACTCTTTGAGTAAAAGAGCCGACCTCTGCGGATATTTATTTGATACAGCACCGTCTCTGCACTAGAATGAGGGGTAAACCTCATTGCACCAGTAATGGGCAGACGTGTCATCCTTTGCATCTTATTCAGTGTACAAACTAAATGAAAAGAAATTTTGAATTACTTTTACAAATCTTTGAAAATCTATTCTCAATCATAAAAATAGTTTTTTTTAATAAGATGAAAATATATATTTCTTTAAATGTACATGAAATCATTATTGTTCTTAAATTATTAATTAATACAATTACTTTCATATAAAGAAACGACAATCGTCACTTTATGCAAGTTTGCGCAACTGTGTAAATTTTTGATAGTTGTGTTAAACGAGGTTGCACTGTAGTCGCTTCAAATGCTGAGATGGGAAACACAACAATTACAATGAGTAACAAATTATTTCAGCTTCACAATAAATAATACTGTAGGAAATATAAAGACGCAAAATGTGAATTAAAGACCCAGTGGAAATGATAAACAACAGTTTTATACAACTTTAAAAATTTGGAATAATCATACCAACAGAAAGCGAAAAATTAAAGTCTAATGGTGTTCCCGGAAAAAGTTCAAAATTTTTTTCATCAATTTACAAAAAAATATCTAGTTATCGCTGTAGTTTTAAAAATTTCACTTTCTTACAGGAATGTGTACTCCTTCCTAATAAGGTTGCGCTCATTAAATAATAAAGAACATTTAATTCCAAATGATTTTACTTTTTTTTGCAGAAATGAAAACGCCTTGAGTTTTTTCATTTCCTTTCTTTTGGACCAATACTCGAGCAATGATTTGTGGTGGAACTAGGAATTTGGAACATACGATGTGTTTGGTTAATCAAGGAATTGTCTGTGTAACACGCGAAGCGATTCACTGGCACATTATTAGTGGAATATTATTTAACAAGGCAAAAGAAGTGGCGAATGTCCAATTATTCTTCATATACTCTAAATGCTGAAAAGATCCAGGAGTTGGAAATAAAATAAAATATTTGCACTACATACAAAAGGAAAAAAAAAAATAAAACTTTAGGTTTCATTTAAATATTTCCTCTTTAAAAGCTTAAGCTGGTTTTGAGGCACCAACATGTTTACTTCTCTAGCTTTAATAAACTACTGTTGAATCGAATATAAAATGTATTATTGAAAGTTTTTATTTTATAACCAACCAACCGATATCTAATCTCCGCAGTCAACTACACCTTGAATTTTTTAGTGAACTTTATACAGTTCACTCAGTGCTGCAGCGCGATGCCTCTGCCTTCTATTTCGCGTTAGAAAATCCAACTCATTTTTTTTAAATTCCTTATCAATAAGTGGTTCCACTCACTGCGAAATTTGTGTAGTTTTACAAAAATATACCATCGAAAAAACTTTTCAACGAAATAGAATTATTTTTCAAGTTCTATTAAGTCTTATCTGGGCGACGATAAGAACAGACCCAAGAACAGACACAAGATGACGCAAGTCTTTTAACGCAAATGTGTGCTGTTTTTGGTTGTTGCTAATTTTACGGGTAGTACAAAAATCCATATGGCCTGCATACAAACTATTCTGGTAGCAATCATTAACAGTGGTATCACCGTAGCACCACAATGAATTCTTACAACTGCTGATTGCCTGTTACTGTCCACTGTGTTGAGTATTTTGTTTTGGGGGAGAGAAGAGCCCCATTGCAATCAGATGATGGAAGCCTTGCTACACTTCGACTTTTAGGGCAGGCGTTTGGTGCGCTTTGAATTTGCAACTGTTTGCAATTGAGAAATTTTGTCATTAACCGTGGGCGCTATTTTTAGTTGCAAAACTGTTTGAAAACTACTCGTAGGTAACAGCTGATATAAATCATAAGAAACCATTTTGTCCAAAGCTAATTTTTTATTGGCCCTGTTAATTATTAGTTGGCGTTTTTAATAAAATTTTTACAAACTTGTTACCAGAACCTATAAAATTTTTTGTAAGTCCGCATTCACACAAAATATTTACTAATTCAAAGAATTTGTTTACTGAAAATAAAATTTGGTTTTTTCGGTGTATCTTTGAGTTGAGTACGAGGATTTAATTAGAAACGTTAGAACATTTTGACAGAGTTTTGTTAAATTAAATATTTGTCTATACTGTAATTTCCAGAAGGTTTTGAAGAACTATTACATCGTTTAAGGTCATAATATTCTCCTTTACACATTAAACTCAAAATTAAATTCGACAATATTATATTGAGATCAAAAAAAAACAACTCAATTAAACAAAAATCAATGAAGATGAAAATATTTTGGAAAAAAGTTTTGAAACTTTAAACATGTTTTTTATTTTAAGTTCGACGTATAATCATATTTGTGAACTTCATTTGGTTTATTTGAGGAGTCACCAATTTTGCTCTTGCTATACGTTTTTCGTGATACATATTATTTTTCCCCCCAAAATCTATATTTAAATCTTCATTATAATTGTGTGTCTTAAAGTTTTATTATTCTTTGTATTTTTGCTGAATACCATATTTATTTATTTAAAATTTGTATTATATTCTTTTTTTAATTTTGAAAGACTCATCTTTATCTTCCTCCCGTTTTTCTTCTTCCGTTACCCCTTCATGCTCTTCTTCCGGTGCCTTGCCACACTCATTCAGATGAGTGCGTATGAAATCATGATAATATGAAATTCTGGCATGAGCATCTGGTAAGCCTTTGGCACAGGGAAGGCCCCAATTCACCAGGGCCACCAGTTTACCATTGTGTACCAGTGGACCACCACTATCACCGTGGCAGGCACCCTTGCCTCTATCGTTAAAGGTACACAAATGGCCTACATCCACCCAGGTTTTGTTATTGTGAGCTGCACGACATTCATTAAATGGCACAAATTTTACTTTCAACGTTTGCAATTTAGAAGGAACTTCCCCACCCAACGAAAGAGTTCCCCAACCTGTTAGTATCAATTCGTCGCCTTCCTTTAACGGCTCAGCATCATAGTCCACGACCTGAGTGTGATTATCAAGCGTAATACTGTCGTTTAAATGCAGCAGAGCAATATCGTTGGCATAGGGTGGGTTATTGTAACTGCAGTGCGTTTCAATACGATCCACAAAGTAATACTTTTCAGTATGATTTTTTAAATTCTGTGTGCCAGTTAAAACTTTCAACTTCTCTGGTTTATTGCCGGCCACACAATGGGAGGCAGTTATAATCCAACGTTTGTTAATAATGGCACCACCACAAAAATGTCGCCCTTTTAGGGACTGCAGAGAAACTTGATAGGGGGCCAGATTATCAGGAGCCTCCTCACCACCCACGATACGATTGCCAGTGAATTGGGGCGGATAAAGAGGTTGCTCATCTAGCAATTTAGAAGCAGCAGCAGTAGTAGCAGCAGCAACAGTTGACACAAATAAAATTGTGCAGACAGCTGGCCATGACGAAAACTTTCTTCCGCTGCCGAACATTGTGTATCCGCAATTGAATGTTAACTAAGTTCTCGTTTCCCTTTCGCATTGGCTTTATATATGGCATTTTATTTTTCTTTCTTTCTTTTTTAAAAGTTTCACAATTTGGGTTTTGCAAAGAACTTTTACTTTAAAAGCCAATTGTAGTCCCACAACTTTTAGAGATTCTCTTTCGATTTTAATTCCAGCCAGTTGTTTGCTTTTATATGCCAGTCACATCTCTTACTGCTCATTATAGAAACTGTTTATAGTCGTTCCCCATACGAATGTCTCCCCGTGTTCTGTTTACGATTAACAAGGCGGTTGAATGTGGTGACGAGCTAGTGCGTGATCCTACTGCGCTTGCCTTGTTTAATCAATTAACCGTAGGCGTATTGTGCGTTTAAGTGCCTGATAATTCATGGCAATAATTTGTTTCATTTAATGTGCCCGTCATCACTTATCAGGCCATTAAAATGTCACCTTAAATTTATTCTATAAATATTCTTTTTTTTAATTTAATTTACAACGGTTAATGATTTTGTTTCCTGTATTACGGCGGCACTAATAACGTTGTTGTCTTTTTAGTTCAAGTGCAAATTTTGCAGCAAAAAATCTAAAACTAATGGCGTTTTTGTTGCTGATAAAAAAAAGGTAATACGTCTTTATTTTAAATACTTAATATTGAAATTTGACAATTTGTTTTAGCGACCAATGAAATATTGACATATGAACAGCTAAATTCACAACAAATAAAACATTTTGCAAAAACTCTAATTATTTTTAACAATTAGTTGGAGAAAATATCCCGAAATAATAAATTTCCATATTAAGTATAAAGTTTTTTGTTGAAAAAATTGACCCAAAGCTCGATAATTTAAATAACATTCTCTTTTATTTAAATGGGAATGTTTAAAAATTTGGGATGAAAGAAATTATTGTAGAGGATAAATTATTCGATCACGTGGATATGATCAGCCTGGAGTTCTAGGCTTAAGTGACGAATTTTGTCAACAATAAATTTTGCAAATATCAAAAATAGGCGATTTTTTCGTCTCGTAATTTATTGTATATGAAACAAACAGACACTGTGCATTTAATCTTTCCCGAACGAAACCAACGAGAAATGAATTTAGACTGACAGTAGACCAAACCCCTCTAAGATCCATTCAATAACAATACCACACTCTTTTTTTCGTTACTCATCATTTGTTATTATTTGTCTTTACAGTTAAAAAAACAAAAACAAAAGACAAAAACGAAAATTGAGAGATAATATTGACATTGTGTGTCACATAGTCTCAATATTGTTATTTGCACATTCACAAATATTGAAGCAAAATATTGATGTGTTTAGCATCCGCTTAAAGTAGAAAAATATGAATATGAAGAGCCTTCCTCAATAAGCGCAAACTTATTAGAGCGATAAATACATTTTCTTTTAATAAATCCACCAAAGTAAATGTTTCTCTTTTTCAGAAAAGAAAACGCCATAAATGTACAACATGAAAGCCATTAAATTATATATCATTTGAAATTATGGAAAATATCTTATTTATGAATTTACAAATGGCGAATGAGTTGAAATTTAAACTTTAAATTCTTCCCCATAGACTTGGGAAGTGTCAAAAATATTGAAAAATAATACGAGATCAGATTGTTAAGCCCGAATCATTGGGGCAGAAATACAATCGTTGTAACAGTTTCTTAACCAACTAAATAACAAATAAATGTAACAGTGAAGATCGATCTGGATTAATGCCCATTTGATGAAGGAGGCAGGTAACCATTATCACTGGGCGGTGGCGGAGATTCGTCATAGTGATCGGATGTGTGAATTAGTTCTTGCGAGTTATCTAATGGCTCTTGTTGTTGTGTCTGTTGTTGATGCTCTTGCTCTTCTTCCCCTTCTTCCCCTTCTCCCTCCTCAGAAGCATCCAAAGAACCAATAACAGACGTAGAGGGGGCAATGCCCTCATCAGAGATGGTGGTAGGACCAGCTAAACTATCATATTGTGACTGAATTTGTCGTTGGGCGTTAGCAGCCTCTTCGGGTGTACTATACTTTACGAAGAATACTTCGGGTTTGTTGTTGGGCTGGGGATATTCTTGAATGGCATCTTGAAGATCAGCAGCAGATGTTTTCTTAGCCAAAACGTAAACAACTGTCTTTTCTTCCTTAAGCGATCTGGCTAAATTGAGGGCGGCCACCTTGTTCGTTTGGCTGGGTGTCTTGACGAACAGGACATTGTAATGTTTGCGCGGCTGATGCTGCAAGGCAGCCAACTCTTCATCAATTTCGTCCTGTGTATCCTCAGGAGCCGTGTGTATATAGAAGTTTTTGGTTACGACCATTTTCTTTGGAATGCGAATACGCGGTCGATAACGTCTAGCAGGCCTAGCGGCCGATTGCAAATGGTAGGTGGAAGGGAAGTTGGAGGGCATGGGATATTGCAGCTGCTGTTGTTGTTGGAATTGTCGTTGATTTTTAGATTGTGGCAAATATTGTGTGCTGGGCTTAGTAAGAGAATTGGGAATTATGTTTTGGTTTGAGTATTGGACTTGTTGCTGTTGCTGATGGGGGATTGGATGTTGTTGTTGTGGGTAATAGCTCTGTGGCACATTATTGTCACTGGATGTCAAACTGATATCAGCCATAGTCAAAGTCATAGACGTGGCCAACAGAATCGTCTGTAAATAAATAAAAACATATATTTTTTTTTTAATTATTTGAAGTGTTTCAGAATAAAAAAAATTATATTTTCAATACTTAATATTTGGCATATGAAGATCTAAAGCCACAACAAACAATGCATTTTGCAAAAGCTCATATTTGCTGTGGTTCTTGGAATACATTCCTTATATATTTTTTTCATACATAATGTGGATCATAAATAGTCTTGATCGCTAATATGTTGATAATCTTGGCAAATATTTTTGTCAAAACTTAGTGTGGGATCTGACCTTCGTAGACTAGTAGGTAGTGTACTAGACTCGTAGTGCGAAGGTCGCCGGTTCGAATCCTGCCGCAGAACTCTGGCAGTTTGTGTTTGATAATTAAAGGGAGCGCACAACAAGCCTTCACTGGCTTAAGTGTATGTCGTATGACTTGGGCTATCATACCTCTTCAATGAACCTAACCTAACCTAACCTAGTGTGGGATAATCACATGAATATTATAAAGGCAAAATTTTTTTCCTTTGCAAATTTAAAAATTTATTCAATATTAGAACCAAACTTCTAATTTACATATTCCAAATTCATTCGCGTTTACCATATTTGGCAATGATTTATGGAACATAACAATGATTTATGGAACATAACAAATAATATCTTAATATCAGCTCAAAATAAAGCATTAAAAATCGTTTACAATCTCCCGTTTCTGTACGATTTTTCTTGATAGATCTGTATCAAGACTATGCTAGAAATGCACTTCCTGTACGAATTACTGCAATATGTCTTCAACTATTTAAAAGGAATTGGGTCATATATTATTCAGTTTTCCCGGAGAACGTTAATCACACAAATAGTAGTTACCAGACAGTCAAGGAACGTACATACGTTAAAGTTTCGTCTTAAACTTACTAAACAACGCATTGGTTACAGTGGGCCAAGTGAATATAATAGGTTGCCAAAAAGTTTAAACACTCTTCCGTTATTATCAACTTCTTTAAAAATAAACTAAAAGAATATTTGTTAGAAAATAGAGAAATACTTCTTAGTTCCTATATTATATGCATACAGATTACTATTAAAAAATGTGTACACGAGGTCGGTTCAATAGAAAAGGTGAATTTTTCTCAAAAAAAATATTTATTTATTCATCAATTTCTATTTTGTCCTCTTATATATAATACACTTGTGCCAGTGTTTTTTCCAATCCTCGAAGCAGTTATGATATAAACTCTTTGGTATTGTCTTGAGCTTTCTCAGCGATTCGGTTTTTATCTCCTCAATTGTTGCAAAACGCCATCCTTTCATGGGTCTCTTCAATTTTGGGAACTGGAAAAAGTCGCAGGGAAATCTGGTGAAGGCCAAAAAATGCTTATTTCTTCTCGCAAGATAATACTCTCTATTAACCATACGACCATGTGGCAAGAACTCATGATGCACTATGCCACGGTAATTGAAAAACCAGTGAGCAAAAAATTTATATTTGATCGAACTTGGCGTGCGTTTTTTTTTTGGTCTTGGCTCTCCTTGGCTCTTCCATTGTGACGATTGGACTTTGCTTTCGATGTCATAACCATATACCCATAATTGCTTACCAGTTATGACAAATTAAGCAAATCTGAATCGTCATTCAACATTTCCTGAGCGATTCCCATGCGACAGTTTTTTTTTTTTTTTTTTGTTCAAAATCCAGCAAATTTGGAACGAACTTTGCTGCCACATGCTTCATGCCCAAAATTTGCGAAAAGATTATATTGCATAAGCCAACCGATATGCCGATATCCTCTGCAGCTTTTCTAATAGTGATTCGACGATTTTCTCTAACAAATTTTTCTTCACTTTGTCAACATTTTCATCGGTTTTTCTAGGACGAGCGTCGTCTTTCACATCTTCTGGACCTTCTTTGAAAAGCTTGTATCACTTGTAAAAATTATTCTGACCTAGAGTACAATCACCATATGCTATTCTCAACATTTCAAGGGCTTTAGAGCACTTAATTTGATGGAAATTCTTTGATACATTTGTCGAACAAGCAAAACACGTGTAACTTTTATGCCTCTCACAAACAAATAAAACTAAACACAAACAAAATCTACTAAGAATTTATGTTCGAGACAAGTGTGCCAAAATAAAAAAAATCGCCAAGCGAATGCACGTAGCCCGAGAAATTTCGAAATTCACTTTTTCTTTGAACAGACCTCGTATATACATACTTATTTAGACATATACATAGTTACCAAATCTTCTTTTTTTATAAATTCTTTGTTAAACAAACGTAAATAGGGTCCTTTAGCCTCTATAAATCCAATTTGGCTTTGAGGCAGTAAATTGTATTATTGTAAATAATTAATTGAAAATAAAAAAATAAATATTAATAAATAAAATTTTTTTGTGTGGAAAAAAAAATGGCAAAAAATATTCCTTGACGCTACGCATCTCGTCATGAATCCTTTCTGAGATTCACTGAAGTAAAGTAATGTTGCATAAAAGAAAGCAGGTTGAGCAGGTCGCCATTTACTGATTTGATTGACCCACTGGTTGACCCCTTTGCGTTATCTAAAAAGTTAGTCAATAAATTTGGAATCTGCTATATTTTCAATATAAAGTTAATTCTGGTATATATTATACCGAATATTTTGTAGCAAATTAGGCAGCATTATTATCGTCGAAAATGGATATAAGCGGTTATTCATGAAAACTTTAAAACTACGTATATCCTTTATCATAAATAGTAGAACATTTCTTTAGAAATCTTTTATAACTTTTCGTTAACGAGAAATGGAAAGTTATAGATTTCACCATGGTTTTCGAAAAACAAGTTTTTATCATATCGCGGCGTTTTGAGGTCCTGATAAGTTATTCTGACCATTTTTGCAATGTTGCCCGTATCTCTGTATGCATACACGTGCTTGTATATATGAACAAATGTAAGCCTGAACACGTTGGAAGAAGATTTTTAGCAAATGTGAAACGATTCCGAGCGATTGATTTTGAAATTTTCCAAAAAATAGATATTTTGAATAAATTCCTTGAAACCAAAATCTGACGGGATCGTAGCATTAAAAATCGTCAAATGTAACAAATATCGCTTGATTCGTTACCAAGATGTTTTTATGAAAATAGGTCCCAAAAGAGAGTTTTTAGTAACTCCGAAAATCCTTTCAGATCTGTTATTTTGCAGCTGTTTTGCGAATCTTGGAAAACTGATATTGTTGTTGAACATTTTCAAAAACAATGTTGATGAAATCAAACCGAATATTAAAAAAATATTATTGAAATCGATTAATTGTTTCGGAGAGATACCGATAGTCAAAAGTGTCGAAAACAGTATTTTTCGTAATTACTCCGAAGATTCCTTCTTCTCAGACCGGCTTGATATTAGGTTGACCTTGTGTTTTTAAACAATCCAGACAGTGAAGTCTTCTATAAAATCACTAAAAACTTTTCACTTCAATTTTCCTAAATTCAGGATACAATCAAGTTTCAATTTTAATATGTTTATACAGTTTTTATTCGTTTCTTGTATTCCGTATAGAAATCTGGCTCCATTATTCTCTATTGTTGATTTTATTTTCCTCGATTGATATTTTTTTACATTTTTGTGATCATTATTTTTAAATAAACTTCTTATTAATGCTTTCGCACAATTCTTTATAAATATTTTTTGATGATATAATTTTCACTTAATTTTTTCTTGTCTTTTATTAAATAAATTTTTTCCTTTCATTTGATATCTTTTATTTTTAATAACACACATACCACAAAGATCTTCATGCTAAGACTTGGTTTGAAGATTTAGTTTAGTTTGAGGAAAGCTGAGCTTTGTTTTTTAGCTGTTACTTGAAATGCTGTTTCTTGTTGACTGATGAGCCGTCTGCGTCACAGCTCTACTTTATATAATTCATTAAAACCTCTCGAGAAAAAAATGCCACATCAACTCCAACACTGGTCTACTGTTTTAATTAGTATTTGGGAAAACAATAAAAGAAAATCAAATCTAAATTAAAAAAAAAATGTTTTACAATATGTATTTAAAATGTTGCATTTCGAACTCGTATACTCGTATGTATTCATCTCTTTTTAGTTTTTAATATTCATATTATTTACAAAAGTTGAAATCTGTGGATTTTCAAAATGAAATCGTGTATTACGAATATGAAACAAATTTTACCTTTCTAATTAATTCGGGTTTTATTTAATTGATTTATTTTTTAACGTTTTCGTTAGTGTTTATTGTTTTATTTTTTCTGACTAAAAATTATTTAAACTGTTTATTTTTTTTTTTTAATTTGTATTTATGTACTCGTATGCATGTCAGAGGGTTCACCTTTTTTTCCAAAGTTTAATTACTAATAAAATTTGTTATGAAATAATAAAATTTAGTTAAAAACATGAAAAAAAGATTTTTAATAAAATTTTTGCCTCAAAATTACATTTCAAAGGAATCAAATAAAATCTTTATCAAATTTTAATCAATATTCATCAAAAGTTTATTAAACTTTGATCAAAACTGGTGTGTTTTTATCTCTCTTATGGAAATGAACAAATTTTAAATAATTTAAAAATAATTTTAAATAATTGTATTTAATTAGTTCTGAGCTTAAAAACAAATTTTTATAAGAAAACATTTCTTAAAATCGAGTTTTATCAATATCGTTTGAATAGCAAAAAAAAAAAAAAAAATAATAATAATAATAAATAAATAAATAATAAAAAATATACCATTAATAAATTTTATATTTTTATAACAAATTGCATATCTTTAATAAATTTTTATATTTTTACATTAAGAAAAAAACTTACGACAGTATTATTGTTTGTCAAAATTGCATTAAAAACAATTATTTTATGAAAACCTCAAAGAAAGCATTTATTTCAAACCTATTGTAAGTTTATATTAAAAAATTATTTTTTTACCTCAAATATCAATACATCAATATATCAATAATACAAATTATAGAGATTCATAATACGTCTTGGATATTGGTAGAAGTTTATTATTATTTTTTCATGTAATGGAAAATATTAATAAAGATTCGTGAAATTTGTTGCATGCAACTTCTTTTATTCGCTGATAAGAGGGATATGAAATTAAACTGGCAGCATGCGAAATTTCATACGATTTCTTACCATAATTTTTTATCCCAAATATTTCACTCTGCTTGTTTTGGCAAATAGACAATGTTTCATGCTACAAATTTCATGTGAAAATTCTACAATTGTATCAAAATGTACAATAAACTTCATATTTGTTTGTACGTCGATATTGCATTGGTCACCAAACCAAATCTTTGTTCTATTTCATTTCCAGGGATGTTGAGGAAATGTACTATTCGATTTTTGGAAGCAATGGAAATGTCGTTTCTTGAAAGTGAATTCCATTTTTTTTTCCGTTGGTCATCTCCTTGAAAATTTGCCAAATTACAGACGATTTATAATTTTAATTTACAAACGTACACATGTGTAATTACATCTGACACGGACATCTGCAGATTTTGCGGTGAAGATGAGGAGTCAATGAAACACTTGATAGCAAATTGTGGGGCATTGTGCCACAGGAGACAAACGACTCTACATGCATATATGCTTATGCTCCCACTGAAGGAGCTGATCCTATTTGCGAACGTATTAAACTGCTAGGGACAGGGGAAGCACAATAGATCAACAATGGTCGCAGTGCAAAGGGCCATCCTGGGCCAAACCCTCATTACATTACTTACTTACCTACATCTGACATGATCTCACACACGTTTTTTACTTTTTATTTATAATGAATAATTCATCCATCTACATTTTTAATTTATCAACTACAACAAATCTATAGAGCCTTCTATTACTTGTTAATATTATTTTTTTAATGTTTTCCCCACTAACAGAAATTTTTAATAGCGAATGTAGCTGATATCATATGTTTTGTCCTATGACAAGTTCTCATCTTAATTTTTTTTCTGACTTTTACAACAGCAATGAATGCTTCGAAGCTTTCACACGACATGTACATACATATAGAATTTGCAGTGGGAAATTTAAAATGTCAGATAAAGAAAAACATGCCGTCCAAAACCACCATTAGCGTTCTAGTCCAAAGATGCCACAAAAGTTGTTAAATGTCTCTCAATCTCTCAATTAAAATGACTTTTAAATTGTTTAATGTCTCGTCTATAACGTTCATCATTATTAAATTTTCCTACACTAAATTCAATCTAATTCAACAAATATACAAAATTGGAAATTTGTTTTTCTATTTTGTCATCAGCGACAAAAATATAAATTATATGAACCGGCATTTGCATATTGATTTCAATAAAATAAAAAAAAAATTAATTAAGAATAATATATTTGTTTTTGTTTAAGTTAAATACACTCGTATTTGTCTATACATTTCGAATATAAATTTGAACAAATTGTGCCAAAAATCCAACAAAAGGTCTATTCATTTAAAAATACTCAAATTCATTGATTGTTACATTTTATTTTATTATGTTTCAGACATTTTTAAACTTTGTTTCTCAAATTTATTTTGTGTTCAAGGTAACGACGTCATTTCATTTTGAAAAAAAAAAAAAATACTTCTAGTGGATAATTTTTTGTGGGTCAGACATAAATTAATGATTTACAAAATGTTTCCCAAAATACAAACATTAGGGAGCAGCGTTTCAAACAAAGACCAAAAGAAAGTTGCTCTAAAATTATTCATAAATATATGGATTCATATTTAAATATTACAATTTATTTAAAGGTGTTTTTTTTCAAAGATTCGTAATTTAGAAAAAATATTTTTTTTGGTAGTTTTTAATTGACAGTAAATTAAGAAAATTAAATACATGAATGTTGAAAGAGTTTTCTTTTAATTTTGATATCTTTTGACATATTTTCATCAAATATAATGAAAGTTCAAAAAAAAATGGGTAAAAGTTTCCTGATGATCTGGCCTTACACAGAGACTCACCGATTTTTAATTAATTTATTATGATTTTTGAAAACTTTAAATGATAAATAACTTAATTATAAAATCATCACAACACAACATGAATGACCACCTCATTGCCTCTATTATTGCTTCACACTACCTAATAAATTGTTCAATATTTTTAAGCAAAATATCGTGCAATTTTTCTTTAAAAATATTTAAAATCACACAAAATCTGCACACATTTATACGTATTGATACACATGTTTAAGCAAAATTTTAAAATGTATTTTTCGTTACATATAAAAACGTAAAGCAATTCGACAATTTGACATTAAATATTTAAAAAATTTTATTTTAGTAAAAAATTATTCTTGTGCAATGATGTCAACACATTACGAAAAATTCTTCTCTGCGCAATATAAATTAAAAGACGTTTGATTTCGTTCAATGCTAATTATTGAGCAATAATATTGCAAATGTATATATAAATCAAAACTAAACTGCAAAATAAAAATATTTTGAATACCAATAATACCGGCTTCATTGGAAAATATTATGCCAATAATATTTGAATAATATATCGGCTTTATGGCTGCCGCAACAGCTGATGTGTAGATGGCTTAAACTGGATGTCCGATTTTCACACAATTTTCGCAATATTGCACCAATAACTCGCTTATTGTTGTCTACCAAGTGATCAATTATCTCTGATTTATCGGGATAGACTTGAAATTTTTAGAATAATAGATAGCTCGCTCTTGGTGGCCAATTAAGAGGATAATTTCGTGAAATTATTCGTTGTTAATGGCGTTTTCATTTCTAAAAAAAGTGTAAAATATTTTGCCCTTTTAAATTGAAACCAGAAAAGTTTAATGGTCTTTAATCAGCCCAAAATTAGTAGGAAACATCATGGATTCCTCTAAGGACACAAAGTTTTCCAATTAGAGCGATAAATATTTATTTGTCCTTATAAATTGATTTAAAAAATTTTTCATTTATTTTGAACGAAAACGTCATAAATGTTTCTTTAAGTAATTAATTAATTAACACTCTTTTTACGACCTTTTTGTTTGAATATATCTTTTATTTCATAAATGAAATTTTAATTTATTCAATATTTCGACGCCTCTTCGGGTGTCTTCTTCAGGAAAATTTTAATATGAAAAAGAAAATCCCGAAGAAAATTCGTCGAAATATTAAAAAAAAATTAATTTGTTTTTTTCTAAGGAGCTAATTTATGAAATAAAAGATATATTTTAGCAATTAATTTATAAATTAATAAATTTCATTAATTTGCAAATGCTGTCATTTGTCAAACAAAACAGTGTTGCCGACTTTAAGATTTGTACGTCTTAAAAAATCACCCTTTGCTTGTATTTTTATATGAATGTTGAAATATACATATGTAATGTAATATTTAATTTGTTTTGTGGTGCTTAAACTACCACACTCACTCATTTTTCCATATACTTCATGGGAAATATCATTTCAATTTCGCAGCATACGACTTTAACGGAAGACTATAGAAATTTTTTAAAATTTTTTGTTGAGTTAAGAAGAAGAAAAACATCAAATAATATTGCCATTGTGGCAAAGAGACAAGGCGTTTTTATTTATTGCTATGAAAAAAAAGTGAAAAAAAGTTTCGGGTGTAGACGAAACTGGACGTCCAGAACGTTCGGCATTTTCCATGCTTGTGCGGCCACAACGAAATTCAGAAACCACTTTTTTATTATTGAAATCGATGGTGCAGAACTCCCATAGTGCGAGTATTCTTCAAGCTTAACCTTGCTTTGACGAAATTCACTTTTTCCCATTTTCCCTTTAAATTACGCGGCAGTTCTGCTATCAATGGCTATCAAACACAAACTTTGACAGGAGTCAACTGACAGGTGCCTGTTGCCCTTTCAGCTCAGAGGAGGGAATTTAAAAAAGTCACGAACATATTGATCCACCCACGTATAAGTATAATTTTTGTAAAAAAAAAAAAACAAAACGCCATTAGTTTTCTGTATTACATGAAAAAATTTTAAGTCTTCAATTTTTTATGATTTTTGTACTTCTCAAAATTTCAAGTGATATAGTTAGTATTGGCCGATCGGAGACTGAAAGTGCGAGAGATTGTGGAAGCCATAGGCATATCATATGGCTCAGTGATTTAAATTTTTATTATAATTTTTTTTATTAGGAATAAAAGAAAAATGTACAGGAGCAATAAAATATATTTAAACTTTTTGTCAGAAACAAAAACGCCACTTGGAGAATATATAAATCGAATTCATAGAAAAAACAAACAGATTTTTCAAATCACATTAATGCAACACTTTTCAAATGTTGCATTATTGCGTAAAATATCCGCCCTATTAAACAGTTTCTTAATAATTTGGGTAATAAATCAAATGAAAATTGATTTTGTAACCATTTTAAAAAATAATAAATTCCATTTTTACTCCAATTCTACTTCCGAATATCATCAAGTTAATAAAGTTATTGCATGATTTACGGTGTTTCTTACACCAATTTATCAATCAAATAAATGTGATGAGATTTGAATATTAAAAACTTGTTATCAATTGATTTGATTATATAAACAAACAAAGACAAGTTCATTTTTCTTTTTGACATGTACAAAAGTTAACGAGGGTTTCTCCCATCAATTTCAAAACTTAGTGTCTGTTAAAGTGGTGATGTGTGCGTACCCTCCGTGGATTATTTGTCGTGATCGTAAATGTTAGTAACTATTGTTGATTTCTCAAGCTCTCAATATAATTTAGTCCTAGACTATTCTACTTAATTAAAGGCGATTTTAATTTTTTTATGAAAAATAGTTTGTGTTTCGTTTTCAAACGTAAATGTTCGTATGTTGAATGAAATGTGCTTTAAAGGCATTTCATAAGCTGAACACAAAACTCTACTTGAATTTTATTTTGATATTCATTCCATTTATTTGGTTTAAAAAATTTACTGTGAACTTTTTGATATTTCCTTGGGAATAAGTCTCAGTTCAGTTTAAATCAGTTTAAAATTTATTTATTTTTAATTGGTATTTCTTTAAATTGTATATTTCGTAAGTTGGAGACATAAATTTAATTTTATTTTCATTCTACATTCATTTTATTTGAAAATCAAGGACATAATCCAATTTGTGTCTAGGGAAATGGACAATCGAACACAAAAATATTGTTTTCATATAAATAACTATATAAAGTGTAAATTAAGTGTATATTAAATATATATTTTGTATATATTATATGTTAAGTAGCGAAAATAATTTCCAATTCAGTAAAATTCGAACTAAAGCAAAGGAACAGGAAAAAATATTTGCATCAAATGGTCAGTATTTCGAAAACAAGAAGAATGTAATTTGAAAAAAAAAAACGAAACTTCAATATGATATTAAAAATTTTCTCAAAACGAAAACTTTAAGAAAAAATAGAGATTTAAAAAAATATATAAAATATAAAAACTTTAAAAACTTAAACGAAATATTTAAATTTTCAAAACATTTAAAAAAATTTTTCCACAATCTAAACATCCCAAAAAGTCAAAGGGCGTTTTCAATGACAAAAATTAATTTTATTGTTCTTTAATAACACCAACGTCATTAGAAGGGAGAGCGCAGAGCCTCAAGAAAGCTATTCTTTTTTTTTTTTTTTTTTTGAATTAGAATAAAAAATAATAATTTTTTTTAATTTATCAACAAACTTCACGATAAATATGAAAATAACACAAGAAAATCTTAATTTTACAAAAAAAAATTATATGAATACTGGCAGGGGTTGTTGGTGCAAAAATTTTAACAATTTTCAAAAATAAATGCTAAAAATAATAAGCAATGCCAAAAATATAATTATTAGTATTTACGTATATTTTTGAAAATAATTCTTCAGCATCATTTTGATATACATATATGATACCCATACCTGATATTTTACCATATCATCGGTGTTGCCACTACAAACAAATTTTTGCAACCCAAATTTTTTGAAAATGTAGCCAAATAATAGAAAAGTAACCAAAATATTTATTTCCTTTATATGTTGAAATTTTAACATTAATTGACTGTGAAGACAAAATTTTGCCCATATAAGAATTATATAATTATGTAGTTCTAAGGTTCATATAATGGATATAGAAAACTTTTAGCAAATATATTTTTTTTTCAAAAATAATGATTTTTAATTTGCTTCGTGTCTCTTCTGAATTTTTGGTCACTTTAGAGAGAGAAAAAAAACAGAAGCATCTTAATATTTTTTTACACACACCCGTACATATATTGCTTTCATATTTAATAATTTTTCCCGACATACGATTTTGTAAAATTTGCTTTGCCGGTCGATTCGTATTAAGAATCTTATTCGAATTTTGAAATTTTAGGTAACTATTAGCAAATTTTTTTAATGAGAGGGTTACTCATTAAAGGGTAATTAGAGTGTAACCACACCAATAATTAATATAAATATATATTAAGTACGTAGTGATGATATAATTATTTCCAGAATGAGATACCTGGTTTATTACGGAATAAAATAAAACCAAACTGCATTGACGAATATTTATTTAATATATTATTAACTATATAGGATTAATTAAACCCTGTAGCCTAATTGGTGCTTAGGAAACCATTGAAACTCAAAACATATGCATATTAATTTGACCACAAACTTTTTTAAAATGGACTTTTTAACTTTTTTAGATTAATAAAATTAGAATAGTGTTCCCAATTTCGCTCGAGACAGCGGTAGGAAAGTTTACTTAACAAATAATGCCAATAAGAATAATAATAATCAATATTATATATCAAAATTTAGTGTTTGTAAATATAACTAATGTTAATGTATGCATATGTATATATAAATTGAAAAACTTTAATATATGAAAAATTATGTGGTTACGATCAAAATTAGTGATTAAAAGAAACATTAAGGCTGTATATACATTAAGCGTAATTTTTTTTTTTAATTTATTTTACATGAAACTATAACGATTTGCTAATATAAGGTAGAGCGAAAAAGTTGATTTGTGAAATGTTGCAAAAAATCATGTAATGGCAGTTTTGATTCAATATCCCTCCTAACAGCGAATAGAAAAAGTTGCATGCAGCAAATCTCATGAAAAAATTAATAGTGTGTATCCTATTATATATAAAGAGAAGTAACTCTCAGCAATTAATACCAACTTCTGTGTGAGTTCTTTATGAATGAGATAGTGTTCTCTACAGAGCAGGTGGTGTAATTTTAAACATAATTTTTCTTCCTCTCTCTATACATTTCTCTACTTTAACTCAGTTCTGCAGTCTTTAACACATAAATAGTTTTATGAAGTTGAACTTATAAACAGATTTTAAGCATGGAAATAAAATTATTATTTATTGCCAATAAAAATAGTAACCATATGTACTCATCTGCATATTGGAGATAAAATTATCCGGCTTTGCATACATATCAACACAACGGTAACACTGATATTCATTTCAATTTTTGTGTATTGCCAACTTGAATGCCTTAACAAAGTTTTTATCATTCAACAGAATTTTAATGTTTTCGCCTGAAGGCATACAATACAGTTCCTATTGTAAAGCAGAGTGTGACCATTTTAGCTTTTCTTAACCGAAATTTATAGATTTGATTTCATTTGTTTTATAGATCACAGAAATAAATAACATTAAATGAAAAAGAATGGAAATGTTTCTCAATTAACGCCAGTTTTCTATTATTGCATTTTTTATCTTTCCGGAAAGTAAAGTTGACAGAGTTTTTATTACAAAACTGAATCATTTCTATACATCGGAATAACTCGCTCATTTAATGCAATAACATCGTATCTCAAAAATAAACATTTTCGAGTTATTGATGGAAAAGTATACGTCAATATCGTTTTTATATGAGATGTTCTTAAATGCTATAAAGTCATATCTGAAATACTCATAATTTCTTTTAATTTCAGAGGAAAATGTGCTCCTCTAATATCATTTTTATATGTATAAAAAATCACACTTATATCTAAAGCTAAATTAATAGCTTTCGATATGAAAGCCAAATATTTGAAAACTTTAATCTTATTTTGCCGAGTTCATTTTTTTAGATACGTCTATAAGGCTTTAAAGGATCGTTATGTGTCTACCATGTCCAAGTATGGAATCTGATAATCGTAATTTTTAGGAGAATAGAAATTCTCCTTCGATTGTCAACTCATCATTGTGCATCTCTAAAAAAGCAAGTTCTTAACTTTCCCTTACTAATTTTCAATTCTCCCTGTTATGATAGAGACAAAAAATTAGAAATTGAATTATATTCAGCGATCATTTTAAGTTTTCCTTACGATCCTTACGATCAATTAAACGTGCACAAGCGTGTCTTAATCAAGATCGTACATGATCTTATGGATGATAATTCCTTTCATGAACGACCATGATAATACATGCTTACACATGAGAATGACATCATACACACACATTTTTTCAAATACCCTCCAAAGGCTAAAATCGGGAGCGGTTAAGTCCGGCGAATGCTGCCTATTTAAATAATGCATTCATCTACAATGTGCTTTAACAGCTCCAACGTTTTAAAAAAATTATTCAATTATTTTTATTCGTAGCTCAATAGTGTAACTTTCCATTTTCAATTTCCCAAGTCTTCTTTACAACAATCTGGAATATAAAAGAATGCCATTATAGACCATTTAAACAGCCCTCGTTTTTCTTTTGGGCTACGTACGTAAAAATAATTTGATTTTTAGGATTTCAAATTCACAATATACATATTTCAAAAATTTTTTGCCCAAAATGTGCTGATACCAAATGATTTATTAAAAATATTTCACAGTGCAATACTACAAAGCATTCATGTGACATTTTATTAATGATTTTTAGGCTCGGAGCGATATGTAATTTTATCTTTTTTTATTCGTTACCAAATTTTATATGAAAATTTTTAATTTTAAAATTTCAATCAATTACCACTTTTGTTATATTTTGCCCCAATGTGCATAAATTTTCGTCTATGAAATAAAGCACTGTGCTGGGTTACAGCTTAATAGCAGTTTTTTCATATAACATGATAAGCGAATGCTTTTTATAATTAAAAAGGGTCTTACTGTTGTTAGAATAATTTTAATAGAAATAAAATAACAGACATTTAATTTTTAATAACTTTTAATATATATTTATTAATTTCTTCGACCTTAAGGTATGTCTTGTATTTTTATTTGTATTCAGGCTCTAGGTCATACGTATATTTAAGGGAAATTGCTTTGTTTTATTAATTTTTTTTATTCATTTATTTATTTAATATTTCGATCACCATCGGTTCGCCTCTTCAGGAATTTGAGTACAACCGTATTTTTATTTTAAAATCACAAATAATAATAAGACGGATTTACTAAAATTTATGGAGAAGAGAACCAATAGTGATCGAAATATTGAATAAATAAATGAATAAAAAATTTAATAAAACAAAGGAGTTTTACTTAAATGAATGTATGGCCTAGAGCCTGAATAAAAATAATAATTTTTAATATAATTTTTCTTGATAAACATACATACACATGTACACATAAGCACATATGTACACATACTCATATATATATATATATATATATATATATATATATATATATATATATATATATATATATATATATATATATATATATATATATAAGTATATATTTATTTTTACTCCCTTATTAAAAAAAAACACTCACATATTAAACGTTTATATCATGAATTTGCAAAGGAAACTCATCCTTCATCATTTGAATCTTTTATTAAACGAAAATAATTTTCATGAATAAGACTTCTAATATTCAATTTCCTATTTTAAATTTGAGTGTTTGTTGACTAGGTAAGACTTTATGTGGTATTTTCTTATAATATAAATTTTTATTTTAACATTATAATGCGATAACCGATTAGTGCTAGTGCTAATTTATTATAGTTTTAATTGTAATACATTTGATAATAAAATAAAAAATTAAATAAAAATTACATTATACACTATAACACTTAGGACAAAAATAATTATACATTAATAATTTATTAAAATCGATGACAAATATGGTAAATAACTGGTTAAAAAATCGTGATAATTTTTTAAACAGAGCTGTTCATCAATATGTTATTGAAAGCTTAAGAATTTTAATTAAACATTTTCGAAACAAAGCCTTGATAAGGCAATAATTGTTGGCTCCTGAAGCACCATGTGAAGCATGATTATGAGACACTAACCTTGGAGCTTCTCCTATCAGCTATAAATAACTGATACGTAAAGTGAAATCTCACAGAAATCTATCTCTAACATCTTTGAGCACGCAGCACAAACCACTTACAGTTCTTTACATGCAGCCTAACAGAAAGGACAGTTCATCATTTGCCAGCTGCTATACGCCGAAAGACTCGAATTATGGACAGGCTACTTTGGCCTTTTGCCAGACTAAGCGACTGTTCTCAAAGTCCAAAAAATCGAGCAAACTGGCCAAAGCCACACCAAGAAATGATCTTTTGGAATATAACGAGAATTGGCAAAATTTCTGAGTTGGTGCAAATTATTATTGATTTAAATGCTCAGAATTACATCACGATTTTTTACCAAGTTCATATTATTCTACAACACGTTGATATCGATGTCAATGAAAAAGATTATTAAACACAAAATTATCATTAAAAAATGCAAGTCGTATAAAAAAATATGTATATAAATATTTAAACATTAAGAGTAATCAAAGCCAGCTTAAAAGTAATGAATTCATAAAATCCATATGAATGACAAATATCCAAATTGAATTTAATATACCTTAAAAGAATATCGCACTCTTAAACAGTTAAAGCTCTTCTGGAAAAAGCTTCAAGTATAAGGATTTTATATTTTCGTTTAATAACTGTGATTACCCTTAATTTGACTAAAAGGAACAACAGCAACAACAATAACATACATATAATTGCAGAATATGGTATTTCCTAAGACTTTTTAAACAATTAAATACATATATCTTTGGTCACTAGATATAAAGAGAGAGCTTTCCGAATTTTTGAGCTTAATTTGAAATCAAACTGCTAGAGAGCATACAGTGTGATTTAGTTTGAATATTTTGCCAAGGATGCCATTAAAATTAAGATCAGCAAAGATTTTTGTAGCGAAGAAGCTGTTGCACCCGAACTATTGTCATTTGAGGCAACAATTATGGCACGATTGTTGGTTTGTTGTATAGCACGATAGTTGTTGACTAAATTTTTGCCTTGATCGTATTGTAGAGCTTTAAAAGCTTCGACCTGAAAAGAGAAATGTAAATATTGTTAGAGCTTTTTTAATATATAGAGTTTAACCTTTCCTTTAGAATTTAGAAATAATTATATTTTTATACATTTTATATTTTTATATTTTTGTTAATATTCGCTCCTTTTAAGCAACATAGTAATATCTCGAAAAATTCGAACTTGGCAAAATTCCTTTAAGGTTTTCAAAATGTTTATATTAGTTTGTTGGCAAATAAGGAGGCAAGACGGAGAGAAACTAGTACACTGATGCACGTACTTTTGTTACGTTTTGTTCTCTCATTCGTATATATCCACACGCATACGCACTATTGACAAAATATCCCACCAAACTCTGAGAAGAAAAAAGTTTCATCAGCTGGAACTGACGAGAAAAAAATGAATCAACTGAAGCGGACAAGTGTAAAATCGGACATAGCGATATTTTTTGGTATCACTTCGATTTAGATTCAGATATAATTCTGATTTGTTTCTACAAGATACTGAGCAGTGTTGCCAATCTGGGTTGTCTTTCTCCTCGATTAAAGTTAATTTTTATTTTTAGGGGAAAATTTAGGGACAAAAATTTGGTTGAATATTTAATCGATTATCGTCGCAAATTTTGATTATTTCATAGTACTTTTATGTGGCAACTTTAAACACAATATTTTGGAAAAAATTTTATTCAAGTCAAGTTCCAGCAGATAAATATAAAACTCGCTTTTAATATTGCAAATAAATTATGATGCGCACCAAATTACTAATGCCGTTTTCATTTCTGGAAGAAAAAATGCTGCCACAAAAGTTCGGAACTCATGATACATGTTACCTCCACCCTAACTCCCAACCAAGCTCCCAATAATGAAAAATGGTCAATTAAATTATTTGATGTCAATATATTATAATTAATTCATTTATCATAAACTTTTCACACAAACAAAATCCTTAGTTGTATAAAAAGAAGTTGACACAGTTGAAAAAGTTGGATGCAAAATATGTCACAAATTATGTTTTTTATGTGCAACAAATTTAATAATTAATGTTTTTTTGCATTACGGCTTGTTTTTTATTTATTTATTTATTTATTATTTTTTTTATTTTTTTAATTTTTTTTTTTTTGGAATAGAACACATTTTTGTCAGAAACGAAAACACATAAGAAACATATCGTAGATATGTCCCGCAAACTCTCCTAAACCGCTTTTTATAAACGAAAAGCTGATTGCAAAGCTTAAAATTTCTGCTTTTACTGCTGAACACTGTTCCGTCAACACTATGTACACCTTGTTATTTTTGCCACACAATTCAGCAAATAATCTGAAACTTTGAAGAATATTCAGCTTTACCAAACGAATAATAAAAAATGCTCTGGTTAGTTAAATTTAGGGCTTATTTATTTATTTTTATTTATTTCTAGTTTTTTAATTTTTTTGGGAGGAGGGTAGAACTAAAATACCCTGGCAACATTGATTCTGAAAAGCACTATTTCCTCAGTAACCTGAAAGTTTAAATATTTTGAGATATGACTATGCTACATCCAAGGAGCGATACGACAATTATTCGAAATACAAAGCATTTAATTACGGAATTTTTGTCCTGCCCACCTGTCTATCGGTCAGTCTCTGAGTACAAATCGTATTAAATCTGTTCGGTGGTTTATGATATAATTTTGTGTAAAGGTACTTGGAACAACAAACATGTAGTATCCTCTTTAGCTCCATAAAACATAAGATTTTCAAGGATGAATAAAAAAGCACATGTATAAAGTTCCACTAATTTATGCCGAATTCTTTTTCTAAAAAAAGTGTAGCATTTTTTGCCCTTTCAAATATAAGAAATGGAGTTTAGTGTTCTTTTGTAAGCACAAACTTAACAAAAAAACACATCGTTATGTAACGAAAAATTTTAAATTAGATTAAAAAAAACTGTAAATTGATCAATAAACTAATTTTTTTATAAATCGATCAGCAAAATATTAGACTCTGCAAAAAATTAAACACCATTAAATGTAAGAGGCAACACTTTTTTTTTAAATTTGTAACACTTTTCTTAAAAACTTAGTTGCATCTTTGTTTTTTTTAAGGATGACAAGTAAATAAAATTTAATGAACTTTATAATAATAGAAATTGATCCACATCTATTAAATTGAATATTGCTACGGATCTAGATGCTCGCATGTCCTTTTTGAGAGAAGTTGCTCTATAATTTAGATAAAATATTAGAAATATTTAGTTTCTCTTTTTCTAATATAAACAACCGTTAATCTTCCCTTGGACTCTTAAAAAATTCATATAAAATTTGTTGGTTCTTCTTTAGAAATAGTCTCTTTGAATAGATGTAAGAGCCAAAAAATTATACATACATTCAAAAAATTCAATTACGCTCTGAACCCCAGAGGTATTTAATTTAAGCCCCATTGAGAACGGTTGCTCTATAATGTATATAAAGTGTTAAACGGCTGTATTTGCTTTTTTAAACAAAAATTCGAAACAAAGATGTAAGTGGCGAAACAGACATTATCTAATATTTATCTTACCTGATCAATGGTCACTGGATACGTTTCGGCCATTACCAGCCATGTTACAGCTTCGGCGCAGGTGGGAGTGGTCAATGAACCCTCATAAATAATAAAGTTTTTGATTTCAGGCAATAGATCTTCAATGTCAAAATTAGTGTCAATATTGATGGCCTTGTTGATGTCACCATAGTCCTTAATCTTATCGAAATCATCTAAAATATCATCAATGGCTTCATTTCTCTCCATCGAAGCATGATATAATACCGCCACCACGGCAATACCATCCTTGTGTTGAGCGGCCACGGACATATTTTGATACTTAACGTTACGATGCACCATGTGCATTTCAAAAGGATAACGTATGTTGTCGATGGTGTGCTCCGACCACCAATGAAAATGGACTTGCTCCAAAACATAGTCGTTCTTCAAGGGACCTCCTTTCAACTTCAATTTTAAATCAAAATTAAAGAGTTGCACTGCAAAAACAAACAAAATAATAATTTTATGATGTTAATTTTTGTTTCATATTTAATGGAATTTTCTTACCCGAATGTCCATTGTTGACCATGGCTGCTTGTGTTATTGTCTTGTCATAATTCTCTAATTCTAATTTGTCATAAATGCCCTTGACAGCTCCACGTAAACTTAAATTAATGGGCGATTGCTTCTTACCCTTATCGCACATGCCACCCCAATGGGGAAATTCTGCAAAAGAAAATTAACAACGGAATTTATTGTCATGTTAGACACAAATTTTTTATCTTTTATTTATTTGTCATAATTTTTTTTTTTGCAAATTATGTAAATCGATTGATGTTAAAAAAACTAATTTGAATAAGTTTTTAAATTAAAATAGAAATCGAAAGAAAACTAGTGTTAAAAAATTACTGCTGCAATAATGTCGGAGTGGTTATATCGTGTCTTGCAATAGGGACAGTTGGTAGCAGCCATATTGCCATAAGCTATATCTGCCAAATTGTCTGTCATGTATTCAGTCTGTTTTATTAAGATGGGTGTTCTGTTCGGACAACTTCCCGTGCGCTTCTCCCATTTTACGATCGCCATAATCGTCCTGCCGAGAGGACTATTCTCAGTGTGATGGATATATTTGAGTCCACTGGTTGCAGCAAGATCAGCTGAGAACATCGCCGCTGTCCGTCAATTTCGCATCCCTCACAAGAACTCGGCTTTTCGTGGAGCACAACTTGGCGTACTTTGCGTCATGATTTGGGCCCTAAACATAGAAGCTGAACCTAATTTCCATCAAAAAATCATCTTCAGCCAAAACAAAATTGTCGAATTAGGGACGATACCAATGCATTTCATGAGTAGGGGGCATCCCCTGAATGCTGGTACAGATAATAAAGAGCAGAGCTTTTGTTTCAAAAAATAATTTCATATAAAATAAGTTATAAGCTTTTTTACCAGAACTAGAAGCATTACAAGTATAGAAACATTCCAAGTCACAATTTTTTTCTTCTCATGTTGGAGTAAAAGTTTCAATTAAAAATTTAAGAAAAATACTGTTTTCATGTCAATTTAAGGAAATTATTTTTTATTATTTTATTTATTCGAGATTTTCACAATTTAACTTCGTAAGAAGTCGAAAATATTCATTAACGGATACGTTGGAAGTAATGAAAATATTGTTCCTTAAAACGACTTCCATTATATACTGGATTCCAAATAAGAAAAACGAATTTGCAAATTTGTATCCTTTCCAGACGTAAATCGATACCCAGTATGGAAAATTAGTTGCTTTACAAAAATATATTTAAATAATTACTTCTCGACAATGTTGAAGATCACTGCAAAAAAGAGCTTCCAAAAAAGTCATTAAAATGCTAATATTCTGATCTAGAAAAAAACAAATTTGGAAAATTTTCAATGATTTTAACATACGCCTGTCACTGCAGAATGTTCTCTTTTTTTAGTCTCATTAATCGATTTGAGGGCTGTCATTAATACGAGTTTGTTGGGGAGATGAAATTTTTTTGAATTTGTTGCAAAGAAAATGCTTACACGATGATGGGGCTCATGAATGAAACACAGGTTTCTATATAAAAAAATTATTTTATTTTCAAGATGCTCTCGTTTGAGCTTCGAGCATATTTTTTAGAAAAGAACACAAACATGTAGGAAGGTCAAAATACGAGGGCTGGTCAATAGGTCCATAATTTTTCTAATAAAACACAGATTTTAGATAAAAAATCATTTTATTGTTTAATATAGTCCCCTTTGACATCTGCACACCTTGTCTAACGTTTCTCCAATTTTTTTTGTCCCTTCCAAAAAGTAACATTTGTTGGGGTTATCAAAATAGGTATTCGTACATGCGATGATTTCATCGTAGGAACCAAATTTCTTTCCGCCGAGTAATTTCTTCATGTTTGGAAAATAGAAATAGTCATTCGGTGTTAAATCCAGAGAATAGGGTGGATAAGGGAGCAATTCGTAGCCTAAGTCATGGAATGTTGCCGCGGAAACTGCACATGTATGCACCTTTGCATTGTCCTGGTGAAAAAGACTTTTTTTCGTTTCTTTCTTCAAATCCTCATTAAGTCAACCCAATAAGTTGGCATAATATTCGTTATTGGTTGTTTTACTCTTTTAAAGGTAGTCAATGTGGTTTATACCACGTGCATCGTGAAATATGCCCGCCATCAATTTGTTGGCTGACAAACTCACATTTGGCTGTTGTCCACGGTTACGAAACGCGCGAAAAAATTTATCCATATTGCGGTTGGATGGCGTCAAACACCCCTGCGAAGTTGTCACACGATTGCGTTTGTGGATTAATTTAGATTATTTTGAACTAATGTTAATTTTAAAATTTTTAAATGCAAATTTATTTCAATTAAGATTTTCATACTCATGTTTTCCAATTAATCTAAAACACTATGGCATTTTCTTGACACGTTTTTCATAATGTCTTCCATTACGTTTGTGTGTCCAGTACATGAAGTAAAAAGTCTATTTGCACACGTTTTCATAATCGCAACAATGCCTACAAAATCATTGTCTAAACGACTGAATGATAGATGAAAATACTTGTTGTTTATTATAATAAAAATTACCTTCATTTTTGCTGTAATCTGGATAACCCCAGTGCTCTCCAGCGGCACTGGCTGATGAGACAGTCAAACAAAGACATGCTGCAAAAAAGGCAATAATCATTAGAAGAACTATTTAGTTCAATTGAAAGAATTAGTTTAGATTAGTACATTTATTTTTATCTTCATATTTAAGTAGCTTTTATTACCATTTAAATACGATATTAATAAATGATAATTGTTATTATTATCGTTGCAATTGCTTTAAATAATATTTGTAATACAATATTTCTGCTCTGCGAAAGACAAATTTAAATTTAATACTTCAGCACAAAAAAGTAACAAATATGCAAGTTTGTTCTTCCAACTTCGTCCGCACCCGGAATTTAAGTCTCTAAGCAGATGCAATCACGCACAGTGCGGCGTGTAACGCTCAAATTAAATGCTTTAGTTCTTTATGTACCACCATCTATTATGGGCACTAACAACAAAACTGTAAAATATTTGTCTTTTATTTGTTTTTAATTCCTTTTGTTTTAAATTAATTTTAAAAATGTTTGCCAAAAATTTGCAAACCGTGTGCATCACCAAATTTAAAATTTCTTATTAAAATTAAAAAATACCAAAAAAAAAGCTGCCACTTGAATAGATATGTAGAATTTTTTAGGAAAAGATAACAGGAAATTTTGAAAAATAAAACATAAATTTAAATGGAATGGAATTAAAATTCAAACGAAAATTCTGATTTATGGACCCATGTGTCATGTTAGAAAAACACCGGCAATTCGTTTAATACTGGGATTTTTTTCAATACAAATGAGTCGTTTAAAATTAAATAAAAATCTTTTTAAAGAAATATATGAGGAGAACACAGTCCATAATTATTATTTCTGCAGCATTGATTTGAAAAGAAGGCGTTCTAAATGACTTTCCCAAGGTATTTCCATATATATAATAATTTCTCTACTCCAGAAATAAACACATTGATATTGGAAAAAACAAAATAATATGATTGAAAATTTTTTAATGTATAAACTCGGAAAATTAAGGAAATTTCATTGATTTTTAGCATTCATTTGCATGACTTCCAGGCACTGGCTTATTTTAAAAGCATTTTTCACTTGAATTGGACTAGACTGCCACAAGTTGAACCCGTGCATGAACTCTTTTTATGTCTTTTTATTCATTAATTTTTATATGTATATATCGATGATCATACTGATATGAACAACAACACTGTGTTCTATAACAGCTCGTTTGAAAGTTCTTAAAAGCTCAATAGAGGAGTCAGTTTTATTTGAAAAGTCATTGGGCACCAGCACTTGCTGATGTAATGCACAATGCAAGTATGAAAATAGATTGTGGGGAGGAAGATGAAGGGAATAGTTTCTGTGGACATTAAAATTGAACTTTTCCATTTTGAAAGTGACAGTACAAAGCTCTGCCACGAGATTGTTCCACATACGAACTGTTTGGCCAAAGAACGAATTGTCTCTGTAATGTGCAGTGCGATTCGCTGTTACATCCTCCACAAATCGATGTGCTCTTAATTAAGAAAACGTTTTTCATAAACGAATGCTGGTGTTGGGGAAAAGCAGCCCAATTTCATTAGAGCACATTCTACCTGTCGTAGAAACGATAGAATAGCGAACCACATCCCACATTGCGTTGGTGCTCCAATGAGTCAATATAGTTGGCCATACTACTGCCATTGAACAACTTCTTTACTCCCTCCTGTAGGCGGTCGAGCAACTTCAAAATAGACACTTTAAAGCATCGGCCCATACATTAGAGTTGTACTGGTATTTCATTTAGGGATGATGTACATTATCTTGCAAAACTGACACACTAGAATGCTTTTTTTAGCAAAATTCAAAATGTGCTCAGACTATCGAGCATCACATTGCATTTTCATGCCAAGAACATCAAGAGCTTCCAATTTTGTCGGTACTAAGCGCTTTAAAAATGTTCATCTCACTCAACACAATTACAATTTTAGTACTCATCAATGCGTATCCTTCTGGGATTACGTCGTAGAGAGATCATAATATTTCAGCATTTTTTACGGCAGAAGACTGTTCAGTGAAGAGCTCACACTATCATTGTGATTAACTCTAAGCCATCGTTAGATTTTAAATTCGCAATAACTCTGATATTATTTTTTTAGCGACATAGTAAACTCACATATTTGCTGCAAATTTTGACTAAATTTTGGGGTATCGAACGGTCAGTGACTACTCTGTGTTCCATTAGAGCATTTCGGGACTTTGAGGAAGGTACACGTAGAAAATCTACGCCGTTTATCTTGTAGGCGGTGTTGTTGGAGTAAAATTTAAAATAATAAAATGTATTTTTTTTGCAACAATATTTTTTTTAATTTCATTAAACATACCCAGTGGAAAAAAAATCTAAAATGTTCTTGGAGAATAACATTTTCATTACTTCCAAAGTATCCACTTGTGCATTTTTTCGACCTTATATGAAGTTGAGTTGAGAAACTACTGATTAAATTTCCGACTGAAAATATTGCAAATTGTTACTATTGGCAATATTTAATCCTTGCAGGATTTCTAGTTTTATTGGTAAATATGTAGCTTTAATTGTTTTTTATTATAAAATTATCATCATAAAAAAAATATCTACACTTTTTAGTATGTTCAAAACAGTGATAGTTCAGTTAAGGACATTAGAAAAAGAGCACTTTAAAATGATAAACATATTCTAAAATTATTTGAAAGAGATACATTTTTATTTTTTCCTATATGATAATCTCTGTGTTTTCATGACTTCTTCGGATGCTGTTTATAAAGGAGTTTCTCCCAAGACGTTTACGCTCACAAATACTCTCTGTATATAATAACCGTTTTACATGCTCATGTAGCCGAGATGGTAAGGGCGTTTCATGATTAATAAATATTCCCGAATTCAGGTTCAAGTCCAGTCAACACAACTGCCAATAAAAATAAATAAATTACGCGAATGAAATGAATGATAAAAACATGATTTTCATATTTCGTACTGTATATAAAATACAATAAAAATGCATTGCAAGTACTTCCAAAAAATCGTTTTCTCATAACATCTTGAAAGTGATTTTAGATCCAATGAACATGATCAAAAATAGAGAGCATCTCGTCATGGCAAGTCCATTGCTCTAAACACATAGACGACAGCAGACTTCACAACTTAAAATGCTGCTCTGAAGTCAGCTTCATAATTATTTTGAAGACAGCAACAATATAATAATCAGCTGATGTGTATTTTAGCAATACAAATTTCAGGGACGCCAGATATATATTTTATAATGAATAAAATTAAAGTTATTGATAGAAAAAAAATGTAATAATATCACCAAAAACTATAAATAAATATTTAAATAAATTATTTCTTAATTGTATTTTTGTAATGTTCTTTTATGTTTAGTATTAAAAAAGTTTTTGTTTTTATATTTTAAATTTATATATCATGGCAACACTATATTTGATTAATGCAGCCCGTCAAAACAGAAAATAGCTTAAGTTGGCAGCAGCAGCAAATGCTGTTGTGCAGTCGTGCTGATGTGATGTCGTTAAAATAATCGTTTTCATTTAAATACATGGATTTTATTTTTGACATATTGCTGCTTGCTGCCTGCTGTCGTCTATGTGTTTAGAGCTTATGTTAAAATCATTGGATAAAATGGATTTTTTTATCTCATTGACTTCCTTAGAACTACTTTTTTTACTAGGGATATTAGAAGCTCATTGATTTCTTGATGATGCGCTTGTGATGGTTACCTTACGTTGGAAAGACTGTATTGATTAGTTGCATACGATTAAATTTGTTAACTTTCTTTTTTATAACAAAAAGACGATAATATTTTGCGAGAAAGATTTTCTCAAGCTACAAAAAGAACATTCACTTTTAGTGCCATTAAGCAAGGGAGCAATTTTTCATAGTCTAAAAACGTTGAAATGATGCAATATTGACGTTTTTTGGGTGATTTCTTTGCACTCGCAATTAGTCTCAAAGCTTTAATTATTTTTTTTCTTCTTGAAATTTACATACAATTTTTGACTATTATTTTAGCCCTTGTGGGCGTTGTCTGTAAACTAATATATGGCAACCCTTATGCACAAATTAGCAATTTACAACATTGGGATGGTGCTGGGCACAAAAATGTTATGATTTTAATGCGGACACACAAATTGGCACAAAGAATAACCTTGCACTTGATCGTTAATTTAAAAATAATCATTAAAAGTGCAAACTGAAAATAAAATAAATTAAAAGAAATATAAAATATTAAAGTTCTATTTAAGGCTGGCAGTTTTTATGAACAAAATAACATGTTTGTATGTAAGTATTTGTATGATTGAGTTTCCTCCAAAAGCTTAAAAATATTTCCTTAATACTCGTATAAATTTTATGTTTATTTTTTAACAGTCCACAACAAAAATTCCCTCCCTATATTTAACAAAACAAAATTATTAATGCTACCCGGCGTTGAATGGGGCTTTGGTTTAAATTTTTATAAATGTGGTCGTTATATGATTAAATTTCAGTTTCCGTAGACCACGCGCAATGAAGATTTTTTGTTGTGCTTTATTTTTGCAAAACACACATGTTGCACTTGCAACAAAAAAATATACACAATTAGGGTGAGTAAATTATGATTTTGGGGTTAATTGTGCCAGTTTAATATGTTGAATTCGCAGAAGACCACAGATATTAATCAGCTTGAAGTAAATGAAATAAAAGGCTCCTGCAAGTGTATAATTAATTAAGTTCGATATGTTGAATTTAATTTTTCTTCCGGAATTTCCGCTCTGTTTAGGACAGCATTTTTGCACGGTGTAATTTTTTGCGATCATGTGATGATGAAAGATAAAGTTTTTGTCAACAGAACTGGGAGTTGAAGAGGTCCCTTACCCTTCTTATTACTAATACACTAACAATTAGATTATTAGGTATTCATTTCACTTTTTGTTAGCAAGAGCCGTCGGCGAAATAAAACAATTAATAAAATGTCCATATACAATACAGCTTAAGAGACTAAATGCGTCTATTTAACAGCAGAGACGCTGCAACTCTGCTATAAAAATATAATAATAATAATGAACAGCGCGGAATAGCCTGAGTTGTAACACAGAAATTAAAAAATGCTCTCTGTCTCTCTGTCTTCTAATTTCACCACCTTTCCTCTCTACCCTATTACTTTCACAAAAGAAGTAACACCTTAATTTAAGTAGTAGGCATTAATTACCTGAGTGTAACTTCTCTTAAAAAAAAATTGAAATCGCCCCCACTCAGAGACCTCTGTTCACGGTCAGATTGGATTTTTCCAAGCTGTCGGCTTTAAGCTCGTTCACCAACACGCTCATCAATTTGTTGGAACTTTTCAGTGGTTGTTTCCACTCCTCAGCTCCTTGGGTTTGATTTTTTTGCTTTGCGATCCATCTCGATTCCGAGTCAACGTGGTAATACCTTAAATTCACTTAGTTGGAAAGTGTATCAATCCACCCTTAGGTGTTTCTGTTTCATATAGTCCTTCACTAACATGTGTCTAGCAATCATCTATAAAAATTATTCATCAGCCTGCATAATGTTCGAACAAGGACTCTCTTCAACTTAAATTCACAGATAATTTTTGTTTGACATTTTGTTGGGCGAACAAAAACAATTCATACGGTCAGAAAACAGACTTCAAGCCTCTGTTTAGCTTCAAACTCTAAGCTGAGGAATAGTGCAATAGCCACATAACAGCTGAAAGATTGAAACCACTGAAATAAATATATCAAGAGGTGTAGTATCCAAATTGTAAATGGCTTTTAGCAAAACTTTAATTTGGTCACTAGAAAACCAAGCAAATTTCATCTGTCTATTCAAATAATTTATAACTCAAAAATGGTGGTGGCGTGGTGTAGTGGTACCCCGAGTACCCCAGGTTCGCTCCCTGGCAGAGGTTAAACATTTTTTACCATGGTTTTTCGAGTTTTAAAAAATGAAGTGGCTTCAACCCACTCTCCCTGGAAAAGATGATAACATCATGACAAACAACGGTCAGGCAGGGCCACCACCTTGTAGGAAAAAAGATAGGAATCAAAGATTAGCGAGGTTCCTCATCACTACACGAAAATACTAAGGGGGCGTTGTTTCTAGGCAACGACAGATGGCAGCCCCATTATCCTAAACCTGCTACAGCAGACCAATCATCTACTTTAGCTGCAACAAGAACCGATTCCGAAACTGATACAAGGCAAAAAAAAAACAGATAATAACAAAATATATTTTTTATTTTCAATACCTGGATGCAAATAACAATTAGGGCCACAAAAATAAATTTGAGTTTTTTTTATTTTTGTTTTCAATAAATAGATATTATTCGAACTTTTTATTTTTATAAATTAATTGAATTATTTTTTGAGTTTGAGGTCTTCTTTTTTTATAAAAAACAATATACATATTTTTTATGACTTTTCATTTAATTTACAAAAGCAAAAACGGACTCTTAAAAAGAAAAAATATTTTATTAATTTCTGTTATATAATAAAATATCATAATTTATTATGTGTGAAATTGAAAAATGTTTATTCATTTCCACAATAGTCAATATTTTGTATTGAAAATATTTAAACATTTTTCTTTTGATTTTGTTTCAAATTTTATAAATATTTTTAATTTCCTGAAGAAGACACCCACAGGGTGTTGAAATATTGAAAAAATCATAAAAAATATATTGTTTTTTTTTATAAAAAAAGAAGACCTCAAACTCAAAAAAAAAATAATTCAATTAATAATATAAAAAAAATTGTTTTTTTATAAAAAAAAGAAGACCTCAAACTCAAAAAAAATAATTCAATTAATTTATTTTCAATACAAATAAACGAAACATATTTTCATTTGACAACAAGCTGAGACCTTTAGTTTAATTTTCATATTGAGTGTTTGTAAATTATTTTGAAATCAACTATAGAGTCAATAACAAGAAATCAAAAAATGTAATAAATATATTTGAGAATAAAAATTTAATTTGAAAATTATTATTCTTAAATCTATTAAAAAAAATTAATAAAAAAAAACATCCTGTTGACATAATGACTGACACACTTTATTTAAAATTTATGTGTTTTATTTGAAATTAAATTGTTCTGAGTAGGAGTACATTTTAATTTAAGCCAAACAGATCTAAATACATACATACACACACACACATATGCGCCTTTATAAACTCAAAAAGAAAAGTATTTAAATAAAATTTAAGTAGAACAATCAAATTGATCAAAGCGAAATGTTTCCAAACAAAAAAATAAGAAACAATTTCATGTCAACAAAATTCAACACTTTTTCTGTTCTTATTTTAATTATTTTTTTAGCATTCCGCAGAAAGAAAACTTTTAACAAACAAAAAAATGCGAATTTCTGGCTAAATGCCCAAAATTATCGATTTGAAAATAAATAAATGGGAATCTTAAAACTCCTTCCAACTTACAAAAATATTGGAATTTCTATTTAACCCCATTTTAAAATATTTATAGATTTTAGTATGAAGAAAATATTGCAAAATCTATATAAATTTTATTTATATTTTACTTTAATTTTTAACACGAGTTGGGAGAGCAACGAGTTAATTTTTATAAATAAAATAGGAAATTTTTAGAAATAACAAGTCAAACTCGACTGGTAATCTGAAATACACTCACGCATATGCACCCATACTCTTACATGTGGGGATGATCTTTTAGGCAGAAATGAAATTTGATCATGATCTGTGTGAAAAATATTGGTTTTTTTATCCATACGAATTTCAAACGCTAATAAACGTTTTGCTTTACAAAAGAAGAATTTTATTCAATATTTCGCGACTTCTTTGTAGGACATCATCAGACAAAAACCTTTAAATCCTTTAACAATTTAATATAAAACGAAAATAAAATATCTGAAAAATTTATACAAATAAAACTTGTCATAAACAAATTTTTTTTAAGTATATACATACATATTTGTTAAAATCAAATTTTTTTAAATAAAATTAATCTTCAGTTCCATTGTATTGATAATACGTATATAACGACGCTTATAATTATTCTCTATATTTTAAACTAATGTATTCCCGACATCAGGACATTACTTAACTTTAATAAAATATGATACTAATGGTGTTTTGTGTTGATTTTCTAATCAGACTCCCAAATCTAGCAATTCTAGTCTTATAAACTTTATTGCATCTTCCAGTATTATTTCCATTACATGGTCTATAATAAATCACATTGATTTTGCTTATGTGCCATTCTATATCTTGTATTATTATATATAAGTATATATTAGATTCTTCTAAGCGTTCAAATATTTGAGGTTCATCTAATATTTTGTAAATTTTTCGTCCAGAAATAGTACTTCTCTTCCAGATGCTATTTATATTTCTATTTCTATTTCTATTTGTTATTATTATTATTTAGTAATACATAATGGTAACAAATAATAGTATAAAATGTTTAAATACAAAATACATGTACATACATACATATATTGTTGGCAGCACCACTGAATGATCCTAATGATAATTTCTCAATGAAATTTTTTCCTTTGCGCTTGCGTTTCTTGAGTGATAAAATTTTGAACTTCCCCAACAGTGACCTTCTTGGTTGTGAACAAATCTAATCACTAGTTCAAAGGTCTCATATTTCTTGCTATTTGTGAAGGAGCCCACTGTTCATTTTCGTATGATAAGTAATTTTCTTCTATCACTTGAGCATATTTCATTGAGAGATATTTTAAAGGTTGTCTTTCAAAAGCATAAAAAAATTTAAATAAATATTTATAATAAAATAAATAATATTTTCGAACCCTGTAGCAGGTTTCATAGCGATTGTTGTTCATAGGGATAGAATTCAATTTTTTAAAAGTATTTTAAAGACCTCCATTTGTAAAACGACAAATTTCTAAACGTGTAAAATTTGATTTAAAAAATATCAGAAATTCAATTGATATCTAAATTCTTCCCTTGAAAATTTCAAACGCTTAGAAATAAAGTTGGAAAATTGTCTGCAGCAAATTCCCCAAAAATATTTAATGAAATTCAAATCTGTTCGTTGCGATTTTAGCTGTTCATATGCCGACACATTTCATTGATCGCTAATCCAATTCGTCAGAGAAGTTTAAGCAAATACTTTCTTTTTTGGTACAATCCTGATAAATTCCAATTTTAAGCATTTATCAAATTTAAATAATGAAATCTAAAATAAAAGTCCTCAACTAATTATTTTTTGATTATTTTGTGACCATGACTCCCTACACTGATGTTAGTGTCTATGTGCGTGACCTAAACAAAAAAAAGCCACGCATTAGCGTGAAAACTTTTTGAAAAGCATCTGATCGTGACTAAAACTCAACTTAAGAACTCATCTCTAGCTAAAATACTATTAAATTATGAATCAGTTTTTAGACATTTCATTACTTTTCTTTCCGAAAGTAAGTCTCGTAAATTTTTACCAAGGCTATAAATATTAAAATAAAATACTTTCTTGGCGTGACAATATCTGCAAAAACTCTCGGGCCACATGATCTAATTAAGCTATAAAGGGGTGATAACAATATGGTTCCATCTAATGCAGTCATGTTGCTCTCAAACAATTATTCATGGAGTTGCTATGCAACTTGTTCAATACAATGCAAAGAAAATTTGTTTCATTATATTTGAGGTAGTCCTTATCGTTGTAGAATATGGCCCGAGTAAAACTAATAGAGCTGCTGTGATGCAAAAACTCATCGTGTAAATACACTCTCAATAAGCATGTATTTATGTGCGTAAATCAAAAATTAAATTTCCTCATTTTCGAAAAAATAATTTGAAAGCACTAATGAACTGAAAACTATTGCAACGTAAGAAGCAGTTAAAAATTTATATTTATTTTGATCTCGTAATTATTTATTGCATCTAAATCAAATTGATTTATTTGCCTGTTGCTTCATTTTGCGAAAGCAAAAAAACTAATTAATATGTGCGATTATCAAATGCTTTAGTTTATTGTTGCTCTAACATTTTTTTAAATAATATAAAACTTATTTTATAAATAAACAAGTAATAAATAATATTGTTTCGATTATTAATAGTTTTTAGAGTTTGAAATAAAATCATCACGCTAGAGTTATTTTTCAAATGACATTTCATTTATTAAAATTCTTTAAAATAACACTGTGTGTAATTTTTTAAGTCGTGGCAAAATAACCATATACGGACACCACTACGTGAAAAAAGACTAAAAAAAAAGACCCGTGTCTCCTAATTTTTCCCAAAGTCATGCACTTCTTTTTATGGGCAGCCAAAAATTTGGGTCCTCGGTATCATTTTCGCAAAAAAGTGATCATTTTCTCGGGCTCGAGCGCTCGAGCGCGTCACTTTTTTCACTTTTGCGGCTACCTAAGCGCTACCTAAACGGTGTTCAGAATTATTCCCAGGAAGTTTATATGTTGTAGAAATTTGTTTATTGAGATCTTAGGTAAATTTTTGTAGTGATTGTTTCCTTGAATTTTGAACGGTTTGCTACCTATGGACCTGAACAAGAGAAAAAGGTAAAAAATCGAATTTTTTTAAGTTTTTTGCGAATTTTATCTGGAAGGAGAAGCTTTTTTGATTTTATATGTTCGCAATTTTGTTCTTTATGACAAGAGCTACAAGTTTGCCTCAGAGAGTAAATCGAAATTCGGAACGGTTTACAAGATATGAGCCCGAGAAAATGATCACTTTTTTGCGAAAATGATACCGAGGCCCCAAATCTTTGGCGGCCCATAAAAAAAAGTGCATGACTTTGGGAAAAATTGGGAGAGACGGGTCTTTTTTTTAGTCTTTTATCACGTAGTGGTGTCCGTATATGGTTATTTTTTTTTTCGTGTTGCACTGTGTAAACAAATGAAACTAATTAATTACAATTTTTTTATTTGAAAAACAATAAAAATTTTAAACAAATTAATCAAAATAGAAAACAGTTATAACAATAATAGTTTGAAAAATCAAACGTTTCTAGAATGTTTTGAAGGTACCTTTTGAAAACAGGGTTTGTTAAAAAAATCGTCCTTAAAAAGGCTCTTTTTAAAATATATATTTTTTCACTGGCTTTTTAAAGAATACGTTTTCCGAAGAATTTTTTTAGAAAGTATTAATCAAAAGCACATAAAATGCGTCTCAAAAGGCTCCTTTTTTAAGTAGCTTTTTCGAAACCCATATTTTAAGAAAGACGAAAAGTTTTTCCCGAAGACAGATTTTGAAGAAAGTCCCTTTTTCCAAAAAATATTTGTTTAAAATCAATTTTGCTTCAAAAGGTTTTCTTTTTAAAAGGGGAATCACAAAAAGTACATTTCTAAGAAGGTTATATAAAAATAATAGGAAATGTCGTTTTCAAGAGGTACTTTTTTAAATGGTATCTTTTTCAAAAAGTACCTTTTTAAAAGAGTAAACTTTTTAAAACCTATAAAAATTTTTAAAAAGTACCTTTTCTAAGAAGTAATTTTTTCAAAAGGTACTTTTCTTATAAAATAACATATTAAGATGTTAAATTTTGGTAAAGTTACTTTTTCGTACATAAAGTTTTTTGATTAAATACTATTTTATATCCTAGTACTTTATGTTTTTTTCTCCATTACCCCTCCTGGGAGCATTCGGCTTCTACAAAGCATCTCCATTTTACACGAGTTGTTGCAGTTGTTGTCGCAGTATTATTTTTGCCTTGTATCAGTTTCGTTAATCGGTTGTTGTTGCAGCTAAAGTAGATGATTGGTGTACTGTAGCAGGTCCTAGGATAATGGGGCTGTGATCTGTCGTTGACTGGAAACAACGCCCTCTGTGTATTTGGTATAGTGGTGAGGAACCTTGCTAATCTTTGATTCCTACCTTTTTTCCCAAGGGGGTGGTGTAGGCTTGCCAGATGGCCGGGAATGAGCTTGATTGTCAAGATATTTTAGTGAATGTCAAGTTTCAAGCTCAAGCAATATTTGTCAAGCTGAAATTGAACATTTTCAAAATTAAAATTTGCAGTTGGTTACATCTAAAAAATTTCGTTTTTTGGCAGTAAAGTTTAATTGTTGGCAACATATAATTTTATCCCTGTATCAACACACATAATTTGACTCATCACTGTATTTAGTACGAACTAAGTCAATTTTTCCAAATTTAGTTTTCATTGAATTAAACTCGAACGGAAAGAATATAAAAGGTTTTTTAGTTTTATTTTTTCTAAATAAATTTTGTTATCGCTTTTAAACAATATTAAGAAATAACTTTCTATTTTTGTTGCTTTTTTATTGTTTAAAACATTTCTTTTGGCGCTTACTGTGCATACACCTATGTATGTTAAAAATATACAAACGTACATTTATAAGTAACGAACTGAATGAATTTTATGTAATTTTCCTGTAAAGAAATGACTGAATTGTTGAACTTTTTATGTTATTCTTGTTTTTTTTTTTTTTTGTAAGTAAACATCCTTTATTTCCGTTTTTAATAAATAAAGAATTTTTAATAAATTAAAAAAATTGATATTATTCCGTATTTTTAGTTTTTAAGCAAATATTTCAATTTGTCCAGTTCTCTTCTTAAAATCAAGCTCATTTGCACTAAATGTCAAGTTAATGCTCATATTGAATCTGGCAACCTTAGGGTGGTGGCTGTCTCACTTTATGTTTCTTTAAAGGTACTTTTCAAAATTTTATAACATGTTAAATAACGTAATAACATACATATGTATGTATGTGTTTATCCGAATTGGCATACATTTGTGGTACGAGTATAAGTTTTACACTTAAACAAAGATTTGTCAAGTTTGTCATCACGTCCATTACATCTGTCATGGGGGTGTAAGTGTGTAATTTGTTGCATGCAGTCGTTAGACTTTTCAACAAGTAAATGAACAAAAAAAAAACAAATACAAAAACAAATATGCCATATTGCGCCGACTAATAAATCATACTCGCTCATAATAGTATTCGGATTTGTATATTTGCTTATAAAATTAATAAATTCAAAATATAAATTCAAAATATAAATAAACAGCAACAATTGCGAGTAACAATTTTTCTTTTAATTTTTAAACTTGATTTGATAGCAATTACCACCGGCAATATTTCCACTTTCACTTTAATTGATCATGGGCCTTCGTGTGCTTATATCTTCATGTATTAATTGGTTGAAGTTGAACCTGAAGTTTTCTCTACTTTTTTTTCTCTACTGCATGTCTAAAATTTAGCTGATGTGGATCATTAGAAAGTGGAAAATTTTAAACATTTAATTATCATGTTGATATCGTATATTTACATGACAGTTAAAACTAAAACTAAATATTTGATGTGACTTAATGTAATAAAGTTCTATTTCGTTCTAATTTGTTTCATTAGCTTCTAATTAAAGCGTGTCATGCAAAACAGTAGTTGGATTGTAAACAATATTACATGACTATTGATGGATGGCTTGGAATCTACGAGAATGTATAAAAAAACAAATAAGGTGCAGTGAAAAAAAAATTGAATTTTTTTCTCAGGGAATGACATTTTCACTGCTTCCAAAGCATCTGTTCGAATTTTTTTTCAACTTTCTATGAAGTTAAGAAAATCCTGATTAAATTAAAAATGATGCAGTTGTGTCCTAGTCATAAAATGAAAGTTGTTCGCAAGGAATGACATTTTCATTACTGCCAAAGGATCCGCTAGTGCATTTTTTTGACACTTTAGGATCCAACTGATAAATTTAAATTTAAATAGGAATTACTTCTAAACATTTTTTGAAATAAAGATATATTTTTTTCTTATAATTTACATTATTTTTATTCAACCAATAATTTTAAAATTACTTTCACATACGTAAAAAATAAGTTCGTGGCTACAGGCGAACTTGTACGCCTTTTGGATGAGGAGCTTCTCTCCATTGACAAACAAATAAACAATACTAATTTCATATAAAATTAAAAATCATAAAAAGTTTACTTCACACAACAAAATAAAGATTGCTTCCGAATCGGTGAAAAGAAATCGAAAAATATTAAATCATGCAATGACAAGCCCATTTGTAAATCATTGGAAATTAACAAGTTTACTCTTGACTAGGTCTTGACTAGTACATAATTCATTATATATATATATATATATATATATATATATATATATATATATATATATATATATATATATATATATTCCCACATCGATCTTATAAGGAGCATAGGGTCTCAATTAATTGGCTGAGTTTTTGGTTGGATTGTTCTCAAAGCCTGTTGTTGGACACCACTATAGGTCAGAATATTCTCAATATCCTGCGAAAACATTGATTCACAAACACCTGGATCTTCTGTATATCTCGAGAGACAGCGTTCCATGTCTCGCAACCATAGAGCAGAATGGACTTGACATTTGTGTTAAATGTGTTAATTCATTATGAAGCACATAGTTAATATGTTGTTGCTTGAATAAGGCTTTTAGAAACTTTAAGTTTTATTACATGTTGGTGTTTTTTAAAACAAATGACTTTTTCTTGATTTTTAATCTTTTTTACAAAGTATATTTATTATTATATTTTAAAAATTCTCCCGGCTTACAATTCCATTATCGAGGATCTTTTTTGCAGATCGAACGAAATTCTTAGAATCTGTGTGAAAAACAAAAACTAAGACCTAAAACTTTTGCAATTCAGTTCTTGCTCCCCTTATAAATTTCACTATGATGTACCAGTAATTTATAAAATTACTTACTTATCTCTACCTTAAGCGATATTACTAGTCCTTAACTTGTTATTAGTTCTAGAAATTTTACATTAAATATAAAATTGAACTATTTAGATCTATTTTTATTGCCAAAAAAGTAAACAATCCCGTAAAAATTTATAAATCTAAATATTGTAGAAAAAAATAGTCGATTTTGATTAATTACTCGTACAACTAAAACGGCATGAAATTTTTAAAAATTATTTTAAAAATTTGTTTAAATGTATTTAGACGGCAATTTTATCCCAACAAACTCCGGCAGTGCTTCCTCCAAATAACGTCCTTGTTCATAATAATTATGAGAGACTTAAAAATATTTGCTAATAGAATTTTGATAATATCTCTAATTTTTTTTTTATTAATTTAATTAAATATTATTCAAGCTTGAGGTGTTATTTATTTAATTATCGATATTTCGATACTCATTGAGTATCATTTTCTTGAAAATGCTACTCAATGAGTGTCGAAATATCGATAATTTCAAATAAATTTGTTTAACCACTAAATAAGACCTCAAGCTTGAATATTATTTTAATCAAATTGTTATAAAAAAGGACAAAAAATATAGATATTTTTATTGATTTTATATTAATCAAACAGAATTTTCCTAAAGATGATATTAAATGAATAAATAATTTTATTTGAAATTATCGATATTTCTATACTCAGAAAAAACCGAATTTTCCTAAAGATGCTACTCAATGAGTATCGAAATATCGATAATTTCAAATAAAATTGTTTAACAACTAAACCAACTTGAACTTAAATAATATTTTAGTCATAATCGAATTTCTTATGAAAATTCGTTTTGGAAACATTTTCCAAATGATTATGAATACGACATTAACAATATAATTTTCAATTAAGTATATTTTAAGAAAGAAACTCATTGTAATGAACTTTCGGAAAAATAATTATAAAATCTAATTAATTTAAATGTACGGCAGTATGCCAACACCTCAACATCTGTTCAGGGTCCATAAAAGTTTTGACATTTTGACATAAAAAATAATGAGTGAATACAGACAGTTTCTTTTTAAACAAGAAATAATTTCTGTCACTTCAGAAAATGATTAAATAAAAAGTCAAGTAATACCAGCAATGACACAAATAAAGATTAAAAAATCAGAGATGGAGACAGCTTACCTAACCCTCTACAGCCCTTCCCAAAGAAGTAACACTTTAAGTAGAAGGCATTAATTGCTTGAGTGTTACTTCTCTTGAACAAAAAAACGACTCAATCATAACTAACGACCTGCGCAACTTAATCTAACTTAACCCACTTATATTAAGACCCAGTTAAGCTTAACATCTACCTTGGAATGAGTACACGAAAGATTAAAATATCATCTGGCGAAAACTTTAATCATGTGAATTGATTGAGCATTAAAATTAGATTTTCTCTTGACATTTTTTTCATTTTCTATTGGGAGGAAATTTCACTTTATCTTTTGCAACTTTGTTTGTCCCAGACGTTTTTATAAAATTTATTTGCATAAAAAAGATCATAGACAATTTTTTGGGCAACGTTTTTCTCCTATAAAAATTATAAAATAAAATAAAAATTATATAATAGTCAAAGGTGTAAATTTAGTCTAAAGTTCTACAATTAACGATGTTCATGCTTTTCTTAAATTGGGACTTGTTTGCGAAATTTATTGCATGAGAAGGTCCATCGATAGATTTTTTATGCCATCCTCTACTCCTATCGGCAAACAAAATTTAATTTATACAACAAATTTTGTAAAAAAGTCATCGTTTTAATCTACAATCAGTGAAGTTTTTAATTTTTATAATTTTGCTTTCAATTATTTCATTTTTTTATTTTAAGAATTTAGCCGAGTCATTTATTGAAAACTACTTAAGCTTGAAAGCTGATAATAAAAGCTATAATTAAGAATGACTTCTTTAGAGATAAATATTGTTTTCTTGAATAAGTTCATTCAGTTCATTACAGCAGCAACATGCATTTTAACAAAGAGAACAAAGAATATGACACCAGAACTATAATTTTTAATCTTTGAATTGAGCAAATCTCCTGGGTTTCCTTTTAATGGCATATTTTAATTGTCATTGATGGAAAATTTCATTAAGATAATTTCAGTTATCAATTTCCTTTCAATGGCATATTTTAATTGTCATTGATGGTAAAGTTCATTCACTTAATATCAGTTATCAATTGTAGTTGCCAAGTAAAAAAAGAAGACCTCAAACTCAAAAAAAAAATAATTCAATTAATAATATAAAAAAAATTGTTTTTTTATAAAAAAAAGAAGACCTCAAACTCAAAAAAAATAATTCAATTAATTTATTTTCAATACAAATAAACGAAACATATTTTCATTTGACAACAAGCTGAGACCTTTAGTTTAATTTTCATATTGAGTGTTTGTAAATTATTTTGAAATCAACTATAGAGTCAATAACAAGAAATCAAAAAATGTAATAAATATATTTGAGAATAAAAATTTAATTTGAAAATTATTATTCTTAAATCTATTAAAAAAAATTAATAAAAAAAAACATCCTGTTGACATAATGACTGACACACTTTATTTAAAATTTATGTGTTTTATTTGAAATTAAATTGTTCTGAGTAGGAGTACATTTTAATTTAAGCCAAACAGATCTAAATACATACATACACACACACACATATGCGCCTTTATAAACTCAAAAAGAAAAGTATTTAAATAAAATTTAAGTAGAACAATCAAATTGATCAAAGCGAAATGTTTCCAAACAAAAAAATAAGAAACAATTTCATGTCAACAAAATTCAACACTTTTTTTGTTTTTATTTTAATTATTTTTTTAGCATTCCGCAGAAAGAAAACTTTTAACAAACAAAAAAATGCGAATTTCTGGCTAAATGCCCAAAATTATCGATTTGAAAATAAATAAATGGGAATCTTAAAACTCCTTCCAACTTACAAAAATATTGGAATTTCTATTTAACCCCATTTTAAAATATTTATAGATTTTAGTATGAAGAAAATATTGCAAAATCTATATAAATTTTATTTATATTTTACTTTAATTTTTAACACGAGTTGGGAGAGCAACGAGTTAATTTTTATAAATAAAATAGGAAATTTTTAGAAATAACAAGTCAAACTCGACTGGTAATCTGAAATACACTCACGCATATGCACCCATACTCTTACATGTGGGGATGATCTTTTAGGCAGAAATGAAATTTGATCATGATCTGTGTGAAAAATATTGGTTTTTTTATCCATACGAATTTCAAACGCTAATAAACGTTTTGCTTTACAAAAGAAGAATTTTATTCAATATTTCGCGACTTCTTTGTAGGACATCATCAGACAAAAACCTTTAAATCCTTTAACAATTTAATATAAAACGAAAATAAAATATCTGAAAAATTTATACAAATAAAACTTGTCATAAACAAATTTTTTTTAAGTATATACATACATATTTGTTAAAATCAAATTTTTTTAAATAAAATTAATCTTCAGTTCCATTGTATTGATAATACGTATATAACGACGCTTATAATTATTCTCTATATTTTAAACTAATGTATTCCCGACATCAGGACATTACTTAACTTTAATAAAATATGATACTAATGGTGTTTTGTGTTGATTTTCTAATCAGACTCCCAAATCTAGCAATTCTAGTCTTATAAACTTTATTGCATCTTCCAGTATTATTTCCATTACATGGTCTATAATAAATCACATTGATTTTGCTTATGTGCCATTCTATATCTTGTATTATTATATATAAGTATATATTAGATTCTTCTAAGCGTTCAAATATTTGAGGTTCATCTAATATTTTGTAAATTTTTCGTCCAGAAATAGTACTTCTCTTCCAGATGCTATTTATATTTCTATTTCTATTTCTATTTGTTATTATTATTATTTAGTAATACATAATGGTAACAAATAATAGTATAAAATGTTTAAATACAAAATACATGTACATACATACATATATTGTTGGCAGCACCACTGAATGATCCTAATGATAATTTCTCAATGAAATTTTTTCCTTTGCGCTTGCGTTTCTTGAGTGATAAAATTTTGAACTTCCCCAACAGTGACCTTCTTGGTTGTGAACAAATCTAATCACTAGTTCAAAGGTCTCATATTTCTTGCTATTTGTGAAGGAGCCCACTGTTCATTTTCGTATGATAAGTAATTTTCTTCTATCACTTGAGCATATTTCATTGAGAGATATTTTAAAGGTTGTCTTTCAAAAGCATAAAAAAATTTAAATAAATATTTATAATAAAATAAATAATATTTTCGAACCCTGTAGCAGGTTTCATAGCGATTGTTGTTCATAGGGATAGAATTCAATTTTTTAAAAGTATTTTAAAGACCTCCATTTGTAAAACGACAAATTTCTAAACGTGTAAAATTTGATTTAAAAAATATCAGAAATTCAATTGATATCTAAATTCTTCCCTTGAAAATTTCAAACGCTTAGAAATAAAGTTGGAAAATTGTCTGCAGCAAATTCCCCAAAAATATTTAATGAAATTCAAATCTGTTCGTTGCGATTTTAGCTGTTCATATGCCGACACATTTCATTGATCGCTAATCCAATTCGTCAGAGAAGTTTAAGCAAATACTTTCTTTTTTGGTACAATCCTGATAAATTCCAATTTTAAGCATTTATCAAATTTAAATAATGAAATCTAAAATAAAAGTCCTCAACTAATTATTTTTTGATTATTTTGTGACCATGACTCCCTACACTGATGTTAGTGTCTATGTGCGTGACCTAAACAAAAAAAAGCCACGCATTAGCGTGAAAACTTTTTGAAAAGCATCTGATCGTGACTAAAACTCAACTTAAGAACTCATCTCTAGCTAAAATACTATTAAATTATGAATCAGTTTTTAGACATTTCATTACTTTTCTTTCCGAAAGTAAGTCTCGTAAATTTTTACCAAGGCTATAAATATTAAAATAAAATACTTTCTTGGCGTGACAATATCTGCAAAAACTCTCGGGCCACATGATCTAATTAAGCTATAAAGGGGTGATAACAATATGGTTCCATCTAATGCAGTCATGTTGCTCTCAAACAATTATTCATGGAGTTGCTATGCAACTTGTTCAATACAATGCAAAGAAAATTTGTTTCATTATATTTGAGGTAGTCCTTATCGTTGTAGAATATGGCCCGAGTAAAACTAATAGAGCTGCTGTGATGCAAAAACTCATCGTGTAAATACACTCTCAATAAGCATGTATTTATGTGCGTAAATCAAAAATTAAATTTCCTCATTTTCGAAAAAATAATTTGAAAGCACTAATGAACTGAAAACTATTGCAACGTAAGAAGCAGTTAAAAATTTATATTTATTTTGATCTCGTAATTATTTATTGCATCTAAATCAAATTGATTTATTTGCCTGTTGCTTCATTTTGCGAAAGCAAAAAAACTAATTAATATGTGCGATTATCAAATGCTTTAGTTTATTGTTGCTCTAACATTTTTTTAAATAATATAAAACTTATTTTATAAATAAACAAGTAATAAATAATATTGTTTCGATTATTAATAGTTTTTAGAGTTTGAAATAAAATCATCACGCTAGAGTTATTTTTCAAATGACATTTCATTTATTAAAATTCTTTAAAATAACACTGTGTGTAATTTTTTAAGTCGTGGCAAAATAACCATATACGGACACCACTACGTGAAAAAAGACTAAAAAAAAAGACCCGTGTCTCCTAATTTTTCCCAAAGTCATGCACTTCTTTTTATGGGCAGCCAAAAATTTGGGTCCTCGGTATCATTTTCGCAAAAAAGTGATCATTTTCTCGGGCTCGAGCGCTCGAGCGCGTCACTTTTTTCACTTTTGCGGCTACCTAAGCGCTACCTAAACGGTGTTCAGAATTATTCCCAGGAAGTTTATATGTTGTAGAAATTTGTTTATTGAGATCTTAGGTAAATTTTTGTAGTGATTGTTTCCTTGAATTTTGAACGGTTTGCTACCTATGGACCTGAACAAGAGAAAAAGGTAAAAAATCGAATTTTTTTAAGTTTTTTGCGAATTTTATCTGGAAGGAGAAGCTTTTTTGATTTTATATGTTCGCAATTTTGTTCTTTATGACAAGAGCTACAAGTTTGCCTCAGAGAGTAAATCGAAATTCGGAACGGTTTACAAGATATGAGCCCGAGAAAATGATCACTTTTTTGCGAAAATGATACCGAGGCCCCAAATCTTTGGCGGCCCATAAAAAAAAGTGCATGACTTTGGGAAAAATTGGGAGAGACGGGTCTTTTTTTTAGTCTTTTATCACGTAGTGGTGTCCGTATATGGTTATTTTTTTTTTCGTGTTGCACTGTGTAAACAAATGAAACTAATTAATTACAATTTTTTTATTTGAAAAACAATAAAAATTTTAAACAAATTAATCAAAATAGAAAACAGTTATAACAATAATAGTTTGAAAAATCAAACGTTTCTAGAATGTTTTGAAGGTACCTTTTGAAAACAGGGTTTGTTAAAAAAATCGTCCTTAAAAAGGCTCTTTTTAAAATATATATTTTTTCACTGGCTTTTTAAAGAATACGTTTTCCGAAGAATTTTTTTAGAAAGTATTAATCAAAAGCACATAAAATGCGTCTCAAAAGGCTCCTTTTTTAAGTAGCTTTTTCGAAACCCATATTTTAAGAAAGACGAAAAGTTTTTCCCGAAGACAGATTTTGAAGAAAGTCCCTTTTTCCAAAAAATATTTGTTTAAAATCAATTTTGCTTCAAAAGGTTTTCTTTTTAAAAGGGGAATCACAAAAAGTACATTTCTAAGAAGGTTATATAAAAATAATAGGAAATGTCGTTTTCAAGAGGTACTTTTTTAAATGGTATCTTTTTCAAAAAGTACCTTTTTAAAAGAGTAAACTTTTTAAAACCTATAAAAATTTTTAAAAAGTACCTTTTCTAAGAAGTAATTTTTTCAAAAGGTACTTTTCTTATAAAATAACATATTAAGATGTTAAATTTTGGTAAAGTTACTTTTTCGTACATAAAGTTTTTTGATTAAATACTATTTTATATCCTAGTACTTTATGTTTTTTTCTCCATTACCCCTCCTGGGAGCATTCGGCTTCTACAAAGCATCTCCATTTTACACGAGTTGTTGCAGTTGTTGTCGCAGTATTATTTTTGCCTTGTATCAGTTTCGTTAATCGGTTGTTGTTGCAGCTAAAGTAGATGATTGGTGTACTGTAGCAGGTCCTAGGATAATGGGGCTGTGATCTGTCGTTGACTGGAAACAACGCCCTCTGTGTATTTGGTATAGTGGTGAGGAACCTTGCTAATCTTTGATTCCTACCTTTTTTCCCAAGGGGGTGGTGTAGGCTTGCCAGATGGCCGGGAATGAGCTTGATTGTCAAGATATTTTAGTGAATGTCAAGTTTCAAGCTCAAGCAATATTTGTCAAGCTGAAATTGAACATTTTCAAAATTAAAATTTGCAGTTGGTTACATCTAAAAAATTTCGTTTTTTGGCAGTAAAGTTTAATTGTTGGCAACATATAATTTTATCCCTGTATCAACACACATAATTTGACTCATCACTGTATTTAGTACGAACTAAGTCAATTTTTCCAAATTTAGTTTTCATTGAATTAAACTCGAACGGAAAGAATATAAAAGGTTTTTTAGTTTTATTTTTTCTAAATAAATTTTGTTATCGCTTTTAAACAATATTAAGAAATAACTTTCTATTTTTGTTGCTTTTTTATTGTTTAAAACATTTCTTTTGGCGCTTACTGTGCATACACCTATGTATGTTAAAAATATACAAACGTACATTTATAAGTAACGAACTGAATGAATTTTATGTAATTTTCCTGTAAAGAAATGACTGAATTGTTGAACTTTTTATGTTATTCTTGTTTTTTTTTTTTTTTGTAAGTAAACATCCTTTATTTCCGTTTTTAATAAATAAAGAATTTTTAATAAATTAAAAAAATTGATATTATTCCGTATTTTTAGTTTTTAAGCAAATATTTCAATTTGTCCAGTTCTCTTCTTAAAATCAAGCTCATTTGCACTAAATGTCAAGTTAATGCTCATATTGAATCTGGCAACCTTAGGGTGGTGGCTGTCTCACTTTATGTTTCTTTAAAGGTACTTTTCAAAATTTTATAACATGTTAAATAACGTAATAACATACATATGTATGTATGTGTTTATCCGAATTGGCATACATTTGTGGTACGAGTATAAGTTTTACACTTAAACAAAGATTTGTCAAGTTTGTCATCACGTCCATTACATCTGTCATGGGGGTGTAAGTGTGTAATTTGTTGCATGCAGTCGTTAGACTTTTCAACAAGTAAATGAACAAAAAAAAAACAAATACAAAAACAAATATGCCATATTGCGCCGACTAATAAATCATACTCGCTCATAATAGTATTCGGATTTGTATATTTGCTTATAAAATTAATAAATTCAAAATATAAATTCAAAATATAAATAAACAGCAACAATTGCGAGTAACAATTTTTCTTTTAATTTTTAAACTTGATTTGATAGCAATTACCACCGGCAATATTTCCACTTTCACTTTAATTGATCATGGGCCTTCGTGTGCTTATATCTTCATGTATTAATTGGTTGAAGTTGAACCTGAAGTTTTCTCTACTTTTTTTTCTCTACTGCATGTCTAAAATTTAGCTGATGTGGATCATTAGAAAGTGGAAAATTTTAAACATTTAATTATCATGTTGATATCGTATATTTACATGACAGTTAAAACTAAAACTAAATATTTGATGTGACTTAATGTAATAAAGTTCTATTTCGTTCTAATTTGTTTCATTAGCTTCTAATTAAAGCGTGTCATGCAAAACAGTAGTTGGATTGTAAACAATATTACATGACTATTGATGGATGGCTTGGAATCTACGAGAATGTATAAAAAAACAAATAAGGTGCAGTGAAAAAAAAATTGAATTTTTTTCTCAGGGAATGACATTTTCACTGCTTCCAAAGCATCTGTTCGAATTTTTTTTCAACTTTCTATGAAGTTAAGAAAATCCTGATTAAATTAAAAATGATGCAGTTGTGTCCTAGTCATAAAATGAAAGTTGTTCGCAAGGAATGACATTTTCATTACTGCCAAAGGATCCGCTAGTGCATTTTTTTGACACTTTAGGATCCAACTGATAAATTTAAATTTAAATAGGAATTACTTCTAAACATTTTTTGAAATAAAGATATATTTTTTTCTTATAATTTACATTATTTTTATTCAACCAATAATTTTAAAATTACTTTCACATACGTAAAAAATAAGTTCGTGGCTACAGGCGAACTTGTACGCCTTTTGGATGAGGAGCTTCTCTCCATTGACAAACAAATAAACAATACTAATTTCATATAAAATTAAAAATCATAAAAAGTTTACTTCACACAACAAAATAAAGATTGCTTCCGAATCGGTGAAAAGAAATCGAAAAATATTAAATCATGCAATGACAAGCCCATTTGTAAATCATTGGAAATTAACAAGTTTACTCTTGACTAGGTCTTGACTAGTACATAATTCATTATATATATATATATATATATATATATATATATATATATATATATATATATATATATATATATATATTCCCACATCGATCTTATAAGGAGCATAGGGTCTCAATTAATTGGCTGAGTTTTTGGTTGGATTGTTCTCAAAGCCTGTTGTTGGACACCACTATAGGTCAGAATATTCTCAATATCCTGCGAAAACATTGATTCACAAACACCTGGATCTTCTGTATATCTCGAGAGACAGCGTTCCATGTCTCGCAACCATAGAGCAGAATGGACTTGACATTTGTGTTAAATGTGTTAATTCATTATGAAGCACATAGTTAATATGTTGTTGCTTGAATAAGGCTTTTAGAAACTTTAAGTTTTATTACATGTTGGTGTTTTTTAAAACAAATGACTTTTTCTTGATTTTTAATCTTTTTTACAAAGTATATTTATTATTATATTTTAAAAATTCTCCCGGCTTACAATTCCATTATCGAGGATCTTTTTTGCAGATCGAACGAAATTCTTAGAATCTGTGTGAAAAACAAAAACTAAGACCTAAAACTTTTGCAATTCAGTTCTTGCTCCCCTTATAAATTTCACTATGATGTACCAGTAATTTATAAAATTACTTACTTATCTCTACCTTAAGCGATATTACTAGTCCTTAACTTGTTATTAGTTCTAGAAATTTTACATTAAATATAAAATTGAACTATTTAGATCTATTTTTATTGCCAAAAAAGTAAACAATCCCGTAAAAATTTATAAATCTAAATATTGTAGAAAAAAATAGTCGATTTTGATTAATTACTCGTACAACTAAAACGGCATGAAATTTTTAAAAATTATTTTAAAAATTTGTTTAAATGTATTTAGACGGCAATTTTATCCCAACAAACTCCGGCAGTGCTTCCTCCAAATAACGTCCTTGTTCATAATAATTATGAGAGACTTAAAAATATTTGCTAATAGAATTTTGATAATATCTCTAATTTTTTTTTTATTAATTTAATTAAATATTATTCAAGCTTGAGGTGTTATTTATTTAATTATCGATATTTCGATACTCATTGAGTATCATTTTCTTGAAAATGCTACTCAATGAGTGTCGAAATATCGATAATTTCAAATAAATTTGTTTAACCACTAAATAAGACCTCAAGCTTGAATATTATTTTAATCAAATTGTTATAAAAAAGGACAAAAAATATAGATATTTTTATTGATTTTATATTAATCAAACAGAATTTTCCTAAAGATGATATTAAATGAATAAATAATTTTATTTGAAATTATCGATATTTCTATACTCAGAAAAAACCGAATTTTCCTAAAGATGCTACTCAATGAGTATCGAAATATCGATAATTTCAAATAAAATTGTTTAACAACTAAACCAACTTGAACTTAAATAATATTTTAGTCATAATCGAATTTCTTATGAAAATTCGTTTTGGAAACATTTTCCAAATGATTATGAATACGACATTAACAATATAATTTTCAATTAAGTATATTTTAAGAAAGAAACTCATTGTAATGAACTTTCGGAAAAATAATTATAAAATCTAATTAATTTAAATGTACGGCAGTATGCCAACACCTCAACATCTGTTCAGGGTCCATAAAAGTTTTGACATTTTGACATAAAAAATAATGAGTGAATACAGACAGTTTCTTTTTAAACAAGAAATAATTTCTGTCACTTCAGAAAATGATTAAATAAAAAGTCAAGTAATACCAGCAATGACACAAATAAAGATTAAAAAATCAGAGATGGAGACAGCTTACCTAACCCTCTACAGCCCTTCCCAAAGAAGTAACACTTTAAGTAGAAGGCATTAATTGCTTGAGTGTTACTTCTCTTGAACAAAAAAACGACTCAATCATAACTAACGACCTGCGCAACTTAATCTAACTTAACCCACTTATATTAAGACCCAGTTAAGCTTAACATCTACCTTGGAATGAGTACACGAAAGATTAAAATATCATCTGGCGAAAACTTTAATCATGTGAATTGATTGAGCATTAAAATTAGATTTTCTCTTGACATTTTTTTCATTTTCTATTGGGAGGAAATTTCACTTTATCTTTTGCAACTTTGTTTGTCCCAGACGTTTTTATAAAATTTATTTGCATAAAAAAGATCATAGACAATTTTTTGGGCAACGTTTTTCTCCTATAAAAATTATAAAATAAAATAAAAATTATATAATAGTCAAAGGTGTAAATTTAGTCTAAAGTTCTACAATTAACGATGTTCATGCTTTTCTTAAATTGGGACTTGTTTGCGAAATTTATTGCATGAGAAGGTCCATCGATAGATTTTTTATGCCATCCTCTACTCCTATCGGCAAACAAAATTTAATTTATACAACAAATTTTGTAAAAAAGTCATCGTTTTAATCTACAATCAGTGAAGTTTTTAATTTTTATAATTTTGCTTTCAATTATTTCATTTTTTTATTTTAAGAATTTAGCCGAGTCATTTATTGAAAACTACTTAAGCTTGAAAGCTGATAATAAAAGCTATAATTAAGAATGACTTCTTTAGAGATAAATATTGTTTTCTTGAATAAGTTCATTCAGTTCATTACAGCAGCAACATGCATTTTAACAAAGAGAACAAAGAATATGACACCAGAACTATAATTTTTAATCTTTGAATTGAGCAAATCTCCTGGGTTTCCTTTTAATGGCATATTTTAATTGTCATTGATGGAAAATTTCATTAAGATAATTTCAGTTATCAATTTCCTTTCAATGGCATATTTTAATTGTCATTGATGGTAAAGTTCATTCACTTAATATCAGTTATCAATTGTAGTTGCCAAGTAAAAAAAGAAGACCTCAAACTCAAAAAAAAAATAATTCAATTAATAATATAAAAAAAATTGTTTTTTTATAAAAAAAAGAAGACCTCAAACTCAAAAAAAATAATTCAATTAATTTATTTTCAATACAAATAAACGAAACATATTTTCATTTGACAACAAGCTGAGACCTTTAGTTTAATTTTCATATTGAGTGTTTGTAAATTATTTTGAAATCAACTATAGAGTCAATAACAAGAAATCAAAAAATGTAATAAATATATTTGAGAATAAAAATTTAATTTGAAAATTATTATTCTTAAATCTATTAAAAAAAATTAATAAAAAAAAACATCCTGTTGACATAATGACTGACACACTTTATTTAAAATTTATGTGTTTTATTTGAAATTAAATTGTTCTGAGTAGGAGTACATTTTAATTTAAGCCAAACAGATCTAAATACATACATACACACACACACATATGCGCCTTTATAAACTCAAAAAGAAAAGTATTTAAATAAAATTTAAGTAGAACAATCAAATTGATCAAAGCGAAATGTTTCCAAACAAAAAAATAAGAAACAATTTCATGTCAACAAAATTCAACACTTTTTTTGTTTTTATTTTAATTATTTTTTTAGCATTCCGCAGAAAGAAAACTTTTAACAAACAAAAAAATGCGAATTTCTGGCTAAATGCCCAAAATTATCGATTTGAAAATAAATAAATGGGAATCTTAAAACTCCTTCCAACTTACAAAAATATTGGAATTTCTATTTAACCCCATTTTAAAATATTTATAGATTTTAGTATGAAGAAAATATTGCAAAATCTATATAAATTTTATTTATATTTTACTTTAATTTTTAACACGAGTTGGGAGAGCAACGAGTTAATTTTTATAAATAAAATAGGAAATTTTTAGAAATAACAAGTCAAACTCGACTGGTAATCTGAAATACACTCACGCATATGCACCCATACTCTTACATGTGGGGATGATCTTTTAGGCAGAAATGAAATTTGATCATGATCTGTGTGAAAAATATTGGTTTTTTTATCCATACGAATTTCAAACGCTAATAAACGTTTTGCTTTACAAAAGAAGAATTTTATTCAATATTTCGCGACTTCTTTGTAGGACATCATCAGACAAAAACCTTTAAATCCTTTAACAATTTAATATAAAACGAAAATAAAATATCTGAAAAATTTATACAAATAAAACTTGTCATAAACAAATTTTTTTTAAGTATATACATACATATTTGTTAAAATCAAATTTTTTTAAATAAAATTAATCTTCAGTTCCATTGTATTGATAATACGTATATAACGACGCTTATAATTATTCTCTATATTTTAAACTAATGTATTCCCGACATCAGGACATTACTTAACTTTAATAAAATATGATACTAATGGTGTTTTGTGTTGATTTTCTAATCAGACTCCCAAATCTAGCAATTCTAGTCTTATAAACTTTATTGCATCTTCCAGTATTATTTCCATTACATGGTCTATAATAAATCACATTGATTTTGCTTATGTGCCATTCTATATCTTGTATTATTATATATAAGTATATATTAGATTCTTCTAAGCGTTCAAATATTTGAGGTTCATCTAATATTTTGTAAATTTTTCGTCCAGAAATAGTACTTCTCTTCCAGATGCTATTTATATTTCTATTTCTATTTCTATTTGTTATTATTATTATTTAGTAATACATAATGGTAACAAATAATAGTATAAAATGTTTAAATACAAAATACATGTACATACATACATATATTGTTGGCAGCACCACTGAATGATCCTAATGATAATTTCTCAATGAAATTTTTTCCTTTGCGCTTGCGTTTCTTGAGTGATAAAATTTTGAACTTCCCCAACAGTGACCTTCTTGGTTGTGAACAAATCTAATCACTAGTTCAAAGGTCTCATATTTCTTGCTATTTGTGAAGGAGCCCACTGTTCATTTTCGTATGATAAGTAATTTTCTTCTATCACTTGAGCATATTTCATTGAGAGATATTTTAAAGGTTGTCTTTCAAAAGCATAAAAAAATTTAAATAAATATTTATAATAAAATAAATAATATTTTCGAACCCTGTAGCAGGTTTCATAGCGATTGTTGTTCATAGGGATAGAATTCAATTTTTTAAAAGTATTTTAAAGACCTCCATTTGTAAAACGACAAATTTCTAAACGTGTAAAATTTGATTTAAAAAATATCAGAAATTCAATTGATATCTAAATTCTTCCCTTGAAAATTTCAAACGCTTAGAAATAAAGTTGGAAAATTGTCTGCAGCAAATTCCCCAAAAATATTTAATGAAATTCAAATCTGTTCGTTGCGATTTTAGCTGTTCATATGCCGACACATTTCATTGATCGCTAATCCAATTCGTCAGAGAAGTTTAAGCAAATACTTTCTTTTTTGGTACAATCCTGATAAATTCCAATTTTAAGCATTTATCAAATTTAAATAATGAAATCTAAAATAAAAGTCCTCAACTAATTATTTTTTGATTATTTTGTGACCATGACTCCCTACACTGATGTTAGTGTCTATGTGCGTGACCTAAACAAAAAAAAGCCACGCATTAGCGTGAAAACTTTTTGAAAAGCATCTGATCGTGACTAAAACTCAACTTAAGAACTCATCTCTAGCTAAAATACTATTAAATTATGAATCAGTTTTTAGACATTTCATTACTTTTCTTTCCGAAAGTAAGTCTCGTAAATTTTTACCAAGGCTATAAATATTAAAATAAAATACTTTCTTGGCGTGACAATATCTGCAAAAACTCTCGGGCCACATGATCTAATTAAGCTATAAAGGGGTGATAACAATATGGTTCCATCTAATGCAGTCATGTTGCTCTCAAACAATTATTCATGGAGTTGCTATGCAACTTGTTCAATACAATGCAAAGAAAATTTGTTTCATTATATTTGAGGTAGTCCTTATCGTTGTAGAATATGGCCCGAGTAAAACTAATAGAGCTGCTGTGATGCAAAAACTCATCGTGTAAATACACTCTCAATAAGCATGTATTTATGTGCGTAAATCAAAAATTAAATTTCCTCATTTTCGAAAAAATAATTTGAAAGCACTAATGAACTGAAAACTATTGCAACGTAAGAAGCAGTTAAAAATTTATATTTATTTTGATCTCGTAATTATTTATTGCATCTAAATCAAATTGATTTATTTGCCTGTTGCTTCATTTTGCGAAAGCAAAAAAACTAATTAATATGTGCGATTATCAAATGCTTTAGTTTATTGTTGCTCTAACATTTTTTTAAATAATATAAAACTTATTTTATAAATAAACAAGTAATAAATAATATTGTTTCGATTATTAATAGTTTTTAGAGTTTGAAATAAAATCATCACGCTAGAGTTATTTTTCAAATGACATTTCATTTATTAAAATTCTTTAAAATAACACTGTGTGTAATTTTTTAAGTCGTGGCAAAATAACCATATACGGACACCACTACGTGAAAAAAGACTAAAAAAAAAGACCCGTGTCTCCTAATTTTTCCCAAAGTCATGCACTTCTTTTTATGGGCAGCCAAAAATTTGGGTCCTCGGTATCATTTTCGCAAAAAAGTGATCATTTTCTCGGGCTCGAGCGCTCGAGCGCGTCACTTTTTTCACTTTTGCGGCTACCTAAGCGCTACCTAAACGGTGTTCAGAATTATTCCCAGGAAGTTTATATGTTGTAGAAATTTGTTTATTGAGATCTTAGGTAAATTTTTGTAGTGATTGTTTCCTTGAATTTTGAACGGTTTGCTACCTATGGACCTGAACAAGAGAAAAAGGTAAAAAATCGAATTTTTTTAAGTTTTTTGCGAATTTTATCTGGAAGGAGAAGCTTTTTTGATTTTATATGTTCGCAATTTTGTTCTTTATGACAAGAGCTACAAGTTTGCCTCAGAGAGTAAATCGAAATTCGGAACGGTTTACAAGATATGAGCCCGAGAAAATGATCACTTTTTTGCGAAAATGATACCGAGGCCCCAAATCTTTGGCGGCCCATAAAAAAAAGTGCATGACTTTGGGAAAAATTGGGAGAGACGGGTCTTTTTTTTAGTCTTTTATCACGTAGTGGTGTCCGTATATGGTTATTTTTTTTTTCGTGTTGCACTGTGTAAACAAATGAAACTAATTAATTACAATTTTTTTATTTGAAAAACAATAAAAATTTTAAACAAATTAATCAAAATAGAAAACAGTTATAACAATAATAGTTTGAAAAATCAAACGTTTCTAGAATGTTTTGAAGGTACCTTTTGAAAACAGGGTTTGTTAAAAAAATCGTCCTTAAAAAGGCTCTTTTTAAAATATATATTTTTTCACTGGCTTTTTAAAGAATACGTTTTCCGAAGAATTTTTTTAGAAAGTATTAATCAAAAGCACATAAAATGCGTCTCAAAAGGCTCCTTTTTTAAGTAGCTTTTTCGAAACCCATATTTTAAGAAAGACGAAAAGTTTTTCCCGAAGACAGATTTTGAAGAAAGTCCCTTTTTCCAAAAAATATTTGTTTAAAATCAATTTTGCTTCAAAAGGTTTTCTTTTTAAAAGGGGAATCACAAAAAGTACATTTCTAAGAAGGTTATATAAAAATAATAGGAAATGTCGTTTTCAAGAGGTACTTTTTTAAATGGTATCTTTTTCAAAAAGTACCTTTTTAAAAGAGTAAACTTTTTAAAACCTATAAAAATTTTTAAAAAGTACCTTTTCTAAGAAGTAATTTTTTCAAAAGGTACTTTTCTTATAAAATAACATATTAAGATGTTAAATTTTGGTAAAGTTACTTTTTCGTACATAAAGTTTTTTGATTAAATACTATTTTATATCCTAGTACTTTATGTTTTTTTCTCCATTACCCCTCCTGGGAGCATTCGGCTTCTACAAAGCATCTCCATTTTACACGAGTTGTTGCAGTTGTTGTCGCAGTATTATTTTTGCCTTGTATCAGTTTCGTTAATCGGTTGTTGTTGCAGCTAAAGTAGATGATTGGTGTACTGTAGCAGGTCCTAGGATAATGGGGCTGTGATCTGTCGTTGACTGGAAACAACGCCCTCTGTGTATTTGGTATAGTGGTGAGGAACCTTGCTAATCTTTGATTCCTACCTTTTTTCCCAAGGGGGTGGTGTAGGCTTGCCAGATGGCCGGGAATGAGCTTGATTGTCAAGATATTTTAGTGAATGTCAAGTTTCAAGCTCAAGCAATATTTGTCAAGCTGAAATTGAACATTTTCAAAATTAAAATTTGCAGTTGGTTACATCTAAAAAATTTCGTTTTTTGGCAGTAAAGTTTAATTGTTGGCAACATATAATTTTATCCCTGTATCAACACACATAATTTGACTCATCACTGTATTTAGTACGAACTAAGTCAATTTTTCCAAATTTAGTTTTCATTGAATTAAACTCGAACGGAAAGAATATAAAAGGTTTTTTAGTTTTATTTTTTCTAAATAAATTTTGTTATCGCTTTTAAACAATATTAAGAAATAACTTTCTATTTTTGTTGCTTTTTTATTGTTTAAAACATTTCTTTTGGCGCTTACTGTGCATACACCTATGTATGTTAAAAATATACAAACGTACATTTATAAGTAACGAACTGAATGAATTTTATGTAATTTTCCTGTAAAGAAATGACTGAATTGTTGAACTTTTTATGTTATTCTTGTTTTTTTTTTTTTTTGTAAGTAAACATCCTTTATTTCCGTTTTTAATAAATAAAGAATTTTTAATAAATTAAAAAAATTGATATTATTCCGTATTTTTAGTTTTTAAGCAAATATTTCAATTTGTCCAGTTCTCTTCTTAAAATCAAGCTCATTTGCACTAAATGTCAAGTTAATGCTCATATTGAATCTGGCAACCTTAGGGTGGTGGCTGTCTCACTTTATGTTTCTTTAAAGGTACTTTTCAAAATTTTATAACATGTTAAATAACGTAATAACATACATATGTATGTATGTGTTTATCCGAATTGGCATACATTTGTGGTACGAGTATAAGTTTTACACTTAAACAAAGATTTGTCAAGTTTGTCATCACGTCCATTACATCTGTCATGGGGGTGTAAGTGTGTAATTTGTTGCATGCAGTCGTTAGACTTTTCAACAAGTAAATGAACAAAAAAAAAACAAATACAAAAACAAATATGCCATATTGCGCCGACTAATAAATCATACTCGCTCATAATAGTATTCGGATTTGTATATTTGCTTATAAAATTAATAAATTCAAAATATAAATTCAAAATATAAATAAACAGCAACAATTGCGAGTAACAATTTTTCTTTTAATTTTTAAACTTGATTTGATAGCAATTACCACCGGCAATATTTCCACTTTCACTTTAATTGATCATGGGCCTTCGTGTGCTTATATCTTCATGTATTAATTGGTTGAAGTTGAACCTGAAGTTTTCTCTACTTTTTTTTCTCTACTGCATGTCTAAAATTTAGCTGATGTGGATCATTAGAAAGTGGAAAATTTTAAACATTTAATTATCATGTTGATATCGTATATTTACATGACAGTTAAAACTAAAACTAAATATTTGATGTGACTTAATGTAATAAAGTTCTATTTCGTTCTAATTTGTTTCATTAGCTTCTAATTAAAGCGTGTCATGCAAAACAGTAGTTGGATTGTAAACAATATTACATGACTATTGATGGATGGCTTGGAATCTACGAGAATGTATAAAAAAACAAATAAGGTGCAGTGAAAAAAAAATTGAATTTTTTTCTCAGGGAATGACATTTTCACTGCTTCCAAAGCATCTGTTCGAATTTTTTTTCAACTTTCTATGAAGTTAAGAAAATCCTGATTAAATTAAAAATGATGCAGTTGTGTCCTAGTCATAAAATGAAAGTTGTTCGCAAGGAATGACATTTTCATTACTGCCAAAGGATCCGCTAGTGCATTTTTTTGACACTTTAGGATCCAACTGATAAATTTAAATTTAAATAGGAATTACTTCTAAACATTTTTTGAAATAAAGATATATTTTTTTCTTATAATTTACATTATTTTTATTCAACCAATAATTTTAAAATTACTTTCACATACGTAAAAAATAAGTTCGTGGCTACAGGCGAACTTGTACGCCTTTTGGATGAGGAGCTTCTCTCCATTGACAAACAAATAAACAATACTAATTTCATATAAAATTAAAAATCATAAAAAGTTTACTTCACACAACAAAATAAAGATTGCTTCCGAATCGGTGAAAAGAAATCGAAAAATATTAAATCATGCAATGACAAGCCCATTTGTAAATCATTGGAAATTAACAAGTTTACTCTTGACTAGGTCTTGACTAGTACATAATTCATTATATATATATATATATATATATATATATATATATATATATATATATATATATATATATATATATATATATTCCCACATCGATCTTATAAGGAGCATAGGGTCTCAATTAATTGGCTGAGTTTTTGGTTGGATTGTTCTCAAAGCCTGTTGTTGGACACCACTATAGGTCAGAATATTCTCAATATCCTGCGAAAACATTGATTCACAAACACCTGGATCTTCTGTATATCTCGAGAGACAGCGTTCCATGTCTCGCAACCATAGAGCAGAATGGACTTGACATTTGTGTTAAATGTGTTAATTCATTATGAAGCACATAGTTAATATGTTGTTGCTTGAATAAGGCTTTTAGAAACTTTAAGTTTTATTACATGTTGGTGTTTTTTAAAACAAATGACTTTTTCTTGATTTTTAATCTTTTTTACAAAGTATATTTATTATTATATTTTAAAAATTCTCCCGGCTTACAATTCCATTATCGAGGATCTTTTTTGCAGATCGAACGAAATTCTTAGAATCTGTGTGAAAAACAAAAACTAAGACCTAAAACTTTTGCAATTCAGTTCTTGCTCCCCTTATAAATTTCACTATGATGTACCAGTAATTTATAAAATTACTTACTTATCTCTACCTTAAGCGATATTACTAGTCCTTAACTTGTTATTAGTTCTAGAAATTTTACATTAAATATAAAATTGAACTATTTAGATCTATTTTTATTGCCAAAAAAGTAAACAATCCCGTAAAAATTTATAAATCTAAATATTGTAGAAAAAAATAGTCGATTTTGATTAATTACTCGTACAACTAAAACGGCATGAAATTTTTAAAAATTATTTTAAAAATTTGTTTAAATGTATTTAGACGGCAATTTTATCCCAACAAACTCCGGCAGTGCTTCCTCCAAATAACGTCCTTGTTCATAATAATTATGAGAGACTTAAAAATATTTGCTAATAGAATTTTGATAATATCTCTAATTTTTTTTTTATTAATTTAATTAAATATTATTCAAGCTTGAGGTGTTATTTATTTAATTATCGATATTTCGATACTCATTGAGTATCATTTTCTTGAAAATGCTACTCAATGAGTGTCGAAATATCGATAATTTCAAATAAATTTGTTTAACCACTAAATAAGACCTCAAGCTTGAATATTATTTTAATCAAATTGTTATAAAAAAGGACAAAAAATATAGATATTTTTATTGATTTTATATTAATCAAACAGAATTTTCCTAAAGATGATATTAAATGAATAAATAATTTTATTTGAAATTATCGATATTTCTATACTCAGAAAAAACCGAATTTTCCTAAAGATGCTACTCAATGAGTATCGAAATATCGATAATTTCAAATAAAATTGTTTAACAACTAAACCAACTTGAACTTAAATAATATTTTAGTCATAATCGAATTTCTTATGAAAATTCGTTTTGGAAACATTTTCCAAATGATTATGAATACGACATTAACAATATAATTTTCAATTAAGTATATTTTAAGAAAGAAACTCATTGTAATGAACTTTCGGAAAAATAATTATAAAATCTAATTAATTTAAATGTACGGCAGTATGCCAACACCTCAACATCTGTTCAGGGTCCATAAAAGTTTTGACATTTTGACATAAAAAATAATGAGTGAATACAGACAGTTTCTTTTTAAACAAGAAATAATTTCTGTCACTTCAGAAAATGATTAAATAAAAAGTCAAGTAATACCAGCAATGACACAAATAAAGATTAAAAAATCAGAGATGGAGACAGCTTACCTAACCCTCTACAGCCCTTCCCAAAGAAGTAACACTTTAAGTAGAAGGCATTAATTGCTTGAGTGTTACTTCTCTTGAACAAAAAAACGACTCAATCATAACTAACGACCTGCGCAACTTAATCTAACTTAACCCACTTATATTAAGACCCAGTTAAGCTTAACATCTACCTTGGAATGAGTACACGAAAGATTAAAATATCATCTGGCGAAAACTTTAATCATGTGAATTGATTGAGCATTAAAATTAGATTTTCTCTTGACATTTTTTTCATTTTCTATTGGGAGGAAATTTCACTTTATCTTTTGCAACTTTGTTTGTCCCAGACGTTTTTATAAAATTTATTTGCATAAAAAAGATCATAGACAATTTTTTGGGCAACGTTTTTCTCCTATAAAAATTATAAAATAAAATAAAAATTATATAATAGTCAAAGGTGTAAATTTAGTCTAAAGTTCTACAATTAACGATGTTCATGCTTTTCTTAAATTGGGACTTGTTTGCGAAATTTATTGCATGAGAAGGTCCATCGATAGATTTTTTATGCCATCCTCTACTCCTATCGGCAAACAAAATTTAATTTATACAACAAATTTTGTAAAAAAGTCATCGTTTTAATCTACAATCAGTGAAGTTTTTAATTTTTATAATTTTGCTTTCAATTATTTCATTTTTTTATTTTAAGAATTTAGCCGAGTCATTTATTGAAAACTACTTAAGCTTGAAAGCTGATAATAAAAGCTATAATTAAGAATGACTTCTTTAGAGATAAATATTGTTTTCTTGAATAAGTTCATTCAGTTCATTACAGCAGCAACATGCATTTTAACAAAGAGAACAAAGAATATGACACCAGAACTATAATTTTTAATCTTTGAATTGAGCAAATCTCCTGGGTTTCCTTTTAATGGCATATTTTAATTGTCATTGATGGAAAATTTCATTAAGATAATTTCAGTTATCAATTTCCTTTCAATGGCATATTTTAATTGTCATTGATGGTAAAGTTCATTCACTTAATATCAGTTATCAATTGTAGTTGCCAAGTATGGAAAAAAATCATATTAATTGTTTGTCATGTGGAGAAAAGGGCGTGAAAAGGTGGGTTCTTATTTTCACAAAAATAATCGGTCTGCTATAAATCGCACATGCTTAACTTTTTTATCACCAGACAAATTACTGAGGTGGCCGTTAAATGTGTACATATTGATATACGATATACGATGGAAAAATTTAACAATAAAATCATAAATTTAATAGATTGTGTCTTAATAATAAATTTTAAAAACAATATTTTCATAGAAGAAACAAATAATTTTTTGAATTAAAAATATTACTTTCAAGTGATTAAAATTTTTGGTCAATAGTTTGTCAACGTAACTCCTAAAGAAGTCTAGTGAATGGAAGGAATGTAAATGTCAGGCCGTCATCTTTTTCAATTTTTTGCAATAAAGTCGACTGAAGTATTAACGAAAGTATTTCTTATTTGAAAATCCCTGACTATTATTATGGATTGAATATTACATCAATTCAATGATCCCCTGCTGCTTCGCAATGTATGATGGATTTGAGATTTCAAATTTTCTACCCTATAGATTGGAATAAATTCGAACAGCTGCAAGCATTATCTTGATAATCCATCTATCGTCCATCGTTCTCCAACTACATAATTCACGCCGTCTGAAATCAATTTGGACCAGTGAATCGAAATAAAAATCTCGCAAAGTTGAAATCCGCGACAGTACCAAATTTTGAACATGTCGAGGAATGTCCTGCTGGGGATAACTCCTATTTGCGTAATGAATGGTGCTTCAACTTGGCTTCCTTATTAGAATATTTCACAGATATTATGGTCTTTAACTTTTAACTTTGCCAGATGACTTATGAAGATTTCATATCCTGTTATTGGGAGAACTATACAATCGTAACATGGAATTAATAAAAAAAGAACAACAAACCTACATCTTCCTCTATATTGGCAAGTTTAAGTACATCATAAGCATTACTTATCCATTTAATATTTGTAGCTCTGCCAGGTTTGTATTCTTTTTATGAATCCTTCTGGATTCATAGTCACCTATGTTGTCCAAACCGTGGAATATTGACAGTTAAGCGACTGTTTTTCAACTGATAAACTTTTGATCCCTAAACTAAAATCACTTCTTGCCAGGCATACTGCCCTCTATAGCGATGGCATACTGCTTTGAACCAGCCCCGTAAGTCTCTGTCAAGCCAGTAGCAAATCACCGCTATATAAAATGAAGCAGAATTAACTTTTTAAATGCGTTTGTTGTTATTTTGAAGTGTTCATTTGCCAACATTTCATTGGTCGCTAAACAAAATTTTAAAAAATAAAACATTCTAAGCCTTGCTTACGCCGTATCCTATTTAAATCCGGCTTATTTCAATTTGTAGCCGAGTAATATTTTAACTAGAGTTAACACAAGACATCGCTGTCAATGATTTCTCCTCACGTAGTTATCGCTAAATGACTGCCTCGGCGCTTTGCCACTGACTGACCTATTAGGCCTTGCTAAAAAGTTCTTGTTGAATCGCCACTGAGTAGGTCATATTCCAGAATTTCATAGGAATACCTCCAGGCCCGTAAGAACTCCGAGTACATTCTCTTACAGGCTGTCATGCCAACCTAAAATACCCTTCTCGTTATAGATGTAGGTAATTCTATCAAAGACAGTCAACACTCTTAGCAACTTATTAGCACATTAAAAACCTGCCCCCAGTTCCCTCAACGGGAAGCAACGTATGCACATACTCCTACATACAAGTTGTTGTTCGCCCTTTGTCAACATTGTAATCATCAATGATCTTAGAAAAGTTAGTAATATTTAAATAGAATGAAACACATAATAATTGTACATTAGCAACTGTGAACACCTCATTCAATTAAGTACTTTTCAAGAATTCATGTTGCACGACATGGTGATGATTAAATGAGGCATAAGTGTGAATTAGAAGTATTTGCTAATCAACTTATGAGGGTGAAAATTTAATTTGTGGCAAATGCTTTGTTTGCATACATTTTTCTAATGGAAGCAAGAAAAGAGTGAAAATATTAATGTTCCGTTTAAGCGTTAATTTGTAAAATGCAAAATTGCAAAATATAATTATTACCTCTGCTGAATAAGCAAAAATTTTAATATAAATATTCATTAAAAATCATTATTCGAGACATTCTCCCAATAATTATTTAAAATTATTTTTATTTGTTGTTGCCTAAAGGGTGTATATGCCGGCATTCCATAGGCTCTAAACAAATCATTAGTACAATTGAGTGAATGGGTTTCGATTTTTTTATTATTATTTATTGAATCTTCAATTAAAATTGAAATTGCCAGAGGTATTATAAGTTGAACTCTAAAATCATTAAGTATTTAATTTCAGCCAGTGCCACATGAAAAAGTCAGCTTCATCTGCGATTGCCTTCACATCTCTCGTTTTTGGCTGAGGCCAAGAGTTTCCCTCTTTCTCAGCCGAAAGTTGAGTTTTAAATAATTAAGCATCTATATTATAGATTCTATAATAGATTATATAGATTATAGATTCTATAATCATGACTAGATCAATGACGCGCAGCCCATACCACAATTGTAAATACTAAAATCACATTCTTATGCTCTTTCATTTAGTTGTCAATGAGACAATGACGAATGAACATGTGACCGGGTCTATGCACTTTCTCTTTAGTTTTTTTTTTTTTTTTTTTTTTTTTTTTTTTTTTTTGGGGCACACAAGAAAATTAAACTTCAAATTAATTTAATTTTTTTTTAGGGAAAAAACGAATTATAAGATTTAAAAATTTATTTATGACTCAAAATGTTTTTGGCAATATGCAATGCCTCTAATGTTATAAAACATTTAGAGATACCTTTCAAGGTACTAAGAATAAATTCAATACGAAAGAAAAAGAAAAGCTTTTTGTACGGAGCCAGGGAAGTAGTTCTTAAAAAATTGCAACATTGTTGCCCTTGAATGTTGAGTTTGAATGATACTCAAGTTTCTTATGTATGGTAGGACATATTTTAAAACCTCAATTATACCAAAAGGACATCTAGATCCTTATAAATGCTTGAAAAGAACGATATTTTATTTTATCGCCTTTGAAGTATTTCTATATCAGATACCATATTGGTCTTAGGAGCGAATTGCATTGAAGAAGTTGGCAGTCTAGGCTTAATGTTGAGCCTAGAGTCAATTAATTTGAATTGCTTTCAATTTCATTCGAATTAACTTTGTGCCTACATACGAGTATATGCGATTTTCGTGTTAAACCCTAATCGAGGCAAATACCAAAGTAATTGCCTTCACTGTAGTATGGTATTATTAGTTTGTATTGGGGGCATGTTTCCCTTCGCAATGTAAAAGTACACACGTACATATGTACACATTTTTGCTCGTTCACTTATATCCTCTATGTTTTTATCCATTCTTAAAACAGTGAAATGTGTTCCTGCGATTTACGGGATGTGTCTTATAGGTTCACATGGACGTTTTTCAAACATGTTGCCTGATGTGTACTGATGAAAATGAAATACAGACATAAACACAGCTTAATACTATGTTCAGATATGCGCCTTAATTACGCAATTAGAACATTTACGCAATTAAAGCCTTAATTGAACTCAATTTACCATCAGAGAATACAATTAGTTAGTACTTAATTGCACCATAATTTAAGCCAAATTCTCAATACGACAGTGAGACTAGAAATTTCTATATGATAAAATTAAGTTTTATGAAAAATATATTTTAAGATCTTTTTGGAAACATATTTTGTATTAAAAATTGCTGAACTATATGTCGCATGCTAAATTCAATAGCTCAATTTAAAATGTAATTGCTTCAATTAAGCTGCATGTCTGAATATAGTATTAGTCCACAACAAATAATATTACATATTTAAAAAAATCATTTTAAAATACCCAGCCGCTTAGTCGGAAAAAAATATTTTAATTTTAAAGCCATATACATTATCCATTTTTGAAGATCATGAACTACAATAACAAAAAATGTGTTATAAAGCATATCGATCGCTTTCAGGTTAATGTAATTAAAAATTTTAAGCAAATTAACACGCCAAATGTACTCAGGCTTTTAAAAGTATTCCGTTCGTAAATTAAATACTACGTTGCAACAGTAAATTGAAATTTTTTTAACTGGAACAATGAAGCAGATCGTGTCCAAAAATATGTTAAATACGGGTCATATACAATAGTCACATAATAAAAGAACATCAATTAATTTGTATCATTATAGCGAAGAAAGTTTGCTTTTCTGTTGCAGCGCAGCTCTACATTTACGAACGCACCCAAAGCCACACATAGAGAAAAAACATGGTTGAAAATTATCATTACAGCCATTTTGTCAATCACATATAATTAAGCCAATAAAATAGTTCTCATTAAAGTATAAATTTTTTGAATTGAATTGAAGAAATAAAATGTTTTCAGGTAATTTTAAAATATATAAATAAAAATTATGTCAACTTGACTTTCAGCAAAGTTGTGAAATTCTACTAAATGATTATCGGAAGCTTAAAATTTTTGCTTTCTTAAGTATGACTGCCATTCATGTCACTAAAAAGTTTCGAGGTCAGAAAAGTGGTACCTGGCTGTATCATTATTTACCTCAATCGAAAAAGTTTCTTATTATTTATTAAATAAAGAGGGATTTTTTGAGAGCTTTCGGATTTGATTTCAAAAACACATAAAATTTAGAGAAATGTATGAAATCTCTATTTGAGTCGATTAAACGATCTATATAATTCAATGTTTAAAATTGATTTCATGTAAATGTTGTTTCATACGATAGGTGCAATTTTGGCATACTTTCTCCAACATATTGGTGTTAAATTGCACGATCTAGGTGGGCAATTGCTGGGCCCCAAACGTGAAATAAACTGTTCACCGAACTCGACTCTCAATTGGGCCATTGTTTTGAGCGCTGTGTGGCATGTGGCACCGTCTTGTTGAAACCACATGTCAGCCAAGTTCAGCTCTTCTATTTTGAGCAAAAAAAAATTGTTTAATCATCGCACGGTAGCTCTCGCCATTCACAGTAACGTTTCTGCCTTCGCCGTTTTGAAAAAGTACGGTCCAATGATTTTTCGGGATGTAATGCTTTTGGCTGCTCTTCACACCAAATACGCCAATTTTGTTTGTTCACGTATCCATTTAACCGGAAATGATCTTCGTCGCTGGCCACAATTTTCTGCAAGCGTTATTCGTTTGTAAGTCGACTCACAGTTAAACTTTAGACCAAACTGAAGATGTTTAAGATTGACATATTACACGAAAACAGCCGAACTGCCAAAAACAGTGTTGCCAAAAAGAAAGTTGCTAAAAAAAAATCACCCTTTACTAAATGAGCTTAGCTACAGGCATTAGTACATTGTCACTTTTTTAACTACATACGAGTACAGCTATAAATTACATTTAAAAAATTATTCAATTTATTTTCGTGGGATACTTTTTGTTTGTTTTGAATCAGAAAAAAAATTCTCTTTATACGTCACGCATTGTTCTCATATCAAAGCCAATGTTGGGGAACCTCCCAAACGGGAACTGTGCAAATTCACAAAGACGAATATTTTAGCAACAAATTGAGAATTTCCTTTCATTAATAGAAAACTTTATTAAACATCTTATACTATTATTTAATTTACTTTCGATAGTCTTATATAGACTCAAATAAGATTTTGTTAAGCAAAATTTTTGTAACAAGAAGATTAAGTTTCACATTCTTTAAATTATCAAGTTGAACTTTGTTTTTTTTTTGTGTGTATCCAGAATTAGATTTTTTATTGCTACTATGGAACCAATTTCTGACGTCCTTTTATTTATTTAACATTTCAAAATATAATCTTAATCCTAAAATCTTAAAAGAAACTTTCCTTTTCTCCCACTACTAATCGCATATAAATTTTGAAATTGTTTTCTAACGACTGCAAATAGAATTGAATTTTCTATTTAAATTATTAAAAACATGTTTTTCATTTAACATTGTTCGTAGCGAAATTCTTTCTTAATAGATTTATTACCTTTTTGTTTGAAAAAAAAACTAATTAGTAATAGAAGTTTAAAAAAAGTTAATGCCATTAAGTTACAAAATAAAAAAATACACATCATTCATACTCGTATTTGATATTTTGATAAAATATAAAGAATATTCGAAAAAAAAATTATTTAAAATTATTATTATGACCGCTAAGGTAAATCGCCAGTGAACTTGAAGCAGTTTGAAAACACTTTCATTTGTTGTGAAAATTTAATTATTTGTAACTTTAATTTTTTAAATAAATTTATAGCTACCGGGTCAATCGAACTCAGAAACTGGCCACCTTTAACTCTAATAAAACTATTATGATAGGCGAAACCGAAAATCTATTAAGTCTCCCAAACATTTCGATCAAAACGATTTTATAGATTTAACAATTTTTTATAACAATTTTTTAAACTGCTTCGAATGCCTTAAATTTGTTCAGAATCGGCCTATTCGCTCGATAGATGTTGTTATCGAAAATTTTCAAAAACTCCCCATATTCTTGTCAAGCCGGTATTCCAAGTCCGATTACTTTTTAAGACTTTTTAAGTTCGTCGATCGTAGGGCTCAGAAGAAATCGTTATTAAAAAAACTTCGCAAACAGAGATTCCTAATTGCTCCGAAAAAAATTCCCCATATCTCTATATTAGCGGAAAGTTCCAGAGGTGGTCTGTAGTGTCCACCATATATAGTTTTTAACTCCAATATAGAATGTATGTATGTAAGTATGTATTGGCATTTTTACTTTTTTATGTTAAATTTTTGTTTGCAAATTATATGAACTTCTTGGCAAAATTTTTCGTATTTTGTGTGAAATTCAAATCTTTTTATGACGAATTTTTTCTATTTTCTGGTAAAACTTAAGCTTTAATTTGTAAATTGTCGTGCTTTTAATGAATTTTCTATTGGGGTCGACTATAGTAAGCAAATTGTTGAAATTGAAGGCGGAAATACAAACACATCCAGAATTAAATTTATGCTAAAGTCTCAAATTATTTCAAGAGCTGAAATTGTTAATGAAATGTTTGAAATTTAGTATGTATTTCAAATTGTAAACGCGACTTTAATTTTTAGTTTTTCTTTTTTTAACTTTTAAATAATATCAGGTTTTATAAGCTTTTGAAACGAGACTCCACCATAATCATTGTTACATAATTGAATAATTTTAAGTAGATTTTTGTTTATCAAATAATTGAAGCCGGTTCACAGAGAGTAAGTTTTCTTGCCAAAATTTTGTGTTAAAACACCATAGTGAAAATAAGAAGAATAGAAGGCAATACAGACTATTTTGCAAACAAAAATTTGTGCTGGTTGTTTGCTTTCGAACTGTAGATCTTTTATCTCTTCTTGCACTGAAAGAAATTTCGTGTTTGGTGTTCTTGATTTGAATTTTGTGTTGTGGCAGGATTAAATAAAAAAATAATATCCTATAGTGCTAAAAGTTAGAGAAAATTTAAGATATAAATTATACTGGCATTATAGCTGGTTCTATTATATTTCGGGAAATAAAAACTCACAACTCCATTTCATATCAAAAATGTCTTAGAGTGTTATCTAAAACAAAAGAATATCCAGTTTTCTACCGTGAGCGATTAAACATTTTTATTTGCTCTTATTTTCTTCATTGTAAAACGAAACGTTCGGAAGGTAGAAGTCGCAATGTTAAATAAATACCCAGTATTTTTCCTGCAAATATCAAACGTGTCGTGGATTGGGCTTATCGTCTGCACCCAAAAAGGGCTTCAGTTAAATTTGAACTTTCTAACCGACTTCAAGAAACAAAGTTGAGTTCTATGTTAATCTGCATGTATTTTTATATCCACCGAAATTCTCGCCAATCGCATAATTTTCCTATGCGGATAAGATATTTATATTTTTTCGAATTTGTTAAGAATGTCGACATATCTGTACTGATAATGTAATTTTTAGTTAATTTGGCATAAGTTCCACTCCTAAATTTGACAATTCCGGTAAATAATTTTTTTATTAAGGAAGAAGTAGAGAGAAGTCAATTATTGCACTAGCACAACAACGGAACAGTACTGTTTTCGATGGTCGCACATACCATCGTTAACATCGGTCATGTGCCTGTTTCGTACCGCTTTTTAAGTGGCTATTAATATTAAGGAATATCAGCTATTTAATACGTTTTTGTATGAAAAAAGAAGGCAAAAAGACAATTATTTTTTTAGATATTTTATTTTTACAAAAATTTTTTTGTGTAGTTTTTAAATCTTTTGAACCATATTTCTCTCTTTATATAGAGAATAATATCCACACAAAAATTTTAAATCTGGAAATAACGCAAACTAATACTGACTTAAAAATAATAAAAAGAAAACTATACCATCTCAAAACGGGTATACAATATTTTGTAACCAAAAATGATTTTGAATTGTTCATTAAAAACCAAACGGAAAGAGCAAAACACACAGCAGCAAATGAAAAAGGAAAACAAATTAAGAAAATATATGTATGCACTGAAGAAAAAAGTATTCACCAAATTAGGAATTTTATATAATGAAAATTGGTTTGAAAATAAAACAGATATAGTATACCATCAGAAAGCAAATGGCTATTATCGTTGGGCAAAAAGTTTTCGTTACTCGTTAATAACCAATTATTTTCACCATTACAGGTCATAACAGACTTAGAAGAATGCATCCAGACAATTGACAATGGAAATAATGGGGAAAAATTAAACAGCCACAAATAAACTTGCATACAGGATTACTCAGTTCAAGAGAAAAAACAAGGAATTCCTCTAAAAATAAACTCATTATTGCCGTTTTTGCAAATTCAACGAAGTTTTTTAAGAGACATAAAAAAACATAATTATAACGCAATCAGACAAAGGTGACAAAACGGTTGCCATGCTCTTAGAAGACAAAAATACTTATCGTATTATGAAAACAGACCCTACTACGAAGCTTATTAGAATTAACAATGCTATAATCTTGGACCTGTATAAAAAAGAACATATACATAGATAGTAGACAAAAACTCAAACTCTTCTGTTCGGCAGCAACTGCCCCTAGAATCTTCGGATTGCCTCAAATACATAAAGATGGCATGCCATAACGACCTGCATGTAGCGTCATCTTTTCAAGTTCCATGTGGGAAATATACTTACAAATCTAGTATCGGACAAATATAACATAAAAAATTCATTGGATTTGCAGCAACGGATCGGAAAAGTAGAACTCGACAACAATGACATATTAGTGTCGTTTTGATGTCGTTTCCTTATTCACTAATATTCCCATCCACACTGCCATAAAAAACATAATGGACAAATGGAATATAATAAAAATATAATATCAAACAACACATAATAAAAACAACACAACCATCCCACGCTCTTAACTCTTGGATATTTTAAAGTTTTGTCTATATGAGAATAATTACTTTATTTACAACCAAATATTTGGTATGCCCATGGAAAGCCCCTCTCTCCGACGATTGCCGAGATAGTTTTGGATAATTTACTTGACGTAACATTGACTGCACTCTACAGCAAAGACATTAATATAAAATACGTAGATGATATTGTAGCTATAATCAACATTTATGACAAGGATGAACAGATGTCACCCTAAAATTAAAGTTATGTTAGAAGTTGAATCAAGAGGAGAAATTGCTTACCTGGATACTAAACTATATAGGGACAATAATACTATAACTTTTGACTGGTATTCAAAAAATATCTCATCAGGCAGAATTATTAACTTCAATGCCAATCAACCGAAAAGCCAGATAATAAACACCGCCAAATATTTCGTGCAAAGAGTTGATGACATTAGTGACCATCAATTCCACATACCGAATATTCAAAAAATAACTAAGATTTTAACAGCCGATAAAGTAGGATAAGCGCCGCCAATGCAGTATCGGTCGCATTAACGTTTAATTCTATCAGAAACAATATCTTCAGAGAACTGAAGGCAGTGGCAAAGAAAAAGCGTCCGTATTACAACAATATGCTCTAAATTCAACAGGATTTCTAGTCTCACCGCTTTGATAACGGGTCACTGCGCAATTCGCAGACACTTTAGGAGGCTAGGAATTCCCTGTAATGTGTTCTGGGTAGCTACTGTGTAATAGATAAGGAAGGGACGATCTCCAAAAAACCGAGGCAAATTGAAATATCCTTGAATACGATAGGGCCTGAGCTCTAAGACTAGACCTAAATCCCAAGTTGAATTAGGGCTCATAAAGTAATTTGTTTAGAGTCCTTTCCCAAAACTGAGTGCAGAAGAGACAACACCATGAGGGAAAAATGCATAGAATTGGTTATTATTTTTACTAGTTATTATTATTAAAAGTTTTTTGGGGAAATAAGAAAATTTCTGACTATTTTCAACACGTTGAACAACTATTATACGCTTAGATGTAAAATAATTACATGTAACAATTATTTATTAATTAACATAATTATCAAGTTAAGCTTTCGTTACAATCAGTTGGATCATTTAGGATCTAAGCCAAGAACCGATCAATCGATTACACCAAGACCTTCTAACGATAGAGAAACGCTTTCAAGGCTACATGAACGAACACATTATTGCTGATTACTGTTAGAGCGTTCAACGTCTTTAAAAGAGTCTTATAGAGTAACGTTTTGAAAACTTTATAAAACTAGAATCAACCATAAACTTTTTGGGTTTAATTGCAAAACGGCTTATATGTCTACTAGACTAGAGCTGGTACAGAAAGTTTAGTCAAAGTCATGAAGCATTAGTCTAGCATCATCTTCAGAATTGCTATTGTGCGGTGTAAAGATTCTTAAGCAAATCACAAAATAAATGTCTATTGCCTCGAATAAATTTAAAACTCATAATATTTTATACTTTTAAGGTGTTGGAAAAATTGGAGAATCTAACAGTGAAATAAAATCATGGCTTTTTATTGAGTCTTTTGAATTTGATAAAAAAAAATCTGAACTACTAATTAAATTACTTAATCGATAATTTTTCGACTATATACAGTATGACCCCTTATTTTCTTCGCTTTTTAAATCCCCATTTTTTATAGTCTTTTTCTAACAAAATTCCAGTTTTGCTTAGAAACCTAATTCAAGTATTTTATACCGAAAATAAAATTTCTCTTAAGCTTTCTGCGTTTTATTACTCAAAGTACTTATTGGTTATATCCCAGCAAACGCTTTTATGAAATTACCTTTTATACTCATTTCCTTTCTTATGTGAAATGAATTATTATATTTAATAGTGTTAAAGTTGATACAAATATTTTAGTTATTTGTTTTCATTAAATAGTTCTTTGAAGTAATTAGAGACATACATATAAGTATATGCAAGTATATTCGCACAATTACAAGTATATTCGCATAATTGGGACTATTAAGCTTATTCGCGTAATTGTTTTTCCCGCATAATTACCCAAAAATCTTGTAAATTAATTTGAGGCAATTATCCGTGGCTTCCTCTGAAAATTGTTTGTTCACCAGTTTCATGAAATTGTCTTCACTTTCAATTTCTTAATATGGATGGAAATCCATCCATCACGCAAATTAAAAAAAAGCTAAAGCATACTGTCTAAGCGGTGAAGTTTTTATCAATTTTCGGTTCTTATGCATTAGAAACCGCGTGTTATCCTTATAAACCAGTTAACAATCCCTACACTGCACGATCCAACTCGTTTTAATAATAATAATATTTTTTCATACTATTTTTTCGACCACTTTGTTTTAAAATATAAGTGATTTAATAATGGAGGTCTTTATATAAAAAACAAACTAATTTTATTCAATTCTTCAGGAATTTTTATATATACATATATGACTTATGTACATATTAAGAAAATATGATATACATATATATATATAAATGTCCTGAAGAAGACGTTCGAAAACGTCGAAATATTAAGTAAAATATGTTTGTTTTCTATAAAGAGATCTAAAGCTTAATTATTAAATAATTTATATTATATATAATAATTCTTAATTAAATTATATACGTACATATCAACAAACAAACAAATTTCAAATAATTCTAAAAATATATTGCAATATTTACCGGCAACAATAGTAACAAATGACAACATGTTGATTAGATTTTGTAGACCTTTTTTAGCACTAACAATAATAATAACTGTTATTAAGCAAAGCTTGTTACAACACCAGGCTGTCAGCGTGTTTTATTTGAAAATTATTTTATTTTCTCTATTCCAAAAATACGCACAAAACTGCAGCGCCATGTAAACAAATAATTTGACAACAGCAATAAAGAATAAATTTTCGAAATTGACCACAAGCACGCGATTTAAAACAAAAAAATATTTTACTTTTTTTGTAGTTATTGCAAAAAAATTTAAATGATTACACTATTTAAAAAAGACCGTTAATAAAATTACAAATGTATATAATTTAACTTCCGGTTCGCCGCCACTCAATGTTTGTCCTCCTTCAGGTCTAACAATTTAGCGTGAGTGTTAATATTTCTATGCAAATTTTTTTATTTATATACTTGTTTTTTAATTTAAACTTTTACGTTCAAAATCTAAACGATTACTGAAATTTTCAAAATCATCGAGCAGTCGAGAGGCGTTAAAAAACATTAAAAAGAAAATTGTAATAATAAAATAACACAAAACGAAAACACACAGAAAAGAATAATAACAAACGCTTTACAGAAACGACCGCTAACAAATAAATAACGAACAAAAACCAAACTGGATGCACACATATCGAAGATAAAGAATGATACACACACACCCATACACATGTGCCCATACGAGCACTACTGCAAAGCGATTACTAAAACAACAACAACAGAGAGTAGCAACAATAGCAACCGCCATACAAAGAATATGTATATGCTTCACATTATGAATCAGAGATGGAAATGTCTGCACAACTTGTGCCTTATTTTGTGCAATTAAAAATTTATTTGAAATATATATTTTTCTGTCAAGCACTAAAAAATAATTTTAAAAAGAAGTGGAAAAAGGAGCAAAGTAGAATATAAAGAATTTAGCTTGGGGATGCCAATTCTGCAACGTTTAACCCGCAAAGTCGAGATGATGATGAAATTTCAGGCAACACTCGTACATCAAACGAATGTTCGAAGGAATGGAAAAATTCTCCGCTTTATATAAAAGTGTATTAGAAAACTTGATGCAGTCAATGCCTCAAGGACCACACCTTGGCGAATTTTGTGTAGCCCTTTTCGACTTGCAGTCGTAAAAAAATCCTACTGACTAGTTCGTGTAGCGTTGGAAAGATGGACCCAATATTGGTTGACAATTAATTTCGTGCGACGGGTGCTTAAAATTTATCAGGTGGTAGGTCATGAGAGCCGTCGGTGGTACTTACTTCCTCCAACACAACGTTGATAAGGCCAGTGAAATTAGCGGGTAGAGATATAGTATATCAATGATATGCAACTTCTTTTGTCCTGAGTTGAAAGATAGGAACAACTAACCAGAGACAAGAGACCAGTCTGGTGCTAGGATCTTTGGATAAAAATTCAGTATTTTGGCGTATATTTGATCTTTTGTTATATGTATATTTTAAAATTTTTCTAGCAATATTCAAATTAATTCAACTTTTTTTAATTTAGAATTATTTGGCTCTTGTTAAAGAAACCCAGTTACAATTTAGTGGAAACGTTAATGCTAAATTCCTTGTGTTGCCTACTATTTTCAATAGGTTTTTAATGTGCAGTGCATTAATATACAGGATGACACTAGTGAAGGCCCTGCCCACAAGAGCATAGTGAAGGTCCTGCTGACACGAGCAGGTTTTGATAATTAGATTTAATATGTTCATGTTTTTGTATTTAAATTGTTAATTGTTATAAATTAAATCAATATCTGACAGACATGCAAAGAAATAAATTATAGAATTTCTACAAAACAATTTTTATTACAATTTGGTATTTATAAAACTTTTCAACTGTTGGTGTTCTTTTGGAAGATAAATATTATTTGTAAAATTTTTATTTTTCTCTTTCCAAATAATTTGTGAGTCTCCATTGTTTAAACTATATTGGAATTATTATTTTTAAATTTATATAATATGAATGTATGGTATGGTATGTTCAATTTTGTAAAATAGTTTTGATCTTAAATTTTCTATTTTAGATTTTTTATCGCATTTCGTTTTTTTTTTTTAATTTCCAATTCGCTCACACTTAACTTTTATAATATTTTTTTCATAAATTTTAGATCTTTGCACAAATCCAGAACTTATTTATTAATACTGATTTATTAAGAACTTATTTATTATCGATTTTTCGACAAATTTTTTATTTCTATTCAAATTTTGATTTTCGGCAGCTTTTTTGAGAATTTGGTTAACATTTTTTATAAATCTAGACTTGGTTTGTTTTGGAAAAAGTTGGACTTTCAAGCAATATTCCTATTCGTACTTAACTCTCTAGACGAAGTCTGAATAATTTCAAAAATTTCGCCCTTAATCGCGAAACATAATAATTACCATTATTGGTGAATCCTCCGGAAGTTCCCTAATAGCGTTTTGTTTTTATATATTAGTCCAGTCCAGAGATCTTAGCCTTACTTGTTCTTTATTCTAATTTAGATTTTATAAGAGTTATCAAAATTATCCAGAGATAAAAACGATATAGAAAATTCCATTAATGCTTGTTTATAAAATCTTAAGCGGCCATATCAGAGTTTATGACTTTTTTTTAAACCAAAAATCAAACAAAATAGAAGTTTTTTTTGTGAATTTTTTAAAAATATATTTTTGGACATGAAACTGTATCAAAGAAATGAGAAAAATTCTTTTTTCAAAGTAGCGTAAATCAAATAACACGTTCGTTACGTTTTTTAATTAAGACGTGGGATAATGTTTCAAAGTCAGAAAGGAAAATTCAGTTCATGTGCATTTTCATACTTGTCGGCAGTTTTTAAGTTGGGATGATTGCAGGCTAACGGCAAATCTCGACGTGTTTTTTGCCGTATCCCAACTGTCATAAAAACAGATTTAGCATAAAATCATCTCGAAAGAATCTTATGGTGATTTCTCTTTTGGCAAAAAATGTTTCATATATTTTGCCCCTCAGGCATATTTAAGTTCTGTTTTAAAAATATACGCACTTGTACAACAAAGAATATGTTCATTTATGCATATGTTGCATATAAAATATATAAATATGTAGCATGTTTTGCACTTAGCTTAAACATTGCTGAAAAAAATATTACCAAAAATTGAGGAAAATGTTTTACATGTTACCGCCATCCTCTCAAAGTGGTGCCTTGTTCAAACTCGCAATAGAACAAAAGTAGTTGCTCGAATTATTTAGTGTCCCGATATAAGATTTATTAAATTTTTTGAGAAAATCTTAATAATTTATTTCTAATATCATTTTACGTAATTTTTTCGAACTGTTAAATTTTGTTAATCTGGTCCAAGTTAGAGTCCTGAAAACCAACAAAGTATGTTAGAATGAAAGAGATAACTTTAATAACAAATATAATGGAGTTCGGTTATAACATACACCGGTTTTAACAACAATTTTATACAAATATTTATTACAAATTATTACGTTTATAGCGAAATTCAATTATAATGAACTTCGTTTATAACGAGAAAAATTTCCCGCTCCCACGTAGTTTGTTATAACCGAACTCCACTGTACATGTAAGTCTCATTCTAACACACTTTATTATTGTTGTTAAAAACGATATTTTTTCTTCATACGAAACTGTGTTAAATAGATGATATTCCCAAATATAAACATGAAATTTTTATATAAAAATTGTGGTGCAATTAAAACCAAAAAAGTACACTTGTTGACTTTTTGCAATATTAATTGAGCTTCTCTGGCATAAGCCCATCGTGTTTAGTAAATTCCTTTTACGTTACAAATACATACATTTGTCACAATGTTTGTAGACGTTGAAACAACAGCAAATGATTAATGGAATGAAATAGCCCCATTAACACAAGGAAGATTGTTCAACATACTCGTAAATGTCTCGCATTTGACTCTTCTGAATGATAATAGAAATAAAGTATATTTTTGTCAAATTTTATACGTGTGTAACTTTTCACTATTCTGCAGTACACTTTATTAGCAGAGTATAAAACACATCAGACGCAGTTTGTGGCGTCTTCTTTTGAAAAAAATGATCCATTTGAAATAAAATATTTATCGCTGTAATTTAAGAAATTGAACTCTTTTAGAAGTCTGTATGCTTTTAACTAATAAGTTTGGACTAATAAAAGAATAAATTCTCTATTGTCTATATTTGAAAGTATAAAAAATTTTGGTCTTTTTTTAGAAAAGAAAACGCCATTAGTTTAATAGTTGTGTTTTTCTTTCCATGGGGTTTGCTTGAATTTGGAGTGATTTTCCGTCATCCCTCGTCTTTCTTTGTATTTCAAAAAGTTGAAATGAAAATGCGTAGTTTTAATACAATTATTTTTGTTAAAAATCTAAATCCGTTTCCTGTTATTCGACCAATGCCCAACGCCCAAGAAACAATATATTTTGATTCAATTGTAGAATTTATTAATATTTTAAATTAATTGAAATAAGCTTCCAATAATTGCTAGGACTTTTAACTATACTTATGTAGATCCATAGCATCTGTTACATTAATTATATTTCTTTAAAAAAAATTGCAAAAATATTATTTTTATTTGCAATATAATAACAAAGTACCTCTTCTTTATATTACATTTACAATAAAAATTAATTTGGATAGCGCTACATGCCGCACAAGCGATTTGAAGAAACTCTCCATCGGAATCCGCAAAAGTTTTGGAAAATTGGACTTTTACATAATGGTATTGATAGATTTTTCAAATGAGCATAAAATTTCAATGATATTTCAAACACAATTTGTTTAATTTAAATGTAAAGATAGTAAGCGCTTAATGAAAAGCTTCTTAGATTAATCTAGACGAGGCTTCTCCTCGTACAAAGTAGATATTAGTTGCCCTCTATTTGAGAAACTGAAAAACTGAATCATCAAATCTTGTAGGGGTCACTTTGGCATATCAGCCAGAAGGTTACGCTGTTAGAAGAACATTATTATTTGTTATTATCAGCAGAGCTGCAATAGGGAGAGAAATTATCAGAAAATCACAGTCTTCTGGAAATTTATGTATGTGTCTTCATGACGATGGGAGTAGCGATGGACAGCGGTATACTCGAATAAAAGTCAATACAGAAATTAAGCACGACCGCCTGACATTGGAAGTTCAGCATTCGAAATGCTCCACAAATTCTACTACGACGGAATGCCTTCACACAGGATACTTGTACTCGTTTCACTCTGTTCCATGTATAAAAATAATATGTAATTCGGACCAAAAACATGTAATAAGTCGTACGTCTAATATATTTTAACTATCTTGCGCTCGAGGAAGCAAAACAAACTTTCTTTGCTATCAAGCCTTTATTATTAATGACGTGACCATTGGCTTTATTATTAATGACGTGGCATTTAGGCGTGTAACGAGCCACTAATCCTTGATCGTAATTTACATCAAATAACGGCACCCATCAATGGCCGAAACTCGATCGTACTTACACAAACAAATAGTTAAGCTCGACAATCGCTATTTTGATTACCAATTCCGAGAGTTTTCTTGTCGCATTATGTTTACTTCAGGTCCCAATTAACCGATTTTGATGAAACATACATTCTGCGCTAAAGCTCGTTAACAAATTTTAAGCGCAAAAAAAATGAAAATCAATGGACGAGCTTTTTTGCGAAGATGGCTCTTTGGTGATAATAGACACACACATGCTTATATGCAAATTTTATAGATCTTTATATCGAATCTGGCAAACATACGAGTACTTGGTGATTGCCTAAAAATCTGGTTCAAGTACTGTGGACCCTACCACTCTGGTCATATGTTTTTTTTTATATTTAATGATTTATTTAGTATTATAAATACTTCCAATTACATATTTGATTACATGTAACATAAAAATGTTTGCTGGTGTTAGTGCATGTGGCACCAAAAAAAAAAAAAAAACGATCTGCATCCAAATCAAAGAATGAATGAACGAGCAAGAAGATTGAATTAATGAGTCGTGTAAATGTCCGTAGCTTTTAATTAAATCATGAATATCCAAAAGAACAATAAATTGTACGTTGTCCATGCGGGACTTAAACCGTTTTCATCATCGATCCGTACATCAGTCATATGAAATGTTCGCCACAATATAATTTGTTTGTGGTACAGCGCCAAATTGGACAGACTAGACTAAAAAATTTCGTTTTCATTCATTTAATCGTTTTCGTTCGATGTTTGCCTGAATAAATGGTTTGTTTGCTTTAAAATATTTTTGCCGGTTGCAATATAAAAGGTATTTAGAACAACAACAACAACAACAACAACAACTATTTCTTTTTTTGCTTTTGCCGTTTTAATTATCGATGTCGATTATTTTAGTATATTTTAGTAGATTTATTTATTGCCAAATCGTAGAACTTCTTCTTCTTCTTCTGATAAAAGTAATGGAATTTCCTAAATTCACAAAATGATTTCATATCCATGGAATTAAAAAATAATAGAGGCAGGTCATCAAAAAATGCATTCATAGTCGATGTCAATCAAACTGTTTTTATTGGAAAAGTAATTTTTCTCGTTAATATTTGAACATATTTTCACCTATGGTGGTATTGCCTCCCCATGTGTATGGACGGCACAATCTGGATGTCCAATTCTCACACACTTCGGCAACAACTCGCCGTATGTTGTGTTCTAATCGCTCAATAATTCCTAATTTATCGATTTAGACAAGTGACTTCAAATATTCCCAAATAAAAAAAATAGAATGGGTTCAGGATCATCTATTCGTTCAATATCCCAATTGTTCCTTTGGGATATCCCAATAGAACAAATTTTCAATATTAAATGTTATTTTTAAATATCGATTTTTCGATACTCATTGAGTATCATCTTCAGGATAATGTTCAATACACATTTTAACTTCCCTTCGATTAGAGAGAGAGAGAGAGAGTTAACTTGTTGCTGCGTTTAGCAAAAGAGTACAGACCTCGTTATGAGAACAAGATCAAATTGAAAAATAACAAAACACAACAATTTATGCTTTGAAAGCGATTTTTGTGTGGCATTAAAAAATCTGGAAAGCCTGGGTGTGTTTATATGCACACACACATGATCAATTTTACGTGCACACATACATATGTATACGTGTAGAAGTGTATGTGAATGCCAATAAAACTACTTATAAATCAATTAAATTATTTTGCTTCATATTTAACTTCATTATATATAATTTAATTTGTTTGAGAATGTAATAGCATTGAATTTGTTACACTTTATTAATTTATTTATACATGTACATGTTATTGTACAGATTGGGGCAAAAGTAATGTCTTGTTTGACGGTCAACAGGCAGCAATTTGTGGAGGAATCTCACTTTCACTTTCTTTGCAGCGAACGTCTGCTGATGCCTAATTGTGTACATTGTGGTTTCTCTCTGACGTCCTGGTTAGCAAAAGTTCGGACGAACGAGCAGTACAAGGACATGTGTCCAGTTTACGCAAAGCGACCAAGCATATGCTTAGTTATTCGCGTGCATGGTACAAGATCACACATTCACTTCCTTATACTAAAGGTCTTTTGCAGTTGTCTTGGGGCAAATTCAGGCTAATGAGAGCAAAAATTAAATTGACTCTCTCATGAGAGTTACTGAAAATTGCTGAAACACGAAAAACCTTAGTTTTTAGTCCAATTTTTTTGTTGGTCCTTTTTGTGATTTAAGTCGCTTGCCTAAATGCCTAAACGAATTATGTGCATTGGCGACTGAAGTTCATGAAGTCAAAAATTTGCATTATTTTCCATCTTATCTGTTTAGAAACCACTTTTTAATATCAAAGCGGATAGTTATTTTTGTAAACAAAAAACAGCTGATCATTTTATTCTTGTCCGAATTCGCTCCCAAAAAATTAAGTTCATGCGCCTGTTGACGAGAAGAGAATTGGAATTAAGTATTCTCTCACGAGCCTCGCACTTCCACAAATATTTTCGTCTGGAAGAACTGCTGCCAGAAGTGAAGATTTATTTGCAAATTGAAGATATTGTACCAATAAATGACAAAATGCAAAATTTAAAGGTTTTTGGCCAAATATTTTGATATTTTAAAACGATTATTATGCAAAAACTTTTTGCTTCTAGTCCCAATTCGCTCCTATCGTAATGCCCACAGTTAATTTTTGTTTCTTTCAGTCGTTGAATAAATTTCCAATTCGATAATCTGCCTTCTCTATATCAATGTGAGTCGTCTAGATTAAATAATTTAATTATTAGTTGCCGGTATTTCAAAATCTGACTTGAAAAATTTATTTGCTTTGAAATTTTTTCTCATCGCCGAAAAAAACAGCGAATAATTGTTCATAATTTTTGGTACTTTTTTAATTTTTCTCCTAAAAAATGTGTTTATAATAGAAAATTGGAATCAATGATTATTTTTTGTTTTACATTCATAAAATGTAAAAAGTCAATGAAAATTTTTTTGAAGATTTTTTGTAATGAGATGTAGATTTTTCAGTTTTTTATCAAGAAATTTTTGCTGATTTTATCTCATAAAATTCTGTCAACATTGTCTGGAACGCCTCTCTGGCATGCACGGACAACTTGAGTGACTTCGTTATCTACCTGGAAAAACGAAACGTTTATGAAACTTTTTTTTTCTGTGCAAAATAAGGTTCGTGATTACAGATGATTTAATTACTCGAACCATTCTTTGTTGTCTCTGTCTGAAGGAACGAACCAGAAATTGGCATGTGAACTAGAATTTTTCGTCAGTACTATGGAACATGTGCACACTTTGTCATCTCTCGCAATATCTTTCCTACTTAAGAAAGCCCAAAATTTCAATTGCGCGATTGCTTCTAGGCCTTCGGGTCTATTCTTTTCAGAAATTTTACCCATTTCTATTTTTAAAGTGTAAAAGTTTTATAAATCCAAATTCAGACTACGGTGGTCTTGGACGGCATGTTTTTTTACATCTGACTTGTCAAATTTTCCACATGTCATTTAAAAGTTTTGAAACATTGCTTCAATAAAAGTCAGATGAAAAGATGACAAATTTTCAACTAGACCGTGTTCTACCAGTATTTTCATCTGGCAAAGCGTTTGGTATCAGCTGTTTTGGCATAAAAAAAATGTCAGATGTAATTGCATATGTTTTGTTTGAAAGTAAAAATTATAAATCGTCTGCAAATAGACAATTCTGGCAGACATGCGAATTTAAATAAGGGCCGTACAGCTTAAAAGTCAGATGTAACAAAGTTATCGTAATTTTAATCTTCTCTCATCGCTTTGTCGCCTTCATTGTAGTTGACTGTAGAAACTTTCGCATGTTCCACCATTTTCTGTCATTAATTTTCCCTTGACATTGTGCATTTAGAGAGTGTTTTTCATCAAATGCACTTAATCAATTATTATAAAATAATTCCAAATTAAAATTCGTTTAAGTGTCTCTGAACTCATGTAAAAGTAATTACAAACTGTCAACTTTGTCACACATACAATGCGACGAATAGAATATTTTCCATTTTCTTTTATTTGAATTTTTATTATAGCAAAACGATAAATAGAAAAATTTTTAATTTTATTTGATTAACTAAATATCAAATGGAAAACTACAAATCGCACGTGGGTGCAATTTAATTATCTTAACAACAACACGAAATTTCAAATGTACATTAATAATATATATTAAAAATTGCTACAAATATATTAATATTTTTTTTTAATTGCAACTGCAAATTATTTGTAATAATTTAGCAAAAAGCTATAAACAAAATTTTGTTTTAAAAAGAAAAACTTTTGGTGGAAAATTTTCTAATCATATTAAAAGATGAATTAGTCAGGGCGTATTCTTTTCCGAAAAATGTAACATTTTCTTGGTCAATTTATAAAAAGACATAATCTATTTATCACTCTAATTTAAAGAATTTTACGAGTACTCCTTTACAGGACTGAGTGCTCATTCCTAATAAGTTCTCGCTTATTAAATAACGTGACCATTTTCTTTGTAACTCAAACCGGGACACCGCAAAATTACCCAGTTTTTTTTTATCAAAACAGAACTTTTCAGCAGACCTTCCTACACTGACAGTTTTGAACTCTTCAAGTGACGAACAAGAAATATAAATTAAAAAAAATTGCATTTACTAAATTAAAGGCATTTGACAGTATTGGAAGAAAAAAGTTGCTGTTAAAACAAATTTATTTAAATTAAAATCATATTTTAATCTCGAAGATTTTTTACAAGGTCATGTTTTAATTCTTGGATTGCTTCACACGCCAAGACATTAACTACAATTGCTTCCGTTTTCGTACGAGCGCATCTAAATTTCTGATCAAAATAGGCTTGTGTTAACTTTGATGCACAATCGTTTCAGCGAAAACTGTGATTTTCTTGCACTGTCTGGTAGGCCCAAACGCCTTCCGCAGCTGCGATGTGTAAATCCATTGATGTTGGATCGTCCAATTTGTTAAAAAAGTTTTTCATTGAAGAGCTTGAAGCGGCGACATCAGCGGCGGCACTATGGGAGACACTAAATTCTGTTCGACACTTTTCACACCTGACTACGGAAGGAGCATTTATAAGTTCAATAAGAGGATATTTCGTTTTTAAATTGTTACTAAAAGCACATTTACGTTTAGGCATGTTTACATACCAAAGCGTTTGAACCAACACAATATTTTTTCTTTTAAAGACTAAACTTTTAAAATGTTTACAAGCTTTTTTATGCAAATTTGAAGAAAAACAAATAAGCCGATTAATAGTTAAAGTCGACGTTGACTCGGGCGGCGGGTGCTAGATTTTGTCGTTTTATACTTTTTGATCTACACGAGCAATTTGAAAAAAGTTTGCTTTTTAATAATTTCTTGTTTAATCTATTGCCTTATTTTGGAAAAAAGTACGGAATAAAAATGTTTAAATTTTATACACTTTCAAACATGTTTATTATGCTACAGCCACCTTCAGGGACACCGGGACGCTGAACCGGAAATCGGGACTGTCCCGCCGAAATCGGGACGGATGGTCACATTATTATTAAACAGCACTAAGTTTCCTTTGTTTTCCTTAAAAGGATAACAAACTATAAACTTTGTTTTGAGAAAACGCTATAAATGTTGCAAAGAAGATCAGAAGTTTATTTTATCATAAAAAATTTCCAGTGATGTTAATATTTCGTTGCAACCACATAATTATATGTTATAAATCGCCTGAAAAGTGTGAATGTTGGCAAAGAATGCTCAATTTTTTATGTGTTTTTTTCGAAATGTTAAATGTAACATTCAGCAACAATTGTTGTCCTATTGTGAGCTTAAAAAAACCATCACTTAGAAATTATTAAGGCAACATGTAAAACATGTACATTTTTCATGTAACATTTGTTAAAAAAAAAATTCTATTAAAGAATTTACTTTTGTAGAGAAGTATTTTGTAGATAATTATTTTACCTATTATCTTCTTTTATTTGAGTACAAGGTGGCGCAAAAGTAAAGTCATAATTTGAATTGGCAGCCATTTTGTTATAAATGCAAAACAAACAAAGCCCCGTTTTCATAAAAAGTTTATTTAAAGTGTAATATTGATGACATTAATTGGAAAAAATTACATCTCTAAAATGGCCACCTCCCGATTTAATGCATAATTGCGATCATTTTACTGCATTTCAAATTATTTCTTGAAAACCCTTTGGCCCCAATTTTCTGTTCTTTCCTTCGGACTTGCAAGGTTAACGCGAGATTTTGAAAAGACCCTGAAGAAGTCTGGTGTTGTTAGATCTGGCGATTTGAACAGCCAGTTCTCCAAAAAGGAGAATGACTTGACCTGGAAATCAGTGTTTAAAAATCTCCATCATTGTTAGAGCTGTGTGAGCGGTTGCTTCATCCTGCCGAAACCAATAATGGTCCAGACCCAATACAGCAACGTGCGGCAAAAAATGCTCATTTAGCATCTGCCTAAAACGCTCATCATCTACGGTTATGGTGTTGCCATCGAAGTCTTTAAATAAGGGCCAATCACTTTTCCAACACAAACACTGGACCAAACAGTCACTTTGAAGGGATGCAATGCTTCCATGTATTTCATGTTCTATGTGCCCCAAAACTCAAAAACATAAATAATTAAATGGAAATGGGCTTCGTCGCTAATTATGATTTTTGGTATGATATCATCCTCTTCTTTCGCAAACAGAGTATGACAGTAAGTTTACCTTGTCCGACGGCCAGCAGGCAGCAGCATTCTGTTTGCACAGTTTGCAACAACAAATCTTTCACAACATTTTCAAATCTTTCACAAAAATTAGTTGCAAAGAACGTCTGCTGATGCCTAATTGTGTATGCATCGTCGTCTCGTTGGTGTTTGTGAATTCTCTCTGACATCGATCGGCAACAGCAGCTTTGTTCTCGATCGAACGAGCCTGGCTATTGCTTGTGACATCTGTAATGCATCCAGTTTGCATGCGACGCTCACGAGTGACGTAAATCACGTTGCGACTGAAAATTTAACAAATAGTAGTAACAAAAATTCAACGTTCTTGAGGTGGCCTATTGACAACTAATTCTCACAACGACATTTGACGCCATTCGCAAAAATGGCAGACAATTAAAATTATGCCATTAGTTTTGCGCCACCTTGTACATATATATCTTGCTTTGTGTGCCGAAAAATGATAAATTTGTTTTAATATCACAAATTTTTTTAAATGTTGATATATCGAAAGTACTTTCCAACAAGTTCACCAGACAATTATGACAATTATGAAATTTTCCCCGCTCCCAACAAATGTTCTATATTATTATTTTAATATTATATCAAGATTAAGTTCCAATTAACGTTTGTACACTTTGTAACACAAGGCGAATTAATCATATTAAGTGTAATTTATTAAAAGTAGTTTTCAGCTCACAATCAATCGAATCTTTGTTTTTTCATCACACACAAACATACATACCAGCTGCTACTTTTACCGGCGTCTCCATTCCCAGATCCAGCATAATTCTGATCATCACTAATCCACAGTAGTCGTATGCAAATAAACTTGACGGTGTCATATCAAACGTTATTCAAATACAAGTTGATTTTATTTTTACAACAAACAATCGAGTAGAACAAACTTCACAGCTGGGACAAAGACTGAAACTAATCCAAGGTTTTCTTTAGACAAACCAAAAGTCACAATCACTAAGTGCTCGCATGTATTTGCCCAAGTCGAATGTAACTAGAAAAAATGATAGTTGAATGCGATAGAAATAGATTTCCATGCCCACAAAAATATCAAATCATCAATTGGTTTTAAATGAGCTTGAAAATAATCGTAAGTCTCAACAAAAAGCTAAAACGAAATGAATGAATAGAAAATTGTATTTAATTTATTTATTTACTTTTTTTTGCTTCGCAAACCTAAAAAAATTGAACAAAAAATCAATTCCTTTTCGGTTATTTTTATGACAAAAAATTGAAATTATTGCTAAAGTCAACTTAAATGTAGTCGGTCGCTTTAGTCGTAATTAGTGTTAATGATGCATCTCATTATGATGAACTTTAAAGTGTTTCACATAAAAATAATAGTCGTCATCCTCCAATTTCTACTTCGCTTAAATGGAACAGCATTTAATTCTTTATGCAAGCAAATGAAACAATCTGTGGGTGTCGGTTGTCAATCGGTCTAATGAAAAATTCATTAAATTATATAATGGCCATTCATAATCAATGTTTTCTTAACGCTTTTCTATATCGTTTCTTTGTGGGACAAAAAAGTTCAACTCATCATGCTCTCTTTGAATCTATAATTTTTTGTTATACGAGTTTATACCTTAGAAATATTTGCGTCATATTCCCACGAAATCGTTGAATACCTCAATCCTTTTGTATTAAACAAATTAGAGAGCAACATGTATTTAGTTGTTCCACATTATATGATATGTACCCTTCACCATGAAAAAAAAACTAATAGGTATGATAAGGCAAAACTTCTGATTGGTTCCACTGGGTGAATTCAGGGTGGTCCTTATCAATTACACTTCAAATCGACCCACAAACCTCCACGTGGTGGTGCCTGGGCGATGTTCATGGCACCCGTCAAATATCGACGAATTCTGAGAGGCGTCTGCAGCGTATGTTCCCCTAGTTGGGGCGGCTGCACACGAACGTCTAATCTTGTATTAAGCATTTTGCTATATAAATTTGTTTTACACTTACCCAGCCTGTTGGCTTAGATGGCGGCCCCATCATCAGTATAGGATACAGTAGGCTAATCACCTGCTTATCTGAAAATATCCGATTAATGAAACCTCAAATAATATGAATGAGACTACCTATGCTCTTAAAAGAGTTCTCCGAGAAAGGTCGAAAAAGGCAAATTTTCAAATTGTTTTATAAATAGTAGAAACCTAAAATTTTCCAAACTTTTAATGTGAATTATATTTTTGAAATTACAAAAACATATTTTGATTATACGCGGGCAGGTCAATAATTTCGTGACTTTTTTTAGTAAAACACAGGTTTTTGGTATAAAAAAAAACAATTTATTTTTCCTTTGATCTCTATACACTGTGTCCAACGTTTCTGTAATTTTTTTATCTTATCCAAAAATAAGACTTGTCGATGTCATCAAAATAATTATTTGTTTATGTCAAAACTCTTATCGCCGAGCCAGGTTTACAAACAAGAAATAGTCGCTCCTGGCTAAATCTTGAGAATAGGGAGGATGAGGGTGCTATGCGTAACCTAATTCATGGAATTTTCATATGGATGCACCCTTGCATTATCCTCATGGAAAAATGCATTCTTCTTGGACAAATGCAATCGCTTTTTTCAAATCCTGACTAAATCGATCCAATCGCTATTGATTGTTTTACCCTTTTGGAGGTAGACAATGTGGATTACATCGCGTGCATCTCAAAAAACGGTCGCCATGACTTGGTCTTCTTTGGTGCCGATTTAACCCGAAAAACCAGCTGTCTTAATTGTAGATTGGTCTCTGGAGTGTTGTGGTGGATCCACATATCGTCCACGGTTACAAAACGGCGCAAAAACTCGTCCATATTGAGGTTGAATAACGCCAAACTCTCCTGCAAAGTTCTCACGTGATTGCGTTTGTGGTCGATTGTGAGCAAACGCGGCTCTAATCTTGTAGAAAGCTTTCTCACATCCTAATGATCAATGAAAATTGAAATCAGTGTGCCATTTGATGGTTTCAGCAATCTCTCGCACTTTCAGCCTCCGATCATATTGTGAATTTTTTTCAATTGTTGCGGGTATAGTGACCTCAACAGGATGTCCAGAACTTCCAACATCTTCCGTGCTTATAAGCCCACAGTGAAATTTAGTAAACCACTTTTTTACCATTGAACTCCAATAGTATTTATCAATCTTAGCCTTGGTTTGAGTGATGTTTTTCTTTTTCCTGTAAAAAATAATGCTTAAGGAGAACACGAAATTCACAATTTGCCAGGGATGGTCAGCTCTCAAATCGACTCTCAAACGAAAGAGTGTTTCCAACTCAAATACCATGCGAACATGTTGGTCCGACGCTTTCTACTTGTGAGTAACTTTTCCATCTAAAGCAACGCCACAATCATGCCTCAGCCAACATAATAACTGGATTAGCACCACCCCCCCCCCCTGTGAGGATGGGTTAAAAGAGGACAATATGACTATTAATGAAAAAAAAACGGTCTAGACTTCATCAAAAAATCCCAAGACAAAAATCAAATGCTTTATAAAACAAACAATAAGTACATCCTCATATTTGATAGAAATGATTTAAGCTTTTGATCCAACAGTTCAAAGTGGGTAAATATGTATAATTGTATTTAAGAATAATTCGGTATCACCTAAACCATTTACAAAATTACATTGAAATGTTCCACGGCAAAGCTAAAGTGTATTTCAACCTGCTTGCAAGTACAAACCTCCCCAGCAAGCAGGATAATAGATGGCCTTGCAGGATAATGTGTCCAAAAATTCCACTATACTCCATTATGTCCATGTATATCTTATACGTACATATATATCGATGAATAGTCCACTAAGACATCCACAAGGGTAGAATATAATTTTCGGAAAAGTTTTCATATTAATCTTTCGCGATATTAATTGTGTATTTTTAATGTTTTGTACCAACCCAAGATCATATAATTCATTTAATTCAAACTATCATCTAAAGTAACGATAAAATTTATAATAAACAAATTTTATTAACGCATGTCTTGAAAGAAAATAATTTTCTTTTGTTCTGAATAAATCTTGAATCACAACAAATTTCACAATTTCGCCATGAAATGTGTCCTCAACTGAATTTTAAAGACGACAAATTGAAAATTTCTGTAAAGACAACTTCCATTAAGATATCTATAATGACTATCTAAATAATAAAAAATATTGTAAAGCAAAAAGAAATTGTAACACAAATATTTGTAATTGCATTGTTGTTGCACAAACTCGTACCAATACTAATGTCTGCTCATAAAGTTGCATACAACACCGCAATGTAAAAATAATAACGTAAAAAAAACTCACATTAGTTACTCTGTCATGGTTATTTGTTAATTATATTGCATTTTAAATTTGTTGACATGTTTGAGTCTAAATGAATGTGACTAGTCAAGTTGTTTCCTTCGTATGTCATGCAAAAAAATAGACACCCCTTTCTTACACTTCCATCTGCGTGCAATGAAAAGCAAAGCATTTAACAAATGGCAGCAATATGTGTTGAGTTAAATTGTTATTGAAAAAAGATTATTAATTAAACTGCCAGAGAAATTAAAAGCGAAAAAGAATTTTATTAACAATCCGTGTTATTGAAGTTGTAAATATTATACAAAAAAAAAAGTTGAAATTTCAAATTATTAGTAGGCGAAAAAATTTTATTTAGAATTTTTTTTTTTATATAACCTTTCTATTTTAATCTTCGATTTTTTATATTTTCTAGCTGTAACCACATGAAGAAATATCTTCTATGTAAAATCCAGATACTCTCTATATTACTTTTCCAAAAAATTAGACTGAATTGTTTTCTCCAGCATTCTCGTGTAGGTGTGACCTTCACTTTTATGTTTATTAAATTAAGTGTATTTGAAGTAAAAATTATATGGAATACTTATGGCAATATCCGCCTAACTGTTATTTGCGTTATTTGTTTGTTGTAGCAATGCCAGGTTTATACAGTTTTATAAATATAATTTTGCAGCTGGCAGCACTATGAATAATTTATACAATCCAGCCGAGACAAAAACCAATATTTTCTTACCACTGAACAATTAACAGACTACCACCTCCCATGTGGTGTTCACACTTTCTTAGAAGTTAAACGAAAATGATTCTTTAATTAAAGAAAAAATACAAATGAAGATGTATTTTAATAAATCGATACGCAATCGCACATTTTCGTTTAAGAAAACATTTCTAAACGTTTGCAATTTGTGTGAAAACACTGACAGTTCCATACAAATTACAAATGCTTGAAAACTATTCGCCTCACTAATTGATGCTCTTAGTATGGTGGATTTAAAATAGTGGCAAATTCGTATAAAGTTTTAAAATCGTGGTGAACTTCGTAAATTTCACTGCATTTTAAAATGTTCCCAATTTTTTATCGCCAGCTGAGTATGAGAAAATACTAAAAAAAATAAATAGAAGAGATAAATTAAAAATATCAAAATTAATTAGTAAAACATGTTCTAAATAACAGAAAAAGCAAAAAAAGTTAAACATTAATTTGTTTTTTGGTTTCTTATAACATAAGAAATATTTTAGCTCGCTTCTTATAAAATTAATCATATCAAAAGGTTTAAAATTTGTATGAAAAGTACTGGGAGTTCGACTGATATTTAATGCAAATTGCAAATGCTTAGCAATAAGTTGCCTTTGATTACCTGCTGGAAAAATGCGATTGTTAAATTAAAAACATAAGGCTTATCAATCAGACAAATTGGGTAATCAAATTGCTTAACTCTACAGCAAGTGTTAAACACATAGAGCAATTATCGGTAGTTCTGAAAAATAAAATTGAAATATATGAAATTTATACATATATGTATACACAGTATATATAAAAGTATTTTTCGAACGAATCAAATCATCAGTAGACTTCAGCCATAATTTTTTTAAAGGGCTCAAACTCATGTGGTTATACAAAAACTCACACATATAACATCAAAATTTCAAGAATTTAATCATATCCTTCTACTTATGAATTACAAAACATATATCGATAGAGACCTAGAAAACTTTTATGGAGTTTGCCAGTTAGTTCTCCCTGCATAAGGTCTATGTATAATTAATTTCATTGTACGCATTTTACAAGTTCGGGTCGATGAACAATGCCTCCTCATAGAGAAATATATGACAGTAATGATTTTTTTAAGTTTTTTTTGAAATTCATACATTCTACAATATAATACATGATACAATAAATAGATATTGGCTTAGTGAGATGTTTATTATCATTGAGTTTTATTGAATAAATGTTCAAACATGTGAAGTACCATTTTACTTTGCAATGAAGTTACCATACTAATATCTGGGAAGATATTTCAATACTATATTTATACAGCAAAGTGTAAGCAGTTTTACTACTGCTTTTCAATACAACACTGCGTATATTCTTTTGACGCTGGTGTCGAAAAAGGAAATTCACCAAGTACGTGAATTTTTTCAAGCAGGGGAGTAGAAAAGAAAACTGCAACACGATTAATGAAATCGTTTTTACATAAAATTTAAGCAATTGTATTGAATGTAATTAACAAAATTCCGTAAATAAACCGACAGCAAAAGTGAGTGCAAAAATTCGTTACATGATTAGTCGTATTTTTCGCTAAAAAAAGAATGAACATTTTGCAATGAATTTTTTTTGTTGGGTCAATGGGATAAAAGACGGCTGAACGAAGAGAAGAACAAGTGATAGCAGAGAATGACAAAAAATAAGCAAGGCGGCGAATGAAAATAAATCAGAACAATAAAAACGAAAAAATATGAATTAAGAGACTTCTAAAATAAAAAGAATAATGTAAAATTTGATAATTCAAGAAAGTATGTAACTCTGAAAGTGTATTTTAACATTAAAAACAAAGTGTAAATGACACAAATGTGATTTTCCGTAGAAGCCCAATAACAAGCAAAAAATTTATTTTGTCCAAATGAATTTTTGGAAAATAGTCGCGTTTGAGAATTTGCAAAAAAAAAAAATTAAAAAACTACGAAAATGCCAATTGGAATGGAATAAATATGAGAATGAGTGTATTTAGACATAAGAAATACCAGACTAAAGCAGCGCTGTCAAGTTTAATGCAAAAACTAATCAATGTGGCGTTTTTTTATTAGCTTGTAAATCGTTTCAATCGTTTCTATAATTGGTGCATATTTTATAACCAGAATGCATTAGTTACTATTCAAAAGACGCATATGCCATATTCTCAAAAACATAATTAAACAATCTTAGGTTCCTGCTAAAAAAAATTTAAGTTTTTGTTGACGTCATAACCTGTGTTCGTCCCAAATAAAGATTTCAAATTCGAAGTACTTTAAAAAAATTTTAGGATCCCAAAGGGGTTTCCATGTATCCATATTGAAAATATGTACATATGCATATTACAATATTAAATTGTTATCGTTTTAGGTCTCTTGTTGTATATTTTTAAATATATATATGCATCAATAAAATACATAAATTATTGAAAAATAGTATTCATAAATGTTTTTTAGTTTGTAAAATAAAATGATTATATATGTACACTTTTATATTATAAAAGCCATATGAATGCAAAAAAAATACTTGTAGATTCGATTTATTTTTCAGCAGACTCAGACAAACTTGGGCATTATTACGAGTGTCGTCCTGTTTTGAAGTCGACCGTTTTGACATTGTACTATTTTTAATCTAGTACAAAAACGTCGGAGACGAAATTCGACAATAATACTCTTGATATGGAATTAGTTACAGAAATTGTAATTTCGCTTATGTAAATATCTATAATAATTGAAAAATCGCTGTCCTATAGCCATTATAATTTCGGTAGAACTTTCACAGCCATTGTCATTTGTAGATTGTTACTTGACTTGGGTTATATAAAATGGTTTTGGAAAAAATATAAATCTTTCGTAATGGTTATAGAAGAGAAGACAATTTATATATTTTGTAACGGTTATGGAAGATAAAAAAACGAAATTGTAGTGGTTGTATCTGACAACATTTTATTTTTGCAGGATTTTTTTTTTCAAATATTGTTTTTTTGAAGTTTTTGACCCTGTTTGTATCAAAGGAATTATCGGTTTGCTAACGATTGCCAAATATTTACAATGGTTCAATTACAAAGGTTCAATTAATTAGGTCTATTGCTGTTGCTGAAGCCAATTGTCAAATTACAAAAATATTTTTTTTTCATAATTTTAATAAATTTTACGGATTTGAGTCCTTGGGATAAATAAATTTCGTATTAATTGTTATCGTGAAATTTTCGTGTATTTATCATTCAAGTTAAAATATATATTGTTTTTTGGCCCAAGAATGTTTTGTTATACCTTTAAAATTGTTGTTCAACTAAACGTTTAGTTGGCCACAGTGGTTTTCAACGTCGCCGGCGGCAGAGCATCGGAGCCAGCAGAATGTAAAAATTAAAAGGCATTTTGCATTAAAACAAACCAGAATGATTTTTTTTAATGGGAATAGGGCGTAATTTTTTTAATTTTCTTTAAAATTTAGACATTAATATAAATTAGCAAGCAAAGCATTAAATTTTGATTTCTGTTTGATTTAATTCCAAACTTTTTTTGTCATTTCAGAAACAGTAAATAAAAAATTTCCGACAAAACATAAAAACAATCAAGTGAGAAAAAAGAAAAAATTTGAAAACAGAAAAAAAATTTGACGCAGCAGCTCACAAGCAGCACTAACATCATCTGCAACTAAGAAAAGAGTACCAGACGAAATATTAAATTTCTACGACCACAACAAAAAAGACTGAACCCAATCTTACAACAACAGCAAACAGAATTACTCTACGCCATCATTGCTTCTAAAAATTGCAGAATAAACCAAGTAGATTTTCTTTCTGAGCATATTTCACTATACTCAGCAAAAAAAAAGAAGCGAAGAAGCAGAAATAACATTTTTGAAATCTTTCATCATTATTTGTTTTGTATCGTTAATTTGAAAAGCTGGGATTTCCATTAACTTCTCGAGCGTCCTAAACGTCTAAAAAACTGTATCTTAATTTATTATTTTAGTTATTTATTTTCTTTGAGTTTTTAAATTGTTTTTATAAAAGTTCATCGTTTATCCCTGGTCATCAAAACTAGATCTACCTTCGCCATCAATTTCTTCTACCTCTTGAGTTTTTAGTTTTGAATACACAATTCGTATTGACATCATTCAACGGCTGCCTCTTCAAGATCCCTATTAAAAGCAACTAAGTAATTAACCGCTAAAGCTCTCTTTCGTTGGAATTGTGTAATTTTATTCATTCACCTCAATATGTATGAATTATCAGTCGAAGTTCGACTGGACAATGGCGCCTACTATGAGGTAAGTTTATAGTGCATTGCATATATGTAGATAATACATACATACTACATACATTCATATATTTTTGGGTTTATTCTATTTTTAAGTTCTAAAAATGTATGTTGTTTTACACTTTTATTTTAATGTATATTTCTGGTGGGGTGGTGTTTTATTGTTGTCTATAGATGTCTGACATCTGCTGACGTCTGCGTTAGTTTGGGCAGGATCGTAGTATGATTTTGTATGTTTAAATAATTGTTGTACTTATAGATGAGATATATTTTTATTATTATTATATTTTTTTAATCAGCCACAAGTTTTTAATATTGCAAGTTAATTACTGTATTTAAATCTCCTCTAGATGCAACAGTGGTAACAGAATAAATCTCAAATCCACTATGCACAAAGTGGTTATATGTACATACTTATATGTGCACATATATGGATGAGCTCAGATTAAGAGCACACATTTCTAATCATTTTGAAGATTTCTTGATTATATCGTTTGGTGATTACCTCCAATTTCGTTTAATTATATATCTTTTTAATATTGTGGAGTTTCAAAGGCCGTTGAACGTTGTACAATGGATATTGTTTACTAAATCTGTCGCGAAACCTTAAAATCCTAAAATTAATTTTATAATATTTTGCAGGTCATTACTAAGTGCAGGGGGCATCCATCTAACATGGCATTAACTCATTGAACAGCATGTTACCAAAAATGTAACATTTTGCTTAAGACAACCTGCAGACATTTAATTTTGTCGACAAAATTGAAACAAACTGCATTCGAAAGAATACTAACAATTTCAGGGTCATATATAACACAGGATCATTATTCCAATCATCAGTTTGATTCCGTTTAGATGTGCGATATATAAAAAATTTATTATTATCAGACGCATCTAATTATTCTGGCGAATATAATATTTGAATGAAGTCTACATATTTGCATTATCGGAAAGAATATGTGGAACACGGAAAGGTCCACTCACTATATATCTTAAAATTGTTGTTCTTCGTCAGTAAAAAATTGAAGTATTCAAAAAAATTTAAGTATTCAAATTGCTTATTGATCGATGGTATTTGTAGAAATATTTCTACAGTTTCAAAATTAATGAATTTGATAATATTGTTAAATTTTTTATTTTCTGTAATCTTTTTTCATCATAATTACAATGATCCTAAAAGAATGACCGATGCCATTACATTCAAATTAAAATACCAACTTTCTGAATTCTTTACCGCATGGTTCTTCATTACTTTCAATATTGCTCTTAAAAAGCCTAATCAAATATATAGATAAATATGCCCAGTTAAATATATATTAAAAAATTAATTTTCTTTACATATTGTATGTATAACATACATATGTATGTACCTAATTTCTGACGTACTTCTCAACGAATCAAACCCAGTGAAATATGAAGGTAGTAGACATAATTACTAAACTGCATATATCATTTTTCTGAATTTTGGTTGTAAATTTTTGATAATATGACAATGTCTAACATATCAAATAAGTTATTTGAGCCACTGTGGCCAAGTCATTCTACCTAAACGACTAATACCAGTGGAATATGAAGGCAACGTATGGATCTACATATTAAATTGGATTTACAGTTTTCCTGAATTGTATTTCTGAAAATTAATATAAATATTGTGCCCTCAGTAGCCTTATTCTTTGGAAAACTTATATGCGAGAACATATGTATGTATTAATTTCACACGAATAAAAAATGGTGAAAATTTACTATACAAATATAGCCAGTGGCCTAAAACAAATTAAGATTGGTGAAAAATGCAACTTTTATACTATTCAACCGATTTGCATAAATAAAAATTGCCAACAACTTGTGCAAAAAATCTCTTGAAATTTGTAACTTCTCTAAATATGAACTGGTATTAATGTTTTTTTTTCTTTTTTTATAAAAGACAAAGGTAAAACATGCTCATAGTTTCCTAGCGTTGTACTGCGAAGTGGCGCAAATTTTATCCGATGTTGGCCCGTAATTTTTTTTTTTTTTTATTTTCCATCAGAAAACATTTTTTCAAATAGTTTTGTAAAGCCCATTTCATAGAAAATATTGTTTTTGTCAAACATTATTTTTATAAATTTCAATCGCTTCTGTAGCACAAACCTTAAAAACCACTGCCAGGCTCGCTGTGCATAGCGATCGAAATTTTTTGCAAAAGGGAAGAGATTTCATGTGAGCTTTTGTTCCCTACAAGGGTTAATGTTTCCGCAAGCTGTACGCTACTGATATTTTATGTCATCAACAACACCGAATAAGAAGCTGCTGCGCTGCATATGTCCTCGTCGATGCGATTATGAACTTTGCAAATTCTGTTTGTAACCTTTCAGCTGTTTAGTTTTTTCTCTCTGCATGTTTCTTCAATTTTATCAATTTGCGGCTTTGTTTATCATGTCTTATTGTTCTGCTGTCTGTTTGTCTATAGTTGATGTGCCTCTTTAGATTTTTAGATTTTAAACTAATTTACTTTTTTAGGCTAAAGAAAATGAAAATCTGCAAGTACAAGTTATCCATGCCGTGTGCGTTTCACCACAAAATAAGTAGATAAATATCTACAACAACAATAAAACCGAAAACGCATTATTCTATTCTCTTCACACGCACACATACAAACTCTTACACATCCAATTACCAATTAATTTTATTTATTGGTTTTCTTTGTTTATTTTAATTACAACATTCATTCATTCTTCGGTTATTTCAATATTTTTGCATTGATTTTCGTTTTCAATGAAAAATATATGCAAAAAAGATGAGCAAGAAAAAGAAAAAACAAAGATGTAAATAGAAACAAAAATTTGTTACAACGAAAAAAACATGAAATCTTTTAGATTTTGTTTCTGCAATTGTATTTATGATATTTAATGAGATTTCAATAATGCATATGACTTCATCTATTAATAGTAAATAGCACCTCGTTCATTAAGAGATCACAATAAAATCATCTTAATTTAACATGAAATGAAATTAGAATTGTATGCATTTGTCTTGTCTGTAATAATTTGTCCTTTTGAATGTGTTTTTATAGCACATTATGTTGTTCATCATTAAATATATTATTATTATTATTTACTAATGCATTTGTTCATATTAATTGATTATTTTTGTTGCTGGTACTTTTAGGGTATGGTTACGGCTGTCTATGACGATGGTGTTTGCTGTGAAGTTGACGGGTAAGTCTTCGTTAAAATATTTGTTTAAAGTTAAAATGACTTAAAAATACTGTTATAATGTTGCCGCATTCATATGTTGATAAAAATTTTTGAAAAGTACATACATAAGTATGCATAAAATCAAAATTTCTTTAAGATGCATATACATACATACATACATACATAGTACATGTGTATGTACAGTTGTATTCAATACCCCATCAGGTGGCACTCACTACCTGTCGAGTATTATATTTTGTGCACTACCTGCCACTATCCTTTCATAAATTTTATGCTCTAACGGTGGTTGCGAACCCATCCTTAAAGTAAGACAACTAATAAATCTTGTTGACACTTACATTTGAAAATCAAATCAGAAATTTTTATATTTTCTTTAAAAAAAAAATTGATCTAGCTAGCAATACGTCCAGTGGTGTTTCGAACACCGACTTCACTTAATAGAGGTTTCCCATGTGGATATTATGACACGTTTAAAATTGGCATAGTGTGCATAATATTAATATAGTGTCCAAGGATATAACAACACATTATAGTGCATCGTAAAGTCCATGGTCATTATGACATTGGAAATTATGGCATGCCACCGAAGGCTACCGATGGAACTTCTTATATTATATTTGAATGTTGATGTATAAACATACGAGGTTGAATGCTTACAAACCGTTTGAAGTTCACTGATGATTTGGTTGAACTATTGCAATATCGATATAAGAACACCTGAGAATCCACAAGAAATGATTTGTTTGGGACGATATTCGAAATAATAAATTTGAAAATTAATTATTAAATTCTAATGCCTATTTAAAATTTTATTTATTTTGTATAGTGTTCCAAATTTTGTTTTGTAATTTATATGGTCTTATTTTGTATAACGAAACGTTTGAATAATATTAGGAACTTGTTTAGTAAAAAAAACTACGGACATGCAATTATGAGTGAGCAGATGCATTATAAGCCATGAATTGTTTTTCCACAATTCCGGACTTTTTCGTATAGCTTCTCGCTAATGGCGCGTAACTAAAAGATAATACTCCTCATTAACCCAATGACCATGTGGCAAGAACTCATGATGCACTACGGCACGGTAATAGAAGAAAACAGTGAGCAAATCCTTCGAACTTTGCTTGCTTTTTTGGTCTTGGCTCTCTCATTGGGAAGACTGGACTTTGTGACCCTTTTAAGCAAATCTGGATCGTCGTTAACGTCATTAAACATTACCTAAACGATTTCCATTTTTGTTGTCAAAAATTCAGTAATTTTAGAATGAGCTTCGCTACCACACGCTTCATGCACTATATTTATGAAAAAGACTGAATGGCATGAGCCAACCAATATGCTGACATCTTCTGGAACTTCTCTAATAGTGATTCGACGATTCTCCATAACAATTTTACTCACTTCTAGGAGCTTCTAGGACAAGCTTCGTCTTTCAAAAGCTTGTACCACTTGTAAACATTTTTCTGACTCATTGTACAACCACCATATGCCACTCCCAACATTTCAAGTGCTGTGGAGCACTTAATTCTTTGACAAACTCAACTAAGAACATATGTTCGAAACAAGTGTGCTCACTTTGCTGATTATGGATCAGTAATTAATAAAATTTATTCTAGAAGTTTGTATTTTATGTTTGCAAAACTAAAAGAAAATGAAACATTAAATTGTCGTAAATCTTTGGGTGCTTGTGAAAACGTTTAATATTTTTGTTCATTTTATAGCGCCATATAGTGAAGTAATTATTATACAAAATTGCTTAGCAAATTTAGTGAATAAGCGAATACTTAAACTATCAAACTAAATAAATTTGTTTAATAATCATAGTCTATATAAAATTGAATAAATTGTAAATTAAAAGAAATCTCTTTTATACTGTTTTATGGAATATTTACATAGTTTGTTTCTTTATTTATTTAAATTTCCGCATATTCTTAATTTAACGCTGATCTTTCGATTTTTTTTATTTTGCATATTTTTCTTCTATTTAATAGTTGTTGATATGATAATGTGATGATATAAATATAAATATACATACAGTGAGAAAAAAATAACTCATGTGCTTACTTTTCCTAAATATGTATATATCTTAATTGTATCACGGCAGACAAAGGTACCAAGTAGGATCTAAGTAAGCACTAACTGGCAACCTTTGTGAGCTAACCTAACCTCTTTTCAATCCAAATCTTTATTTCATGTGTAAGAAAGAAATTTTAATTTTATGCTCCTTTAATAAAAGATCGATTTATTTCAATAGAGTAGGTAAGTGCATATGGTAATTTTGCTCACTGTAAGGGTATATATTCAAATCTAGCAACAAATTTGGCATGTCGCCAATTACAACTACCTCAGCATCGCGATTTTGCCGTTCTAAATTATTTTCGATAAATACTTGAAGTCTAAATTCACATACACTCAAGTTATTTCATGTACATAAACATAGATGACTAGAAATTATGCATCATGGATGGGCCCACATTGCTAAAGAGTGACTCAAAAAGATGTATTAAGAGGTAATCGTTTCAGTAAAAAAATTTATAATTTTAGTATTGAAGGACTCAGTCCGGAACAACATTTAAAAGTAGTGCAATTTTTATCATGAACATAAACCTTCCAACACATGAAAACTGGAGGGAACACTTCGGTAATTAATATTATGGACCAATGCTTAAAACTTTATTTTCGCAATATAAACATATAATCATAGTATAATTAAATCCCAGAAACTATCAATAGAAATTATGAGATCAACTAACGTTTTATCAGGAGTCTATACAATATCGTACAGACTCCTGAGAATGTAAGACAACCTGAAATCAGTTGGCGCTTCGTTCCGGCCTGAGTTTTAGGGCAAATAAAATATCTGCAGTAAGCGGATCCGTTAGCTGTTTATAAAAGTCGCGTTTTAATACATCAAAATGCGTCTACAGCAGAATTAGGAAGAGGACATAACCACTCAGCTATATCAAGCAAAAGAGACGCATTTTCAGACAATTAAAATCTGGTCAAACTGATGACAATCACATTGGAGTACTAAGTCATAAAAATAAATTCATTTATTCGTGCTGAATTGGATCAATACTGGACGACATGATGATTCATTGTATCTTTACTTAGATTTTAGATATTGTCAAAGATACAAAATTGATCGTGACTCCCAAGTCGTAATGACAGAATGCATCGTTATCGATATTTAAATTATCCATGGTTAAGGCAAATGTCTAAAGGAAATAAATGTGAAATTGTTATTTTGCACGATAAGAATAACTTAAAAAATTAAAGTGGATCTGTACTCTTCTGTGAATCAGGGAGTTTTCTGAAAAGAATTCCAGCAAAACAGTTTTATTTGCTATTTTGCTGCCGAGTTTTTATGTCATTTAAAACGTTTTATTCAAATTAAATAACAGACATATTTTTTAATCGCCTCTTGATGAACACCCTTTACTAATTACATACATTTGTATGTATGGAAACACAAAAAATGTTTGTGATAATGACGCTTGCAGTTTAAACACCTGTCTTTTATAATAAAATTTTCGTTGTAGTATTACACATTTTTTTTGCTAATGTGATTGACTGAGGCATGAGATCTCGTCAAGTTCTTTAACTCTGTTTATCAATTAATTACATCTAATTAAATGTTAACATTGCCTTTTACATATGTATGTACATATATTATTGTGTTCCTCTTACATATAGCTGCCCAGATGTGCAAAAATATCCCTATGCAAACGTACGCTTGCCACCGGATGAACAAGCCGAACCACCTACATTTGAAGAAGGCATGGAGATCGAAGTATTCACCCGGAAGACTGAGCTTGAAGTATGTGGTTGGTGGATTGCAACGATTAAAATGTTGAAGAATGACATTTGTGCTGTGGTTTACAGTGGCTTTCAGTCGTCCTATACTGAAATAGTAACACTATCACGCTTACGTGCAAAGAATCTCAATCCGCCAATCACGCCAAAAACTTTCTTTAAATTTACGATACCCGTTCCCGAGGACCTACGTGCGGAGTAAGTGCAATTTTACTAATATATTTTGTTAAAACTAAATTATTTAAATGCTATTATTTATTTTATATATAGAGCACAAAAGGATGGCATTCATAAGGAATTTCAACGTACCATAAACGCTGGCGTTTGTGTTTATAGTCCTGATTTGAATGCTTTATATGTGATTTCCAAATGCGAAATAACGTACAAACACGCCAGTTTGCTTAAAGAAATGCATTTTCGTAATTTATCACAAAAGGTAAGTTTGCTTACTTAGTGAACGAAACAAATTTTGTAATATATGGCAACTGAAATACTATGTATTGCAAATAAATTGCTCCTAAATGTTTTCACGTTTACTTATGTTGAAAATGCCAACACTTGTAGAAAGTTTCTTGACTTCGTAGTCATATCCCTTTGTCAAGTTAATAGAATAAAATTTTCCCAGCTGGATAACACCTTTTTAAAGTACATCAAACGGAGATGAATTCTTTATTTGAGGCAATAAATCAAAAGTTTTTAATTTTCTTAAAAATTTTTCATTTATGTCCGTATTAAAAACTAAGTAATAATTAGTATATGATGCTTTGTAAAGAAATTTCTGAGAATGCGCCCGTAAATCCAAAATTTATGTCATTCATCCATCAACCCCTTAAAATTTCCATATTCTCGAAATTTATATTGGAAAATTATTAAGGCGATTGCAATGATCTGCTTATACGAATAACCGAGCAAAAATAGCTACAGCACCAAAAGATATATGGAACAAGGTGCCCTGGCTGATATAGTAGAGCGGTTGGCACTGTAATACCAGAAGCCAAGCTTTGATTCTAGTTAAAATATCTCAAAAGGAATTTATATAAATATTTTCTGATCGACGTTTTCAGTTGTTTCTACTTCACATTGTTGTTGACTGGCGAGTAACAGTGTGGATTTTAGAACAGTGAGTGTTATTTGGTAACTGCGAGTAGAATGGTTCTAAATTACCACGTCTATTGCGAAACTTGAATCCGATTGAAGGAATGATGAAATTGTGTTTCAATTCCCTTTATAATGTTTTACAGTATTAATTATAAAGGACTTTGGCTTGTTGAAAAAGGAAAAATTAAACAGCATATATCTGCAGTTTTTTATTATTATTTTTTTTATGTAGAATGAGGCATAATTTTTGAACTAATCGCAAATTATACAGAACATACAAATACAGAAACAGAATTTGTATATCAATTTGATTAATTTTTTATACATATGTATATTTACTTAAATTATTTTTATATGGAATATTATTAGCTTATTAACAATATAGTTTCTTTATAGACACGGTTTAAAACTATCTAAATACCAACTTTGATCCTAATCCGATCAATTTCTTCTGTTTGTATTTATTGTGTGCCTTTCTAATGCAACAAAGTATAATAATGGTCTTCAGGAAATTGTTTAAATACTTCGCAAAATGTGCAAGCAGTCCAAGTTTGTACTCTCATAAATATATGAAAATTCATTTGTACAATATGTGAAATTTTGCGAGCTTGATTTGGTTTTTAATCTTGCACAGCTGTGCCAAGTTATCGTTTATCATTATCATTGCAACGGCCCAAGGTTGCTGAACAGTAAAGAAGATTTGCTTGGCATGATCTAGTTACTATCATTCTCATCTTCGTTGGTATCATATGCTGGCTGTACCACATCTTCTGAGCATACGATATGTTCCGCCACAAGTAAGTGTGCGATTGAAAATAACAAACAGATTTCTAGTCGAATCTGCCAAATCAACTTTGAAGCCGCCTTTTTTACAGTTAATTAGGCATTTTGATTTATATGTGTGTTGAGATTCTGGTTAAGATTACCATTCGATGCTTGCTTAATTGATGTTCTGGTACAGTGAATGCAAAGCTGGACATTATTGGCGTACACATGCATATTATCACTTTTGATTTGAAGAGGAAGATCATATTTGCATACAGCGAAGATAAAAGTGGACCAAGAATTGATACCCGGGGGATGCCACTCGATATGGTCAAGGAACTGGATACAGTTCCATTGTTGACAACGACTTTCCATCTTTCTGAAAAATATGATGGAACTAATATCAGTGCTTGGTTTCTCGGAAACAAATTGTACAGAGTCTGCTAACCCAAATACACTGAAACATATTTGTGTGAAACGTAATTTAAAATATGCTGCAGTTATTTGAAATCCATGCGTATCTAATCTTATCTATCATGTTGGGAGTCTGCAATGTAGTTTTACTAAATTTGCCACACACCCATTATTACATTTGGTTTCTATTCCGTATGAGTCTAAATGCATGCTGTTTATAGGCTTACAGAGAAAAGTTCAATCGCCACTACTGTTGTATGACATTATTAATGGTTGCATGGATTGTCCTGATTTACTTTGTGTTGAACCATTTTTTATACCTTCTTGAAGTGCTAGAATGGCTAAGTTGTATGAAGTTTCTTTCCATCAAACTAACTCTGGTATCGTATCTTAACTCGTGCTTTTGTATATCTTAACCGAATTAATTTAAAATTACAGAGTTTCTAAGTCTTACTTCGAATTTAACACTGATAAAACTGATTTCAAGCTTGTCTTTAGTGTAATGTAATAATTATCTAAAGTCGCTAGCCTGGCTTTAGACCGGTCAAGTAAAGCAAAAAACCTAATTCTACTTTCATCATGATCATTTTGAACGTTTTCGAAGATTTCACTTAATGCTGTGGTGATCAGTAAGAAGGTTGTTGTCGAGAATGACCTTATAAAAGGTTACTTTTCACATTTCCACGCATGTAATATAATGAATGCGTGGCAAGATTTCGAATCCTTTTTTGTGCATAATTTTCCTAATAATTTCAATAATAATTCAATATTAATCCGTATTCCTTCTGAAATTAATTGTTTACTTTAAGGTAATGCTTTTAAAACGAACTGAAGAGGCTGCTCGTCAATTGGAATCAACAAAACTACTTAACTGCGGGTGAGTGTACTAAAAGTCGTTGCATTCTTCATCTTTCACAGTAGTATCTGCTAATTTAGTTTTCAGTTTTTATTTAAATTTAAAATAAATATTAAATATTAACTTAAAAAATAAACATTTAGGTATACTGATGAATTTAATGTACGTGAAGATTTAATGGGTTTGGCAATTGGTTCACATGGTGCCAACATACAAGCAGCCCGTCTAATTGATGGTGTTACAAACATAGAATTGGAGGAAAAGTCTTGTACATTTAAAATTACCGGCGAATCAAAGGAGGCGGTGGAGAGAGCACGTGCTATGTTAGAATATGCTGAGGAATTTTTTCAGGTTCCGAGAGAATTGGTTGGTAAGGTTATTGGGAAAAATGGTCGTATAATTCAAGAGATAGTCGATAAAAGTGGTGTATTTCGTATTAAGGTGGTAATTATTCAAAACTAATAAACGGAATTGGTTTGAATTATATTCAATTTCTCACTGAAACAATTTTAGATCGCTGGCGATGATGAACCCGACGTTAGCATATTGCGCGAACCAGGACATGTACCATTCGTGTTCATTGGTACCGCTGAAAGTATTTCAAATGCCAAAGTATTATTGGAATATCACTTGGCTCATTTAAAGGTGAATAAAACTGTATTATTTTAAAAGGCATAACCAGATACTAATTTATATAATAATAGGAAAATAGTGCTACAAATTCTATTATGAAAGTTATTTTTTTTTTGGAATCGCTTGAGTTATTTTTATGGCTTAATATTTACAATTGATTATTTGTTTGAATTAGCTCTTACACAATGTAATTAATAATTATGCAATTGTTTAACATATATTGTGCAGGAGGTGGAACAGTTGCGCCAGGAAAAATTGGAAATTGATCAACAGTTGCGAGCCATACAGGAATCATCAATGGGTTCTGTACAGAATTTTCCAACATCGCGTCGTTCTGATCGTGGTTATAGCAGTGATATCGAATCGGTCCGCTCAAGTCGTGGTGGACCACGCGGCAGAGGACGGGGTCGCGGTGGTAATGGTGGCGGTGGTGGCAATCAACGCTATAATCAAGGTGAAAACATTAATTATTTTTGTGTTCAAAAATTGTAAATATACTTCTCAGGTCGTCGAGGTGACGATGACGATTATAATTCCCGCGGTGATCATCGTTACAGTGAACGTAATAGTGCAGCCGGAGGTGGTGGTGGCGGTGGCTATCGTGGCGAACGTCGTGGAGGTCAACGGCGTAATAATCGCAATAGCGAACAAAATGGAAGGGATCATCAGTACTATAGTCATAACGATAATGTACAGGAAGTTCGTGAACAAAGTAGCGTTGAAAGAGGTATGCAAAGAATTATTATCGCTTTTACATTATCATTTTATATCTACATACGTTCATACATACTTGCAACATTTTGTAATTAAAACATATTTTTAACCTAAAAACTGTTATTGGAACAATTACTGGTTATAAGAATATTTTGCTGTTGTTATATGTATATCATATCAGAGTAGAAGCGGTATTCCAAATTTGTTTGCAATACAAACTCTGTCAGTTACTGACAAAAAGCAGAATGTATAGCTTCCATTATTGCTTTCTCATACATTCATTACGTTGAGTAAAAGGAATAGCTAATTGTACATGAAACCTGGAAGAAAAATTTAAAACGAAACTTAAAAAAAATATTGTAAAAAATGTTAACACTTAAAAAAGTAGTGGAAATTGTTTAAAAATTAAAAAGGAAGAGCTGACATAATATCAAACCTAATAACCACATTGCTGTATTTATTGTTGAAATAACGCCACTTCATATCCAATTCGACATGCTCTCTCGGCATTGTAATAATTAAGATATAAAAAATTCAATTTTTTCTCTTTAATTGAGCAAATTAGTTTTCTGTAATGCTTATAGACTTTCAATAATATAGTTCTCCATGTATTTATACACTAATCTCGCTCCTACCCAGTCAGTTTTTTTTCGTTTGAATACGCACACTGTTTGCAAAGCAACTCACCAAATCCGAAGATTATTGGTAATATATACAAATACATACACAATGCGTACGATAATTATTCATTACTTTGTACGGTAGGTATCCCTTCAGCCTCCCGGTTTCCGTTAGTGTTCTGCAGAACTAATCGAAGGTTAAAGGTAAATCAAGCCAAGACTGGAGACTTTCGGAAATACATATAACTCTTTTAATGTTGTTCATAATTGCTTTGCACGAGAACTTCTCATCTTGCTCCTCCTGTCCAGTAATTTTTTTCGCTTGACTGCGACCATTGACTGCAAAGTTCCCCACACGATTTTGAGAACTTTGACTAGTATAGTCAGCCAGGACTATATGAAGGGTACTCCTGCTCCTATCACATCACAATGAAAATGGTACCACCTCTGTATTGGATCATTTCATATAAAAAAACATTATCAAACTCGGTCCACAAGTGATAGAAAGGTCAATTTCGGTTGGCAAATAAATTGTTTTTTGTAGAAAGTTTTTTCTGTATAGGAATACCATGTTGTGTTACTGATCTTTAACTTCAGTTCTCCCTAAAATATCTTATGTCTATGTATGTGTAGTACTTTTGATCGAATGGGCTTATGTTTCTTTTTTTTTTCAATAAAATATTTTTTTTTTTTAGCTGAAAGTATTTCATCGTATGAAGGCAGCTCTCGAAGACGCAGAAGACAAAAAAGCAATGCTCCCCATAACAGTGAGTATGATGTCATGAAAACTTTCATTTAATTGATTTTTTTTTCGTATACGAGATTTATTACTCTTTTTAATGTCATAACGCAATCGCAAAAAAATTTTTATTGTCTGTTCGGAACATAAAAACCTTCAATTTAATTATTATTGTAGCAAATGGCGGAGTGGCCAATAACAAAGCCCAGCAAAATAGTAAACCGCCTCAACATAATGCAGATAAAAACAGTGGCAGCGGCGCAGGCGGCACCAGCGGCGGTGGCGGTGCTTCTGGTAGTGGCAATGAAAGATCAAAACAGACTCTTAACAACAATAACAACAACATCAACAGCAACGTGAAAGAAGCCAACAATGTCACGCCAAGTAAAGGCGAACAACAGCAACAAGGCTATGTTGCATCACAGCAGCAACAGCAACAGCCGCAACACAATCAAGCGCCAAAAGCCAGACGTATTAATAAAAATCGTAACCAACAACAACAAAATCATGCAAACGATCATCAAAAGCCACCACAACAACAGCCACAGCAGTCGCAACAACATACACAGGACAAAAAGGAGACCTTAGTGAATGGAACTTCCTAATTTACCGTTCCATGGTAGAAATAAACAAAAATTAAATACCAACAACCTCCCTCCACATACATACATACACATAGACACACACTCACACATACGTGCACTCATAAAAAACAAGGTTTTTTCAATTCAGCAAAACATGCAAATATTATTTACAGAATTTTCTTTTTTAATACTTCTGTGTTCCTTTCTTTCTTACTTCCTAATACATTCTCCTTGTTCGAACAAAATCAAATGAAAAACTAAACTAACAAACAAGCAAACACTACAGAAATGTTAATAAAATAAATTGTAGAGGAGAAATAAGAAATGCAACACACATCTAAAACAAAATCACTATCTGTCTTATTTTTGTTTTAAATAAGCAAATCACAAGATTTTGTCTAAAAAAAGAAATAATATGAAATAATATTTAATAAATATACGAAAAAATTTATGAAAATGATGAATTTTATAAAATCCTTATATATACATACTTATATAATAATAAAAATAATTTTATGAAAAAAACCATCAAATACAATTTATAATAATAGAAAACCAATTTAACAAATAAAACCATATTATTTAATAATAAAAAATAATCAGAAAATACCTAAATTTAAACTACAAGAACTTAACAAATAATTATTATAATATTAATTTAATCAGAAAATTAAATAGTAATATAAAATTAAACAAAAATATAAAATTAACTTTTAAAAATTAACAGGAAATGAATGCAACTGAAATAAGGACACAAAATTATTATTAGTTGCATAGTAATAAAAAAGTTTTACTGGTAGTTTAAAAACTAAATATAATAAAAAAATATAAAATTGCAATTAATTTGATAAAGAAAAATTAAAAAATTAAAAATAATAAAAACAATGTTAACTAACAACATTACTAATTTAAGTTTTATGTAAAAAAAAAAATATAATTATATATATAAACTTTCATCCTTTATTTTTTCATTTTTCAAGCATGAAATAAAACAACAACAAAATTCCTTTAAGGAGTTTTTCTTTTCTACAAAACAAAAAAATATATGAACAAGGAAATATATAAATTTTAGAACTTATTATTAGTTTTTTAAATTATTTTTTTCTTTGTCTTAATTTAAATAAAAGTAGTTTTATTTAAAGAAAAAAATATATGGCCATATTCTAAATTAAAAAAAAAAACAAAACGTTCTTTTAATCGTAATACATGAATTTACAATTTTAAGCCCATGGGCGAAAGCAAGTTAATGACACTTTTTTGGACTTTTTCTATGGCCGGTATTTTAAACGATCTATTTCAGAAAATTTTCCTAAGAGTGTAACTACGAAATAAAATAGTTTCGAATTGCGATGTAAAACATAGAAATTCGAACAGTAAAAGCATATTTATAGTATATATATTTTTCATTTTTCAACTAACGCGGATCCAGTTTTAAATTTAGATAGTGGAAGAGAAAAAAATTTAAACGCAACACAGTTGATGTAATAAATATTTTAATATGTACTTATGTATCAAAATCTAGTTGAATATGAACTTAAAGTGTATTAAAGGTAAATATTTCGCTTCTACATTATTTATTTAACCTTATCAGATACGATAGAACTTTTTCGCATTTGGATTGGAACTAATTGGGAGATTGAAGTGGTCTTGTATGTTCTCGTTGGTTCTCCTGATTCATGTTTTATGGTGGATTATTCACCGAATCAATGGTAGCGGATTCGAACTGACATCAGCGTATAATTCGTATTTCGTTTAAGTGGAACATGTATAGCAATTTTCAACTTACTAAAAGTTGTAAATTTCAGTTGCTTATTTGTTCTTTTCTGGCAACTACAAACTTTTGTTTGCTGACAGGCAACTCGACTCAGACTCTATCGTCAACTATAATAGAGGCAACTATTATTGACGAATAAAAATTATTATCTGAAGGAAGGATTACTTATAGAGAAATTATTATTTATTTATTCATTACAAATTAGATTACAACATTAAGAATACAAAACTTTAACATTTTAAAAGTGAAGTGTGCAAATTGTGAATTTTTTCTATGAAAAACTTTAACATTTATTTAATTTTTTGCTTCAACTGGTAGCATGTTATATAAAGTTAGACATTTATAGAATAACGAGCGCTGGCTCGTGCTGCACTCTGTGCTTTGAGAATTTCCATATTCCAGCTGGTCGCACAAGTACATTGGTGCATTTTCCATTTTTATTAAATAAACGAGTGCATTTAATTGTAGCCATTGTTCTATGCTTAACCATTGCAATGTGTCAAGCATGAACTGAATTTAAAATAGATCTCATTGCTTTATCTTCAATTTCTGAAGTCGTTGCATTGTTGATTTGTGCAGCAAGGAAATAAAATCGTTTTAACGAACTCGGAATGTGGCTTAATTACTACATTATAAATGTCTATCGCAATTATTATTGAATCTTTTCTTATTATACGTTTAAATATCCTATTTTTGGCCAATTTTTTTTTTGCATCTATAATCAATATTCTCTTTAAATTTAAAGTTTTTGTTTATTATAAAACCGATTTCTTTTCTATATCTGTGTCATTAATTTTTATTGTTTTATATATGTAGATTTCCATTAGAAAATGCATTGTTTGTTGTGGTTTTAAGTGTTCATATGCCGACATTTCATTGGTCGCTAAACCAAATCGTCAGTGAACTTCAAGCAGTTTGAAAACATTCAACCTTGTATATTTATGCCAAAAGAAGCATATACAATATGAGAATTCTATATTGTATGTGATTATTACAAAATGGCAGGCTAAGAATGTTTTTATACAAAGAACACAAGTCAATTTTATTTTTCTTGTAACATGTACTCGTTTACAATTAAACATCAGTTGGTCGTTACTGATTGTAATCAGTCAGGCGAAAATCTCTACATAAGTATATAAAAATTACGTGTATGTTCGTGATCGCTTAACTCAAAACCGGACCGATTTTGACCAAATTTTATATGCATGCTCTATGGGCCGTGAGTAGTGTTTCTGTGTAGTTTGAAGTTCGTCCGACAGATGGCGTAATATTTAGTTTTTTTGTTTGTTTTGCCCGATAGAGATTAGCGCGATAAGCCTATGCTGTGTTTCGCTGAAGGCGTTGGGTCTTTAATCAGCGTGTAGTGGCATTAATTAGCCCGACCGGTATTTGAACAATAATTGCTATGTCGATTTAGTGCACCTTTCATTCTTCTTCGAAGTATCAATCCGCCATGACTTCGCAACGAAACCAGACTTGCAGTGAAAATAAAATTTGAAGGCAAAACAACGTTTGCCCGGGTCAACTAGTTAAAAATGAAATTTTAATTTTAAATACTTAATATTGATATTTATTATTTTGGGATATTCTCTGCAAATAATTGTTAACAACAAACAATATATTTTGTAAAAACTATATTTGTTTTTAATAATTACTTGGGGAGAATAATCCAAAATAATAAATTTTTATATTGAGTAGATTGTCATTAGTTTATGCCCCTATTGCGGTTGACAACTTTTGAAACGATTTGGTCGTCGTTTATAAATAAATGCGCATTGTCATTATCTACTCAACTAATGGTTGAATTTTAGGTATTGTCATTTTCAACTGCGCACAAGTTTGGTTGACATAAACGATAAATATATGTACATAAGTACGTATTACTAATTAAGTTTTTGTACGTTACAGTTTACTTCGAAATAAAGTGCACAAAATGGAGGGATCGTTAGTAGCAAAAATTATTTTGCTTAATATTACAGTTTCTTAGCGTTTGATACAAGTTTTTACAGAGCTTTGAAAATTATAACGAAAGCGCAATTTGAGAAACTTTTTCAGCTAATTGAAAAATCTCGAAATTGCTTGTGGGAAACCAAAATTTGGCATGGCCAAAAAACATTGCAAAGGTTTATGGGAAGGATTTGCCTATAACAAAAGGGTTGTCCCCTCAGTCGGAAATAGCCAATAAATCTGTAAAAATTATTTTCTCACTCTAATTGTAACTTACATTTTGAATACTTTTACTTTGAAATTGTTTGATTTGAAGAGTGTTTGATTCATCACGAATTTTTCTCCTTATACGTAACACATCTACATACTTATATTAGAATCTTTGTTTCCATCTTCATAAAATAAATCTGCACATATATCCATTTGAAATTATTTGCTTTCGAATAAAACACTTAAAACACTTTTTTCTTGTAATATATTTTCTTAAATTTTTACATGAAATTGTCTGCTTTTCTGTCAAACTGGATATCATAGGCCAAATATATACATATATAGGCTATATATTCTGCGCTGGATATTTTAAGATGATAACGCCATAACCGTTTCAACTAAAAACGGGTTTTCAAGTTGGGTCGACTCGTAGACAACCAAACTAAGTTGAGTGGAGAACGACAATGGAGGCATTAGTTTTTTCTCATTCAGTTTTAATATATTAATTTTAAACCATTTTTTTTGGCACGTTTGGCATATATATATATATATATATATATATATATATATATATATATATATATATATATATATATATATATATATACATATATATATATATATATACATATATATATACATATATACATATATACATACATATATATACTTATATATATATATATACATATATACATATATATATATATATATATATATATATATATATATATATATATATATATATATATATACATATATATATATATATATATATATATATATATATATATATATATATATATATATATATATACATATATATATATATATATATATATATATATATATATATATATATATATATATATATATATATATATATAAATGGTATTATAAATAATAGTGCGCCCAATGTCGATCCTTAAGGGACTACAAACTCTTTTATTTTCGCGTCTGATTTTACTCCATTCTCTTTTGTTATTTGTCTTCTATCCGACCAATAATTTTCAAACCATCTATGGTAAGTTCATTGCCCTGTACATAAAAAGCTTTTGTATCAGTATTTTTCTTATTTATTGTATGAAAATCTCTTTAGAATTAAAAAAATCCCCATTACTTTTTTTTGTTTTTGTTTTTTGAAGTTTTTCAATTGGGGTTTCCATTGATTCTTTACAGGATTCTGGAAAAATTCTTATAAGAAGAGAATATAATGCACGTATATTATATGCAGCAGGACACTTCTAATTATCTATCTATATCTAATTATATTTATTAAAATCTGGCTTGTTCTTTATATTTTTACACAGATCCTTAAGTTTTTATATATCTGTTGCCCGGAACTTATATCTAGAATTTATCACAGATACATGATTTTTATATTGCACGTTCTCAATACTTTTCCTTTTTTTTTTCTTATAATAATTATAAAAAGTTATTAAACTGGGTAGAAGTTTGATAATTATCCTGGTTAAATGTCACACATTGTATGTATCGCAGTTTTATCCTTTTTAAATAATAAGTCTTTCCACATTTGTTTCTGATCTTTAGCATTGTTCATTTTGTTAGTAACGCAAGAATTGTTTGCCGAGATGATCTTATTTTTATAAATATTTCGTAATTGTTTAAGTATGGTGTTGGGAAGCTGGAAATTTACAGAGCCAAAGATTGTGGAAGTCATAGTCATATCAAATGGCTCAGTGGTTTACATTTTGAATGATCACTTGGGTATGAGACAGCTTTCCGTAAGATGGCTGCCACATTTGCTCACAATCGACCACAAACGCAATCGTGTGACTACTTCTCAGGAGCGTTTGGCATTGTTTAACCGCATTATGGACGAGTTCGATTCGTAATCGAGACGTAAAAACAGTACATTTCTCCAGGTGAATCGGTGCCAAAGAAGGTCAAGATGGTTTTGTCAGCTAACAATGTCATAGCCATCGTTTCTTGAGATGCACACGGTATAATTCACATTGACTACCTTCAAAAGCTCATAACAATCAATGGTCGACTTATTGTGTAGATTTAATGAGAATTTGAAAAGAAAATGGAAGCATTGGCCAAGAAACGAAGTAGTTTTCCATCTGGATGTCATCATCATCAGGAATGCTAGTGACAAAACAAAAACATATCTGCATTCAGTTGCGCTCACACAGACTTCGACCAATATGTTTGAAAAGCATTCAACGTCGTATGTTTTGCTGTTTTGATCTTTTTATATAATTTTGAAAGAATTATTTAGAACTTCCCATAAAATTATTTCTTTTCAAGATTTGGCTCTTATTTACTGTTTGAGAAATTTTTATCTTGTTTAGTGTTCAACTGGTCTGATATTGCCTTATTGAATCCGACATTTACAAGAGAAATAAATGCATATATAATGTATGTAATGTAATGGGGATTTGGCCCAGGATGGCCAATTGCACTGCGATCATTGTTGATCTATTGTGCTTCCCCTGTCCCTAACAATATATGCATATAATATAATAAAATATCGTCAAATGTTTTTGGGTTTTTGGCGACATTCTTCTATACAGCAGCAATGTTGTCAAGAGACTGACCTGCATGTTGACGCACAGGAGTCTTACTCTTCATAACCGACCCAGATTCTTCAATTTTTTTTACCATTCTAAGAATGTGTGACACAGTAGGTGCACTTTCTCGACGAAAATTCTTCGCAGTTTGCGAGTGGTCTCAGCATAACTTTTCAAATTTTTGTGATAAGTTTTCACAAACGCATTGTTTCTTCGTAAAGCACTTCATTTTTAATAATCGGAATATATATATATATATATATATATATATATATATATATATATATATATATATATATATATATATATATATATATATATATATATATATATATATATATATATATAGTTTTTAGTTATTTATACACAAGACTTCAAGAAGTTTTTCCCTTTCATCTTCTTAGTTATTAATTAACGTGAGTAAAATGAAGTTTTATAAATTTGTTATATAATATTCAAGTAGAGGAAAAAAATTAAATATGATTTTAAAAGTAACTGCAGAACTAATTCATATGCACATCTCTGGCTTGATATCAGTTCTTTGTGCGTGTCAATCTTATAAGAAGTTTTAGCAATGCACATCACTAGCCATCGACTTGGGCATGACACGAATATAACGTCGACAAAGCGATTGTATTCATATGATCCTGTATGTGGAAAATACGTGTTGATATTGGTGTTCAGACATATCATTCATTTTTGTATGTGTGTGTCGCTTCCCAGCATACCATATGCGCTCTAAATGAGCTCATAAAGACTCTTTTGTCGGAACGCTGACGCTCATAATGAGTTCATAAAATAATCATAAACAGTCATAAAACGCTCATTTTTGAGTGGCTTTTTCCACTAAACTGGTCACTCATGAAAGAGCTCTAAATTTTATGCATAAAAGAGTAGTTTCCAAGCTTACCATATGCGCTCTAAATGGGCTCATAAAGACTCTTTTGTCGGAGCGCTGACGCTCATAATGAGTTCATAAAATAATCATAAACAGTCATAAAACGCTCATTTTTTAGTGGCTTTTTCCACCTAACTGGTCACTCATGAAAGAGCTCTAAATTTTATGCATAAGAGTATTTTATGACTCTTTTTTAAAACGCATTTTGAGCTCTTATTCCAGTGCATAAAATAACATTTTTGAGCCTCATTTTGCGTGCATCAAAAACACTAAATAGTATCCTGAAAATGACAAAAACAGATAATTCAAAATAGGATTTTTTATTCAATAAGTTAACATATTTGTATTGTTAAAGTAAAATGGTATTAAAATGAATTAAATAAACTGAATGCATTTAACACAAATTCAAAAAATAAATCAAATAATAAAACAAAAATTTTTAAATATTAGCACTCTTTCTTTTTAAGAAGTTTGTCACGATATTTAATACGGTCAAAGGCTACTCTAATTATTGATGTTATTGTCATAGCCAGTAGACATTTTTTATCTTTAGTGCCTTTCCACGAGTATTTTTGTGCTAACTCATCAGTGAAAATTTTTTTCCAAACACTCCGAATGAACTTTGTAGGATCTGATATGCAGTAATTATATATTTCGTGCTCCTAAAAATAGTAAAAATTATCACAAGTCCTAAATTTTTTTCTGTATACAACTTACTAGCTTGGTACACAAATCCGGTGAGCTTTGTAATTTTTGTTCAAATTCACTGCCACTATTTTCTTCAACAACACTATTATTTTTAATATTACATGCTGGATTTTCTTTTCTTAATTTTTTTGAACGAAGTTTACTTATTATTAATTTGCTTTCTTTTAAGCTTGCTCTTTTCATAATTTTAATTATGTATTATTTTTGTATTTATTATAAAATAACTCACAATTTTGTCTTTACGCTTCCAAAAATATTCACTAATGAATCAATTTGTGTAACTTCTTTCTTCTGCTTAGCTGGAATTTACCGTTATCTGTCAGCGTGCAGTAATTACTCATAAAAAGCACATAAAATCTATCGTTTATGAGCTCAGAAATATGCGCGCAGAAACCAAGCATAAAAACTCATAAAATTTACCGTTTATGAGCTCAGAAATTTACACGCAAGAAACACTCATATAAAGTCATAAAATCGATCGTTTATGAGCTCAGAAATATGCACGCAGGAAACACTCACAGAAGCTCATAAAATCGCTCATATATGAGCTCATATATAAGAGCGCTCCGATAATGGTATGCTGGGTTAATACTCTGATTTGAGTATGCAGTTGTGTACTTTCTTCTACAAGGCGAACATCATTGGAAACGATGACAGCACATGAACATGAGGCGTCGTGAATTCATGTAGGAGGTATCCTATTTTCAAAGTGAACATTAATCCGAGGGCTAGTGGAGACCGCTAGAGAAGTTTTGAATGCTTTACAGCAAATATAACAGACATTTTGTTGGTATAATCTATTATTAATAAGTGGCGAGAAGAAATTAAGGGCCACAAAAAATAAAATAAAAATCAGAAGAAATAAATGTTAAACAATGTGAACAAAAAATCAAAAAATTATGTTGCAGCCGTGGATTATTTCAATTTATTATTCTTATTTGAAAGTATATTAATATGGGCGGAGCAAATTTAAAAACAATTTTAAAATCAACAGTGTTGACTCGAATGCACCTCTCTGGTGTGATATCATTTTGTAATGAATGTAATTCTAATAAGAAGTTGAGTTTGTTAAGTTTATTTGATGGAGTGGTTCTTGTTGTGATTGTGTTTAATGAAATAGTGTATTTATACTAATTAAAAGTTTATTTCATTTTGAAGATCAATAAAAAGTGATATATAATGTTAGCAATAAGAATTATAAAAAAATTAATAAAAAAATAAGTCAGTGTTTGTGCGCGTTATGGAAGTTGTGTGCCGTTTGTATTGTATCCCTCAGAGAATGATGCTGATCTTAAGGAAGGTAAGAGAACTGCATCTTTATATTATATATTCTTAATATAATAATTGTTCTTCGCCGACATACATATTTTGGAAAACTTCATTAGTATATGCACGCATGCATACATAAAAATACACGCATGCATACATGTACATATGTATGTATGTATAACTACCCTGAAGGAAATGTCACTAGTGATTCACTATTGACAAAGTCACCAGTACTAGTGACAAATTATACCCCAGCCAATGCTTTTTTCTGTTGACATTTAACATGCACTTGTCATTGAAAATCCACTACTGACGTTGGAACTAGTGACGAACTAGTTCCAATGGGACCATATGACGACCGTAGAACTAGTGCTTCCCTGTAGACATTGTCACCAGTATTATTGACATACTCTACACAATACTTCTTTCTATTGAAATTTAAGATGGACTTATCATTGAAAACCCACTACTAAAGAGGTCGTTCTAATGGGTCCATGTAAACAATTTTTGATATACATATATCCCTACAGTTTTAGTTAAAATAAATGATTAAAGGTTCACCATAGAACAAATAAACGCAATTAAAAAATGAAGAGGCATAAGCGTGCTCTCAGAAATTTCTCTGCTCATCAAACAAAAACTTGTTGACAACTCCGTTGACGATGTCTACATATGAGTCACCAAAATAGTCGACAAAACTGGTGACTTGGGTACACTTGTCCCCATGTTTCCTTCAGGGTATGTAAGTTAACATAATTGTGTGTATATACATATATGTGTGTGTGTGCGCGCAGTAGCTCTTAACTCCCCGTCCACACTAGCAATTTTTGCGGAGAACATGAAACTCTGCACCCCTCCCTAAGCTTCTTACCTCTCTCTCCTAAAACAACCAAGAATTGCTGCAACAAAATTGCAAGTGTGGACGAGGTGTAAATTGCAGAGCCGATGTGGCTGTTTTATTTTTATTCCGAATGTGATCTAGTTTTTTTTTTCACGCTAATATATGTTTATTGTATCTTCAAATAACTGAACTAACAATAAGTGTTCAAATCTTAAATATATAAATAATTATTAGGCCCAACCAGTGTCGGACATAAACTTAGTGATAATAATTAATAATACATAAAATTCATGTTACGCACAATGTGATCTAATGACCAGGTATTTTTTTAATTACGCGATATGTAAGCAATATTGTGATCACAAGTTTTGTTTAATACAAATAAACTGAATTCAGAGTTCTTAGGTACTTATTTAGTCTCATTATAAAATTTATGACAATGAAAAAATCTCTTCTAAACAAAAATATTTAAATGCATACGATTTTACATGCATAAAAACTAATTTAATACTGATTTTTCTACTCAAACGTTGATTTCATTACGAATTATGTGTTTAATTTAAGATTTGCTAAAAAAAAAATGCAAAATTGTTGTTAGAAATATTGTGTGGTAAATATACGATTTTTTCGAAATGTAAAATGAAAAGTTCGGAATATTTTAATACCTAAAAATTCCGGGAGCAAGGTTTAACGAGCCCTAGGATTAGGGATTTTTGAATATCGAAAAATTCCTGGATTTGCATATATTTCGGATTTCTATATGAAGCCGAGACTGATTCTATTTAATCCCTCTTATTATGATTGTCGCTTCGACGTCACATCAAGTCGACAGTAAAAAAAGACAGAAGTTCTGAACTCCTTGTAGGGAATAATTTACTAATATTTATAGCCAATTGTAATTTTATAATCCATAGTAGTAGTAATATCCTATTAATAACATTTAATAGTTCTCGATAACGATCCCACAATTGCCAATATATTGATGTCGACGTCGACAATCATAATAAGGCCAATTTGAATAGGCATTCCTTTAGTTTGTGGATCCATATGTTTTACGATTTCTCATATATTGTACAAAAATGAAAAAATGTTACGTAAATGACTGAGATAGATCCACGGAAAAACGTCTGCAATGATTATACACATAGATGAACAATTTTCATGCTTGAGAGTTTGATGGATGCCGGTCGAATTTTAAAGATGTATTTGGGTATATTTCTCTGTAATGTTGGTACAGCTTATCGCGGCGGCAGTGAAGATAGTGGCTGTGAAATATTTATTTTTCACACAACCAGCTAACCACACTGCCAAAGCGCTTAGCCGATTTGTAAATTTTAATTCATAAAATCACAATTAGTTTTTGAGTATTCATTTTGCTTCTAAAAAAGAATATCCTGAGTAATAATGATAAATTAATAAAATAATAATAATACATACATAAGTATATATGGTATATAGATTTTTTAATATTAACCATAATTTGAAATCAAAAGCTTTTTGTTTCTGTTTTATTCTTCACACGATGGACGCCATTCATTCCACCATATAATTTCTATGACAGCACTTAATATTTCAGGCGCCATCTGACGTGCACTTCATATGTTTTTTTATACGACCGACTGGGTTTATGGTCTCTCCTTTATGCTGCAAACATGTGCGTAAAGCTTTTTTATGCTAAAAAATATGCAATGGATTTTTTTAAGAAAAAATAAAACCATTATTATCGTGTATGGGTTTCTTGCTTCGCTTTTAGCTGGGCATAAACTGCATGGGAGCGAGAGCGTGTACATGAACATGTGTGTGTTTGTGTACGTGTATTAGTGGTACCCTAAAAAGTTCAAATGTTGATGCGTAAAAATGAGTTCAAGGTCATTTTGGGGTTACATGCAAGGTTAGATAATGTAAAACGAAATCAAATGTACATGCTGCAACTTTATAATGTTGCAACGTTATATGGCAATGACCCAGTTTGCAATGCAATAAAAAAGTTAAAGAATACCAGTGATACATTTTACTGCTTATCTGTTTTTAAAACTCCAAGTATGGGAACAGTTTTATGCAAACGAATAGGACACGAATTAACCTGAGATTAAAGAAAGTTGTTCCTTATCACTTCTTTTATTTTATCCTTATTGAAATGTTGTTGAGTAAGATGTAGTTGTAAGTAATGGTAACTAACTGCATACTCGTTGTTATAAAAAATAATTACGTTATTGAAATATAAAATGAACGTGATAAAAAAATAGACAATAGTTACCATAATTTACACAACATTTCTAACCTTATATATTTGGCTTTTTCTAACTGTATCTTGATTGTAATGACTCAGAATTGACTTTTACATATTTTATAATTATCAATCAATATTAATTCGAAAACATTAAAAAATTAAAATAAGACCTATAAAATTGTTGTTGAAATTTGAAAAGGATTCTTATAACAGCATATCAGTAACGATTTTTAAACTATTAGTTGACTGCCTATTATTTGTATTTAAAATTAAAAAACTTGCAACATTTCTGCTTAGTTACCTCATCTTAGATTTCAGTCACTTTTAGTCTCTATTTTCCTCAATGCTAAACAAACATTATTAATACATAAAATAAAAAGTAATAAAACAACAAATTATGGTTTGAATTTTTATTATAAAGTTTTCATCTTTATTTTCCAAAAAAAAAAATGTATTCATTTGATCTTAAGAATAATTTAAAAATATATTTCAATAAAATTTAAAAGAGAAAACGTGCCTTAAACGAAATACTTAATAATTATAATAAATACCTTAAAATAAAATTCATTCAACACGAAAAAACACTTGAACAATTTTTTTTTATATCGATTGTTGCTGTTGTTGTTTTTTGTTAAGAAAAATTGCATATTTTGTTGGTAAAACTTACTGCCATTTATTTGCTTTTATTATATATTTTTGTTTAAGTGTATTTAAATCAAACCAGAAGATTGATCGTAATGGCGTGTCGTACCAGATAGTGCATTTACAAACTACTTAAAAACCCAGTGCAAATGTCACCCCTGATACGAACTCCAAAACAAAGGATAATAATAAAATATATTTACGAAAAACAAACTAAACATACAAACAAATGAAACCAAAATCAAACGAAGGCTTCTTGGCTTCAAGGCTTGAAGGCACAACAAGGCGTATACTTTTTGCACTTAACAAAACGCAAACTAAGTAAATGATAGAAGAAAAAAAAAACGAATTGATGTTAATATCCAGCAGGTCAATGGGAATAGTTCAAATTATATAGAAGTTTGAATATAAAAAAAATTAAAAGTGGGCACGATAAGAAGTGAAATTGTGTGACGCATTGTTTTAGCTAAAATGGCATTGTGAACAACTACATACGAGTATTAAAGTTTTAAAAGTTGAAAGTGACAGTAAAACCTTATGGAAAAATAATAATTTGTGAAATTATGTCTAAAGTCCATTAATATGTAAAAAACATGATGTGCGAAAAGCAAAGATATGGTTGCAGCAACTATATTGCATGTTCTGCAGTAGTGTATGGTTGTGTGAAACAGTATTTCAATTATAACCTTAATCGCATTAAACAAGTTCTTATTTAAAAATAGTATTCATGAAAATTGCAACATAATCGAGCTACAAGCAAAATTCTATTACTGTACAAAGAAAATTAAATGAAAAGAAAATCTGGTGCTGTTCACACTGTGTGTATAATAATGAGGATGAAATATTAGAGCACGTGCCCGGTGAATGTATCGTGTTACGTATTACGAGTAGTACAAGGACTATTTTGTATTTTGAACTTCTGCACTAGGATGATATTAGGCGGGCCTCTTAAATGAATTTCATCAGGAGTGTCATACGGAGCTTATGCTCGTTAAGAATCAGTGGCAGTGCTGGTCTTTGGATCAGATGGATATAGTAAATTATTTCATTTTACTAGTGGTAGCCCAGTGACCTAAAGTTGATCGTAGTTACATAAAAGACAGATACTTTCCCAAATTGTTTTTTCAACAATTACCAAGTCCGAATGTTTACTTTAAACGTTTATAAACCATTTTTAATAATAAAGTGAAAAATCGGATTTTGTAAGAACTGGAACACTAAAGATGGCACATAGCCGTAGCCGGCCTGTTTACAAACCAAATTTGACGTGGGCTGACGGAAAAGCGTTCCAAAATCTATTTTTAGTTGAGTATGTTGCTAGCGTATTTTAGTATATGTGCCAATAAGGAAAAAGTGTTTAAAACTGATTTTGGTACTATTACAGGAGAACATATTAAAATTTTAAAGTTGAGTTTAAAAAGGAATCTGCTTTTTAATGCAGGGGTATTATATACATACGTTCTGTACCTTCTAATATTTATTCTATTGTTCCAAATAAAATTGTACATCAAAGAAAAAAAAAAAAACGAGCAGAAATTCATTGTCCTGTAACTTCATTAAAAATTGTGAGAAATTGGTGAAATTTTGCTGAGAGGAACTTTTGGAGTGGCAAATCACAATAATGCTTTTAACCATATTATAAGCTTAAGTCGACTTTAAGCACTTAGTATTTATTGCCACGGGTATATTGTTAACCAAATGAACATAATTTTACTTTATGGGGTCGAGTCAAAGTCTCAGAATGAGGTTTATTAATTTTATGTGTGTGTTTTACGATTATAAATGACAGGGGAAGTAAATTTGACTAATAACTGAGAGAATATGCCAACACTTTTAGTATTGCCACACATGTCAGCGGCACTCCAGCCAACCCACTTGGACTTTTTTTGTTCAAACATTAAAACTTTGCAAACTAACATTCGTTGAAAGAAGAATACGAGAATTTCTATTCTTTATTCAGTTTTGAATGCATTTTTCTATACTCTGCTAAACTTTCTTCTACTTATTCTGTCGTATTATTTCTCTTTTTCATATATTATAAAATTAAGCGTTTCTTATAGACCAATTTAATAATATATAAGAAACTGTTGGAGATAAATACGAGTATTGTTGTTGTATGTGTCATGAAATTTCAACTGACTAATACATTTTTAAAAAAATTTTATTTATGACAGGCCTTGCATTATCTTAAACTGTTAAGAGTATTTTAAATGAAATGAAAACCGACACAGGGCTTTGCCTTTGCCTTTTTATATAGAGTTCTCATTTGATTGGTAAACAATTTCTATAGGACTACAGCCAGTTACCTGAATAATAATATGTTCTTATTATATTGTGATCACCACAACCATGTCTTTAAAATACACATGGAATTTGCTTCAGCTTTGCGTGAACTAACCAAGTTTCTTTAAAAAAAGTAAAAATATACGATTTATTAACAGGGCAATAAAATCGTATATTGACCACATATTTTATCAAATTAAACTGATAATGAAACAGTTGTTGCAAGCGTGATTAGCACGAAAAAAGAAATAAAATTAAATTGTGCTTGCGAGCATTTTTATAAACTTAAAAACTTTACACTTCTAATATTAAAATATAACACGATAAAGCGGAATAATGATTTCAATTATACGAGTAGGTAAATGTACATATATCAATTATTATTGGCAGCAGTGTGCCAATATTTCTAATAATGACTATCTCATACATCTATAGTTTATACTCGTATGTTATATTTTCTATCAAACATTTTTTGTTGTTGTTAAAAACTAGATGTTTAATAAATTGTTAGAATTCTTGTGCCGCTTTTTTTTCTATTTAGTTGGTGAAAGAAATTTTTATGACCAATGCTTGAGTGATTTTTGTGGTTTTTAGGTTATGACTGGCTTTATTTTTAAACAACTCATTTATAATAGTTGAAAAAAACAACTTTAATATACAACAGCAAATCACGCTATACTCGTATGTGTTAAAGTAAAGAGAGATTGATGGTTTTTAAAATTTTGCCACAGTGAAACGTTGAATATTTAATAAAATTTCTAATCTTGCTCCTTTTATTTTGTTAAAAAACAAACGAGTAGGTTGAATAAATATTCAAATTAACTTTTTAGTGATTTGCTATACTCATCAATTGGCCCAAAGAAGCTCAATTTAAATTTGTTAATTATATTATTGACAGGTATATTCCTTTTTGCGAAAATATCATCCTAATATTTGTATATATGAATTTGATTCCTATTATTTAAAAAATAAATAATATTCCAAATGCGTTTTGTTTGTATATATAAATTAGAAAAAAGCAGTATTTATAACTTATACTTTACTATAACCAGGACTAAATATGTATGTACACATGTCAAATTTAGCTAAACAAAAACGTTTAAATCAAGGATAGATGATACTAAAAATTAAACAGATGTATTCTGATTTTGAGTTCAGATATTTTCTTATAAGATGAGATTTTTATCGAATACGATTCACATTTCGTTTGTAAAAGTGCAAGTTTATATGAAACAAAGATCGCTTAAAAGCAGCAAAGAATTTCTCATTTACCGCGAATACCATGATCATGATGCATTATGGCTTATTTCCATCGTATTACTTGCAACAGATAAAGTCTTAGTTTAAAAAATGAATTTAAATTCAAAATCGGAACACATATATTATATTGTTTCTATTTTCCGTTCAATGAACAATATTCAAAATGCTGTTTGGTTGAACGAAACGGTTATTTTTTTAATCCGAAGTCCATTTAAATGAAATTCTCGCTTAAAAGAAAAATAAGCGGTGAACAGTTTTTATTTTCTTATACCCGAATTCGCCTGTAATTAATTAAAATCCACAAAGTCTGTTTTAATGCAGAAAGAAAACAATTGCAATTACATGTTGCTTGATATGAAAAATCCTCAGGATAAACTATTGGACTCCTTGTAAGCTTTTAATGTCTTGGACAACTTGACATTTATAAACTGTTTTGGTAATTAGATTTCAATTTGTTGTTTATAAATTTTATCCAGAAAAAATATTTTACACAAATTTGTAAATCTGCATCTACATAAATATTGATTATACGCTCCAGTACATTCCCAGTAAACAAGGATGTTTTGTTATGCCAGTAAACACCGCTCATTGCACGCGTCCAGCAAAAAAAAACAACAAAAAATTCCTGTACATGCGTACAGTTGAAATGAATGAATTAACTTTTAATGACTTTGTGCATTTAAAATTATTTATGAATCACTAAACGTTAATCTTTAATAGTGCTGCTGTTTGTTTGCCATAAATAGCAAGTTTTCGACAATTAGTGCAATTAAATTCATTTTATATTTGTAAATATGTGTATGTACTTTAAGTTTAAAACAAAACTAAGCTGCATTTATATAAAAGTTATATTTCATTTGTATTGTAGTTGCCTTAACAATTTGAACTGAAAATAATTATTTATGAATTATTTTTATGTGTGTATTTTTATTTTGCAAAACTTATACCGGCCTGTTTCTTTATAGTTTTCTTTTTATTGCTACTATTTTCTAAGTTTTTTTCCCCCACTTTTAGGTATTCCATTGAAATACTCATAAATAAAAAAACCGTAGAAATCAACAACAATTAAATTAATTATCTTGCTGTTATGGGAGTTTATATGTGTTAGTGGAAAAAAAGATCCATAGAAACTGTGTTTTTTTATATTTTAATCTCCCATCGCCAAAGGTTGAAAAAAATACTAGAAAAGCTTAATTTAAATTGTGGTTTCTCGATAACAATCGAGAACAATGCTTAAGTAGGCATTTTGAGGGTCAGCCTCTTCCAATGTGAGTATTTTTAGATTCTATTGAAATTTAATAACTCAAATCAATCAATTCCTGTTCTCAATAAAAAAAAAACAAACAAATTTTCTGAATAGTTCAATGAAATATACGAATAAGCAGCAAGCAACTTTAACAAATTAAGAAAGGCGTAGACCATACCGACAATTGCCAAGCGAGTTTATGTAAATGTTTTTGTTATTTGTACTCGTACACTCTGAGCTCATTGAAACCTAAAAGTTTTATTAGCACTTTTAACTAAAATAATCGTTAAGAGTATTAATAATTTAAAACTTTATTTGTAATCGACTTGGTTATGACACACTTGAATTGTGCACATAAAACATGACGAATTGTCTGTTTAAAAGCTCGTGCCTTCAATTTCATATGCTTCAAATTGAATTTACTTTGAATTTTTTTTTTTCTTAAAATGATCTAATTTTTTGTTTTTTCTTATGCTGCATTTTCTCGAGTTTTGACTTACATACGAGTGTACATGTTTTCATTAGCACTATGTCAAACAAAGCTCTTATGACCAGTTCATTAGTATCAGCAGCCTAATTTCTTCATCGAAGAAATTCTTGTTTATTTATATTTAATTTTGTGAGTTTGTGTTTTTATATTTTTACGTTGTTCACTCTTTTTCGCTTGAATTTAAAATATATTTTTTATAGTTTTAGTGGCACGAAAACATTTGAATTCGTATTTTAAATTATGTTGAATTGCTTGTAAACAGGGTTCGGAATTCTATTCATATACATTATTATTTGGATGAAAAATGGGTTAATTAAGAAGCATTGAATCTATAAGAATCATAGAATTTTTAGTCTGTAATGGAATCGATTTGCCACTTCCAAGTGTAGATTAATTTCATGTGCTAAAGTTATTTGTGCATATTTAATAAATTCTAAGATGCATATATGCATTTTATAATTTTTTATTAACAAACAAATTTTGTAAATCATCAAGTCAAGTGAAATGGAGAACAAAAAATAAATTTAAGAAAAATTTTTAAATACGTTTTTGTTTATTTATTGGGATTTTCATAGAAATAAAAAAAAGTTTGAAAAAGTTTGAAAATTTTTTGTTTTTCATTTAAATTTCACTTTGGTGATATGATTTACAAAATTATAGTTTTTGAAACTCGATTGAGATTTGATGTCACTAGATAGAGCCTTTGTAGGAAAGTTTGAAGTTGCAGACCGGCCAATAAGTTTCTATTGAATTTAAAATCAGCGTAATCCAGAATATGGCTCAAACTAATGGGTCGAATCTTAGATGAGTTGACAGTTGCTAAATATAAATAGCTGGCCGATGGCAACTAAAAATTGTAAATTTCAAATAGCTTCCTTGTACTTTTCTACAAAATCAGTCGCCATCTATAATCAAGCCATAAGAGTCATACATTCTCATTTACATACAGCACGATTTCTTGCGCTAGTCCTAGTCTTAAATTGAATGAACTTTCGTGCATCGCTGATTTACGCCACTTCAAAAGTGAAATAACAAAAAAAAGAACTTGCCCAAGAAAACTCTATGCGTAAATGCATTCCTTGAGGCCGCGCTGAATTTAAGACTATGCCACATTTCTTATACGGTGGCACACAAGTTGCAGTATTCCATTTCAACATCGTTTTATTTATGCACATACATATATTAGTGAAGCTTTCTATTCAGAAATCTTGCACTTTCGAAATTGAGCAAAATATTAAAAAAAATGGATCAAAAGATCATAAAAAGAAACAAAAAGTGAATGGATCAAGCGGATATTTGGTGAAAATGTGATGCAGTGTAGTCAAAGGCACAGTTCTCAGAGCGATTCTGATCCCGAAGTGGTGCACGTTCGGGTCATTTTTAATAATTACAGCATAGACTTGTCATTGAAAGAAATTTTCACTATGCATATTCATTGTATTAGATGAAGATTTTGTTCTTTGCAGAGATTTTCTTCTTTGTAGACAGTTGTCGTTCCAAATTCAAAATCATTTTAAGTTAAATTACGTGTGGGAAGTGTAGGCACTTTCAAGTCAGTCTTCGTAAATTGTTTGTTCTTATATGAAAGTAATTTGTAAATTGAATAAAAATATTTTTTTTTTTGAAAAATTCAAGAAATAAGTTCTTTTAGTAAAAAAAATTAGCAAAAATTTGAATTGTACAAACTTTTTAATATAATTTAAGTTTTTTAATAAGATTTCGTCAACGCAAATTCCTAAGAAGTTGAAAAGTGCATCAATTGATTTTTTTTGCATGCAAAGAAAATGACATTTGCTAAGGATAAATTTTAAGGATAGATTTTTCTACTAAATTTTAAGTGTATATGTATAAAATTTTTACTTAGTAAAGGACACACCTCCCTTTTGCACAAAATACCGAACCCTGGTTATTAATTTTTATACCTGTTTTTATATAAAAAAATATTAGCGGTCATTTTAATATCGGTGGTAATAAATATGTCTGAAAACGGTTTCAAATAATTTATAGCCCATGCGAGTGATTATGTTGCAATCATAATTTAATTATAATTATTATTATTATTATTTGTTAATAAGAGGAATCAAAATCTAATCATCGATGTAATATTAAATAAAAATTTACATAATTAAGTTTTCGAAATGAAATTCAATACAATTTAAGTAACTTGTAGTTCCAAGGCCGATTAGAAAGAAAATACTTTGTAAATATTAAATCAAAAGGATTTTTGTTAGCATTTGCTGACATTTTGTTGATTTCGGGAATGTTATAATTGAAATAGTATTGTCGGTCGGTCGGATAAAATTTCAATTATTTGAAACTAACGTTAACGTTAACGTTTTGATTTTTATTTTATTTTTTTCTTAAAAAGATCATATACATACGTACAGATATACATATACACACATACATAATTACATGCATATGTAGATTATGAGTCTTGTGAGTGTTTTGAATTTTTAATTCATACAATTTTCTATAAAGTAAAAAAACATTCATCATGAGATCATTCATTCATTGTTTTTATTATTTGTGTGATTCAAAATTTTGTGGAATTTTCTTTCTTTGTCCACAATATTCCCACAATTGAAAGTATCAAATTAGTTTTGCAAATATTTGCGGTTGTAATCTTCTCTGTATCGGTATTATTTGTATTTTTATGCAAAATATAAATTTTTTACGCTTCCGCTATGACGTATGTATTTTTGTCGAATGCCGTTCCTGTTTACGCTTCTTTTTTTCTGTGTATTTCTACTATATGAAATACATCTACCTTAAATTATAATCTTTATCACATGATCCATATGTCAAATTTTTAAAAAGTTAAAAGCGCGTAGGAAAAATAAAATCTATACGTCTTTGCGACATTTTTAGATTAGGCCAAATAAACTACATACGTCAGAATTGTATTATTTGAACACGAACATACACACATGCAACGTCTCTTCAAAAGCAGTGGTGCCAATTTAAACATTTTCAGTCATCTAAAACGCTAAAATTGTTATTTATTACGAAAATTAAAACATGTGCATCTGAAATGAAATTAGTGATTGCGATATGAAAATATCAAAGGCTGCATTATTTATTTTTTGAAATCGTTCTATTTGAACCAATTCGATTTACGGAAGAGGGTCCTGTATGTCGATCACATATCAATAATACACTGTGAATATATAAACGTGTCTCCTGGTCTTGATTTTTAGATATAAAAATTTTGTAAGCATTTTGAGCTTTTTTTGAAACGCTTTCAAAGCATGTTTTTTTATTTAGACGTACAAAATTTTTCCAAGCGTTGTTTGAATCCTGTTCAAAAGTAGGCGCTTTTACAACAATGCTACAAGTAATGGAGTTTTAATTTCTGTAAAAAATATTTCCATAAAATTGTTACCGACACGCTTGCAAGGTGTTGCCTTTTTCAAGCTCACAATAGATCAAAAAGAATTGCTGAAAATATTGAATGTCCATATAATCAACTTTATCAATTTTTTTTTTATTTTTCACATATAAACAAATAATTTAATTTTAATGTTTTATCTGCAATATATTTAAAGAAATCTGATCTGCAGGAGAAGCAAAATATGTATGACATTTTTGTCAGAAACGAAAACGCCAATAGTTTGTAACTATTTTTTTAATTAAATCCAGCGCAGAGATAGAGAAAGAGAAAGTATTGGTTATTTTAGAAATTAATTTTTAATACATTTTCCCACATTTTTAGAAAAACTTCAGGAGGCTTATTACGATATTGATAGACATATCTATCAAAATTCTATTGAAACGTATTGAAATTTTATTCACTATGGGTATTGTCGTAATTTGCCTCCTTTCTAATCTGTACTTTTTATTCCATCTATCGTAGAGCCAAAAACGCGTTAGATAAACTGTTAAGTCTTTAAGTCTTCACATTAAATAAAATTTTTAGACTTCTTTGGCTACGTTGGAGAAATATATATGTATATATATATTTTTTTGTTAAACTAAAATAAGATTCTTATACTTCCTTGGACATTTTCACAGAATTTTCTGTGTCTTTATTTTGTTGTTTCCCAATTTAAAGCACAAATTGTATTATTAGGTGTTATTTGATACTTGATAATATTCGTATTACAATCCTTTTTACTCTATCGTCAATTTAAAATAGCTGCCCGATGTGTCCTTGATTGACTATTCTATTTTATTTCTGCCGATATATTTCACTTTGGTTTAGTAAAACTATTTTATTTGTTATAACAATTAGAATTAAACTAGTGGCCCACCTTCAATTTATTTTTGATAAACTGCCATTGCTATTAGAGAAACATAAAGAAAACACTATATACATACATACATGCATATATTACATATGTAAACGAGTAACTAAATACAACAGTTAGAAAAACCTCAACTAACACAATGCAATTAACAGCCAAGGACGTTCTATTCAATTGTAAATAATCATAGAAAATCATCTCATATGTTGATGGTAAGCAGCAGTTGTTATTTTCCTGCATTTGTAAAATGTTTTTGTTTTTATAGTTATTGTTGTCTTTGTCATTTTCCCTTTTTTTTGCTGTTGCTTTTGTGAAAATAAAAAATGTATGTATGTCTCTCTGCTTGCAGATAATTGAAAGTGAAATGCGATTATTAAATTTGTTCATAACACCACTATATTTTCTCTATGTGTAAATGAATGTTTTCACTCGTATGTGTGCATGCTTGTGCTGGCTTGAATTTATATTAGTTGTTGTTTGTATAAAGTTTTCCCCATTGATTTTTGCCGTTTTTTTAAGTTCCTCATTTTTTGTTGTTATTGCTTTAAATAAGTACATATTTTTGTCGAGCTGCTTTTAATGTGCAAGTATGACACTTGGTTGTGTTTTTAAGATAATTTTCTAACCCATAGACTTTGAATTCCATTTATGGAAAATAATCGAAAGTGGAGAGCAGAGAAGATAAATAAGAAGAATGTATTCTTATATAAAGATTTGTGCAATTGTTTTTAAGGGAAATATTGTTGACTGTTTTATGAGCTGTGCAAATGAAAGTGAACTTGGAAGGTACAAATCCAAATTTTGCAGCTGCAAAGATTTAAAGCATTTGAGTGACTTTAATAATTATTCCTACACTTTTGATCGCTAGAGTGTATGTGTATTTTAAAGTATTTCTAGCCAAAGTTCATACTTTAGCTTAGTAACAGCGAAGTAAACTTTTTTTATATTTAACGCTTAGAAAAAAATCTATAACTTCAGAAATGACATCATAAACTGTTTTATGCTAAACGAAGCAATAAATCTTGAAATTTTTAACACTAGAAAAAAATATTATCAACCTGATTCGTAACATGAAGATTGGTGGCGTGAAGTTAGCAGAGGGATTAGTAATATCAGACTTTCCAAACTAATGATCAATTAAGCTTTTGCAAAATAATATATATATATATATATATATATATATATATATATATATATATATATATATATATATATATATATATATATATATATATATAGTTTTTTTTGTTTAATTTTATTTTAAATTTATTTATATCATAAAAAATTATTTATTGTGAAATTTAAAAATATCAAAAAAATTTTTAAATTTCACAATAAATAATTTTTTATGATATAAATAAATTTAAAATAAAATTAAACAAAAAAAAAAAAAGTCAACTGCAGCAATAAAAAATTTACTGATAATAAAATTTACTTTACACACAATGAAATTCTTTTGGCAATTATTTTTGTCTATGTTTATAAATGTTTATTTTTGCTTAAAAAAAAAAATTATAATAATAATTTTTTTTAATATTTTCCACACTAAAAAAGGCACTGTTAGTTAAGGATCTTCTTAGAAGCGAAGCTTAAGACTTGAAAACAAGGAAAAAATAAAAATTATGAAAGTTTTTGTCCAGCCCCGCACATAAGCTACATCCATGCCGCTACTCTAGAAGCATTTCATTGGGCACACTAGATAACAAATTGTGTTTTTGAAGAAAACTATAAAGTTTTAAAGCTTTATACATCTTTAAAGTATGTATGTAGTTCTGAAGTATAGGAGCTTTCGCTAGAGATGTGAGATTGAAATGAATAATCTCACCACATTCAAGAATAAGGCTCACTTTCTCATGTTGTATCCCAAAACAGTCGAAAGTCAAAATTACCTACATATTTCTTAACCGCACAACCTGTGCTATTGCTATTGCCATAAATTTTATAAATTTTTTTCTAATGTACTGATAAGCCGACTTATCTTTAATACGTTCATTTGCCTGTTAGAATTTTACTTTTGCTATATTTTTTCTTGTCTATATTATTTTTGTTTTCTTATGGCTTTTAGTGCCAAGTTTTGTTGCAAATCGGTTTTTTATACTACTGCCAAATACTACTACAAAAACACACATACATACAAATATTTTCGTATTTGTAAATGTATATATTATATATGTACTCGTATGCATTTTTCATTGCATGTCCGTGCAAAATCTGTGCAAGTGTTTTTTTTTCAAGCAATACTCGTGTGCAAGTGTTAAAACTTTCTAACACACACAGACCCACTAGCACAAGTGTGCATGTAAGTGTAAGGAAAAACAGCTTCGACGGCAACAATGACACGTCACATGCTTGCATTTGCAGTTGCCATTATATTGGTTGTCCTTATTTTCACTTTTTCTTACAACGCCACTTTTTGTGTATGTGTGTATGTGCTTTTGGCTTCTACCCTTCTTTTACACAAGGCTACCAATACCTAAAAATATACTCTACATTATTTGTACTCAACAAAAATCAATATTAATCAATAAATTATTTTCTTTTCGATGTATTTTATGAACAAAGAAATTGTGATTACGTTAAACAAATTTTCTTCAAAATTCTATTTCTATATCAAAATAGTTCTACGGCATTTTACGTTTCATTGAAATGCATTTTTCGTTTTTTTTTTATTTGTGTTTGTTTGTGTATTTGTTATTTTTGGCTTTAAGCCAATTGTGTTTGTGCTCTTATTTTTGACATTATTTCGTTGTTGCCATTTCTATTATCTATTTTTGTTAGATTTTTGTTCCTGAAGTGCTCGAAATAATTTAAAAATGCCTTTCCTATGTCCGCTTAAAGAAAACAATTGCATTTGCCACCATTATTTATTGAATGTCTTTCAAATGTTACTGCAGTAGCAAAGGTTTTGCAGCATTAGGTTGTTTTTAAATATTTTCAAATACGCAAATAATCAATGCTCATTTATAATGTATAATTTTTGTATAAAAATAAAACCAGTGCACGAGTATATTGCCGCTGTAAGAGCAAAACAAGGCTAAACTCTGTTTCACTTTTACAATTGCAAGTGCGAGAAATATTGTGGGTCAAAAATTGGATTTATTTTTAAAATTTCCTAAATAAATAACAAACGCACATCAGTTTATGTAACTGATTTGTCAAAAGTTGAATTCATGTTGTGGAAAATTATTTAGGAAATATGTTCAAAGAGAACAACATATTTTGATTGCAATTTCAGATTATGTTGATGTTTAAAATATACAATACTCGTACTTCAAATTGTTTGATTAATGTATGAAAATATAAAATTTGAATGGGCATTTAAAAATTTAATGAGATGTTGAATATAGTATTTACAGTGTATAGCAACATTTTTCAGTGCAACATGCTGATATATAATATATGTAATTATATTTTAGGTGCTGTGAAATGTTAGACGTTATAGTCTAAAATCTTTTAGTTGATAGTCTCCAGCAAGTCCCTATGAAATTTTATATTCGTATAAAACAGCAGCCGTGCACATTTGAAATTATATTGCCTTAATGTTGACAGCTACAAGTCATAAGTTTCTCAATTCAAATACATATGTATATCGTGCGTTATTAGCATTGTTATTGCATTGATATTTGAAAATAATTTAGAGTTCGACTGTTAATAGACCTTTTAACTAATGGGACTTAACTTACAGGAAAACCTATTAATTTTCAAATCAACATGTTGATGAAACATACATATATTTTACTTATTTCATAGACACTATTTTTGAGCAGCAAATTGTATAGAAATAATGAAATTACGTTGTTATAAATATTTATATATTTTATAAAAGTTGTACTAATTTTAATTCGGCGTCAGAATTTTGCAGTGTTTTTTTTTAATTATGAACTGTAGTTAATTATGTTGATTTTAAATGTGAAAATATTCATCTTTAGTAACTTATAACATCATCCAATAAATATTAAAATTTAGTTCACAATGTTCCAACAACATACTGATATTCAAATTTAAAATCAAGAATAAATAAATTATAAACTATTTCATATGTCTTTGCCTGCAAAATTAAAATTTAAAAAAAGAAAAGAAAAATTATTTACGCAACATGTTGCAACAGCTTTTAACAGAACATTAAACTGGGCGATCTGTTTGAATTTGTGAGAAGTTTTGAATAATATTTATTATTTCGTTACAAAAATTTTTACAAATAAAAAGCAAAATCTCTGGCAAATTTAGTACATTCTTTTTGGTTTTTATTACCCTTAAGAGGATTTCGTGCTATGCAACACTTGTTTCACGTTCATACGAGTAAACAAAATGGTTAAAAAAATGATTGAAGTAATAGTTAAAATAAATAAAAATTTCAAATGCATTAAGCATCATTCATTTTATTTCACAAATTGAATAAGTGTTGCTAAATAAATTCATATATTTTTCACAATACAGACAACAACTTCTGTGAGATTATTTCACAAGTATTTTAAATTATTCTTTTTCTTTTTGCACAAGTACTAAAACACAGCCAGCAACTCATGATAACAACATTATCTTTTAAGTTTTCTTGGGAACATGTTGCAGCAACATTTTAAACATCTACGTACTTTAAAATCAATTGAAAACTTCAATAATTCAAACATTTACTATTCTCTTTAAACTCAATAACAACAACTGCATCTCAATTCCTTTCAACTGGCAAATTTGTCGCTATAGCGATACTACACGTACTATGAGAACAAGAAAAGTACGAGTATTGTATCTCAAAAACTTATCGTACGTGTGGTTTTACAGAGTCGCCCTTTCACTAACACTAGCAGCGTAAGAATGGATGTGTGTTTGTGTTCGTGTTTAAACTTAAGTAGGTCGTAACACTGACCCACATTTACGTCTTTTCATATAATTACTATGACGCATATGAAATAAACTACAACAGCACTAAATGAGGAGTTTGTTTGTTCAAAATATTTTTATTTAAATTTTCCATAGAACTCTTAAAAAAAAACAATTCAGGTTTTCTATTTCGTTTTGGCCGACCTTTACTTTGTCTCACGAAGGTCATTGGAAAATATACGTTACAAGTTCTTTTTTATGAAAAAAAAGAAGCATATGCAAAGAATAATAAAATACCTGAGGGAAAAATAACTCATAAACTATGGGAAAAATTACAACAAAAAACTTTGATGTCCATCCAGCACTCCATTCAAACCAACTACATAATTTTTGTATTTTGTTGTATAACTTGTGATTCATTATATAAAGTTTTTTCATTTATTTTTTTGAAGAAAAAAAAGCAATTCTGGGTATTAGAAGTTTTGTGGAAGTTTTCTAAACCGGCTTTTACAAATCAAAATAAAACTTTATGTGTGTATTTGGAATTGATTCAAAGGTATTTGTGGCTTTCGTGGTGAAATAATGTTTGAAATTTCATTAATTTGTTTTTACACCCATTTAAATATTCCATCACGTTAATGTTTTAAAATAAAAATGTAAGGAATTTTTCTAACATTTACTCGTACAGTATTTACCTTGAAATTAAGTTTAATAAGATTGTGTGATTGTGTGTTTAAATTAGCACTTTCAATGAAGTATTGCCAGAACAACATCATCGTGCGGCAAAAAACAAATACAAAAAGAGAATTTTATTTTAAATACTCCCATAAAACTTGTTTATTCAAATAATAGTTTTCAATGCCAAAGATATAAATTAATAAAGCAGTCAAGAAGTGTTGCATGCAATTTTATTATTAAAAATAATCAACTTGGTACGGCGCCTACTAACAATTTAGTTGTATTAGATCAGCGCCACAGCCCTTGAAAGTGGAGATGAGATTGTGAACACTCATGCGAAACTATTGTTTGGGCTCGTTTTTTTTTTGTTTGTTTAATTAACTCTCAAGGAATGATCCCTAGAAATGGAATGCATTAGGCTGAAACTTGGGGGAAAGAGGTTATGGGAAGGGGAATGTTAAACATTCGATTTGAATCTCTGTATTCTGAAAGTGGCAGTAAAGACCTCTACTGGCAGTTTAATTCACATACGAATTGTCCGGCTAAAGAACGAATTCTCTCATCGACTACAAATAGATGTGCACTTAATGAAGAACGTGTAGTTCTTAAAATGGAGCGAATATCAGGAACAAATTTCCTAATTCCATCACAGCACATTCCTTAAAACAGCGAAAGACACTGTAATGTTGCTTCAGTGAGCCAATAGAGTTGGCTACACTACTGCCACCCATGAACTTTTTCGCCATCTCCTGTAAGCGGTCGAGTAACTTCAAAAGAGACTTTGAAGGATCTCTTTTGGTATAATCCCGGTAAAATCCTGAGCTGCTGAGTTATTTTTTGTAAAAATAGCGCCTTACCTTTGAAGTTACGAAATTAGGGTTTTAAGTGCAAATAAAAAAATTGGCCGAATGTGGAAAAAATGAAAGTAGTCTTCAGGGGAGTATTATTTCATTACTATCAAAAATCCAATAGAACATTTTTTCAACTTCCTAGGAAGTCGAATTGACAATATTTTTTATAAGTCTGTGAAACTCGATTTGAAAATACATATCTTTTATGAAAAGGACTCCTTTAAATTTGCAATCAATAATTAAAAAAAATTACTTTCATATTATAACGAATCCTAAATTTAATTTAATATTACTTCCTTTGCAAAAAAAAAAACATAAAAAGTCCACTCTTTCCAACATAATGAAAACAGGTTCCAAATCGGTGAATAAGAATCAAAAAAAGAAAACATCCTGCAATGGCAAGAATATATTAAAATCATTGGAAATGCTTCGAATTTTCACAAATTCCGAGTCTTAATCTCAACATTATCATGATTTGAAACAATGTTGAATAGCAGCAAATGTTTTTTAGGCAAGTTTGCTTGTATTCGAAAAGATTTCTAATAATATCTATATATTTTTTTACCTTTTTTTATAACAATTATATTATTAATATTATGAGTATCGAAATATCGATAATTTTAAATAAAATTATTAAACCACAAAATAAGACCTCAAGCTTGAGTAATATTTTATCCAAATCGAAAAGATTTCTCTTTCAAAATATTTATTCTTAAATATTCTCTAAAATATTTTGATTTACGTACATATGTAATCAAAATATGTTTTCTTGTACATACTTACATATGTACATATGTATGTGATTTATTTAAGAATACGTTTGAGCTTTTTTCTTTTATCATAAACAATTGATACTTAAATAAAGAAAGTTTGCTATGGCAAATCCATGTACATATGTATGTATATATGTACATAAGTACATATGTATATTTATGTTTCTATTACATTTCATATCACAGAAAGAACAAATAATCCATCAATTTTGCTGAAGAAAAAAAAAATAACAATTCTAGCGAGAAAAATTCAAATAACAAACTTTTTTCTTAAATCATAAAATCAAATATAAACAAAACTTAATAATAAAATGAATTATCTCATTTTTATTATTTTTAATTCTTTGTATATGTACATATGTAGGTATGTATGTACTTATATCTGTACAAGTATAGAATAAAAATTTTAAAGCCGTCAGTTCAGACGACAAAAGCAAAGTCCAAAAAATGTGAGTATTTTATTTTAAAAGCGTTAAAAAGAGACCGAAAATGCAACTTAGATAAAAATATAAGTATTTGATTTGAAAAAATTAAAAAAATACATACACAAACATGTACATATATATTCACATTCACATGCATCAATGCCAGTCGCATCGCACAAATGACTATAAAGCAATAAGGCTCCAGAGCTTATCAGAAACAGTCATTGAACTTGTCCAGACTTTTGCAGTCAATTTTGTTTGTTGTTGCCTGCATGCATGTGTACGGTTTATTTACAATTCTACAATTTTTAATTGTAATTTCTTTAAGTAATTAATATTAGTATGTTTATTAATAAAACATACCACCGAATATTCTGTTTATAAAATTTAAATGAAATCCCCAATGTTTGTTTCACATTAAAATTGCAGGGTTGGAAATACTGGGAATAGTAAATTTGTTTGAAGTCTAATTCAACTTTTTTATATATAGTATATATTTTTTTTAATAATTCCAATATGTTTTCCTTAATGAATTAGCACTTAGGGTATGACACCTGCATGTGGAATGTATTGTGCTGGAACTTGGAAAATAGGTCAATGGAACGAGTGTGTAAAGAGTCGTGTCTTTTTTTCATTGAAAACTTTAGTGATTATTTTCAAATTAACTTTCTTTAAAAAAACAACAGCAATAGGTACGATTTCCTAACTCGTATTAAAAGGGAAAAAAGATACAGTGAAAAAAAAATTATTGTCAGGAATTCAATGAGTTTTTACTGTGATATTGGAATTATTTAATAATAATTTTCATCACAGCAACGCAATGTGTCACATTCACCGTTATCATGTAACTTATTGTTAAAGTCACATCCAGTTGACATAAGAAAATTGGTCCATGCTTGCCGTTTATTAACAATGTTTTGTCGCTGTTGAGTGTCTTTAGAGAATAGTCACTCTAAGACCTAAAAAATGGCAACTGGCTGTCAATAACTATTTTGCTAAATTTTTTACTACAAAGGGTACGCTGTTTACAAATGGATACGCTGTCAGATTGATGTGACATCAACAACAAATTACATAATAAAGCCGATTATATATTTATAATCGTCTAGAAAGTCTCAATTGCTTAAAGGAAATAAATCAAAACTTTTATGAAATTATTTCGTTGGAGTAATGAAATAAATTCATTTAGACAGGATTTTTAATTTATGTTTGTGTATATTTTTTAGATAAATATATATTTTTTTAAAATTTGTTATAGCATTTGAAAATCGTTATCAGATAATAATAAATAATATATCTTTTCTTTACATTTTTCGAAAATTACGAAATCACAAAACTTCATATAGATTTGTAATTAAAATTTTAAAGATCATTGAAATGGTCTGATTTAAATATTTTACAGAAGTTTCCTTGGAATGAAGCATTTGGCTTGGCATAAATGCAATAAAATTTTGTAATAGGACTATTAAGTTTTCTTTTCTGAAATAAGGAGTGCAAAATTATTTGTCCTTTTAAAGAGAAAAAATGGAATTTCATATTCTTTAGCAAGCGCCAGTTTATCACAAAAAAACACGGAATCCTGTAAAGGAGTTGAATTTGTTGAATTAAAGTGATAAATTGATAAACGAAATGTTACACTTTTTTTTAATAATTTTGCACTATACACGTAAATATTGAACATTGATATTACATTCAATATTCAACATTGATATTACGAAACATTTAATTGAATTTATTAAGCAGGATTCTTTTAGTGGGAGCATGTAAAGCTGTTTGTAAAAGTGTGTGTTTCTTTTTAAATAAAGTAAATTTTCAATTAGACGCACTTATTAGTTGACGTTTCTTTCCCTAGCCCGATGTTAGAGTCATAAAAATCCTGGTATCACAATTGACTAATTTTATTACTTAGTAAATGGAAAATGCTATGAAATAATATAAGAGTACACAAATTGAATTTTTAAAGTTTTCTAAATGTCTTAAAAACATTATTTCCAATGATATTGAATATCAGTATTATGGGTGGTGGCCCTACCAGCACCGGAATGATTTTTTTCTGCTCCTTGGCTTTCAAAATTACATGGTTTCATGGCTGCGGAGGCACTCGAATCAATATTATATTTTAATATCATATTAATTGTTTAGTTTTCGCTCCCCTGATTTTTGCATTTTATCTCACTACATCTCTATACACGCGCACTCTCTACTTCAGTACGTAACAACAACAAAAAATAACAAGAGATCTATTCCTCTCATTTTGTAAACCTGTATTTTTATGCGTCAGAGTTCGGAGTAAAAATAAATTAAAAAATAAAAAGTAAATACAAGTATTTTAGATAAATGATGCAATTTCGGCAGAGAGTTTAGTAATTTTCAAGTATAATACAACAATTTGTGATTTCGTTGAACTTATAAATAATTGCAGCAGCTTGGAATTGTGCATGTAATTAATTTTTATAATTGTTTTTACTTAACGACATGTTTGAACTTAAAAAAACTAATTAACCTGGATATTTTATGGTTCTATAGAACTCAACGATATTATACGAAAGATGTTAGAATTTAGTTCTAGGTTCGGTATTTTATGTAGTTGGAGTGGATTTCAGTCTTTAGCATTTCAATATATTCAAAAGCTTGTCATTTTCATTGCTTTTTTATTTTTAGCTTAAAAGCAAAAAATCGAAAATGTAAACATTTTCAAATACATAAGAATTTAGTTTTTGCTAAAGACTTATTAAGCTTAAAATTTATCGGTATGGTACCCAAAAAAAAAAAAATATTTGAATAATTAGGTTAGGTTAGGTTGATTGGGAGGTGTGATAGCCCATGTCATACGACATATACTTAAGCCAGTTAAGGCTTGTTGTGCGCTCCCTTTTAATTATCAGACACAAACTGCCAGAGTTCTGCGGCAGGATTCGAACCTGGGACCTTCGCACTACGAGACTAGTGCACTACCTACTAGTCTACGAATAATTAACTTTTCAAAATTTTCGACATTTCATTGGTCACCAAACCAACTCATTAGTGAACTTTAAGCAGTTGTGAATGTTTTCAAACAAAATTGAAAAGTTAATTAATTATTCAAATGTTTACAGCAAAAGCTTAAAAATTGAGTTTTGAAATTTCGTTGTGGCGCTGCAAATTTTGACTAACAGAATTTCTATTAATGGAACTGAATTTCAAACTGGAATCAATTAAATATTTTATTTTATTTTTTTTTGCCAAGTTTAACAAAAACAATAAAACGTAGTTTAAGCTGAAATTTAGCCAAATTATGGCTGTACACGATTTCATTTTGTATGAATAAAATAACTTGAAACACTTTTAGAATATTCCGAATAACCAGCAAATTCTGCTTGATTTCCCCCTTGGCATGCCATTATTATGCACTCAACTGTAACAAGTTTATTTTATTGTGATTTTTTTTCTTCCAATTTTTCTCTTGGTTGGAGGTGTGTGTAAGCGATTTGGCCTTTTAAGAAAAACTATGTATATTATATAAACGTATATTTGTTTGTTTGTTTTTTTTTTTAAATCAACTATACAGCGCATTAGTACCGCCCATGCATTATTTTTGACGTGTAAATAAGAGCGTGTACATGTGTGTACCAATGAGTATCCATGAGTCAACATATGTGCATATATCAGTCATGTAATACATTTATCAGTATTATTTTCTATAACAATTTTCTTGTCACTGTCGTTTATACATACATACGTATGCATACATACTGGTACATACAAATATTTTATTTTATTTTTTTTGTTGCTTCCACTTCATTTTACATTTTCGTAGATATAACAACAAGGTCAAGTCATTAGTTTAACTTGGTTTAAATGTGTGTTTGTTTTTCTCATATTATGTATCGTTTCTATTGAGTTTTATTTTTATGTATGTATGTATGTATGTATAAACATATGAACATAAAGTTTTTGCATACATACATGCAATATTATTTAAAATTGTATGAAAAATGCTTTGTTTTCACTGAAGTTGTATGGTGTTTTTTTAAATTATTAAATTCAATTTTATAAAGGCTTTAGAGTTTTCTTTAAAAACGTATTTTATTACATTTCACTTAAATTTCATTTGAATGGGAAATTTACTTCTGTTGCTTTTTATAAAGTTTATGATGACTTTTTAATATTTATTAGAAAAATATTTAAATTAAAATTTTTAAATTGTAATTTTTTTGGATTTTTACTAAGCATCTCTACGTGTATGTGCTATTTTTTTCATTGCAGGTGTGTGTTTTCGTTTATTTTTGCTGCCTTCAATGAATTTGAGAAATATATGTATAATTGCTGGTACTCGTATTTAATTAGAAACTTAAATGAAACACAGGTAATTAATTTGATATGAAACTAATTGAAGTGGCTACAGGTTTTAATTTGATGGCTATAAGTCATTTTGTAGCATTCAAATGAATTCATTCAATGTGTACGTTTATTATCCTTAAGTTATTATATAACTTTCTAGCCCTTTATTGGTTGTCGTATGGCAAATGAAAAAAGCAAATATGTAGATGTTACGATTATATATTTGTGCATATTAAAATAAATTTGCCTAGACCAGTAGAAGCTTTGATTTAAAATTGGTGAATTTTGAAATACAAAGAATATAAATGTTAGAAAAATCAATTTGAAAGTGCTGATATGAAATGTATGGCACATTAACCGCAGAAAATTATGTTACAATTGACAATTGGCAAGTGAAAATTGTTCATATATATGTGCTTATTCGGCACTACCCCAGCTCTGGTTGGTTTGCTTTCACTACTACTAGGAAAAAAAATTTATAGTCCCCAAAATGATGAGCCACCTTTAAATTAAATATAATAATTAGATATTCTATTGAGAATGTGATTATAAATTGGGAATATAATCATAATTTATAAGTGGAAGTTGAGGCTTGGAAGTTGAATATTTTTATGTTTAATTGTGAAATTTCCAGAGAAGCTTATTTTTGTCGTTATTGAAAAGGTTGCCTTGTTTCAGACATAAATGATGCTCGAGTCTAAGCTGGAAGTGATAGAAATTTATACTCCTTTTACATAAAGCTTAAAATAAAATTGACTCCTAATAGTATAAACTGTTATAGGTTCTCTACAGAGTTAATCCTGTAAAAAAGAGCTTCCAAAGAAGTCATGAAAATCTATTTATTGAGATCCATAAGTTTAGATTTTCATTGCTCATCCACCTAATAAAATTTTTTTAATAAAAATAAAAAATAATGAAAATAAAACATAATAAAAAAGAATATCAGCAAAAACTAGAAATCGAATTGCAAAGGGTTGGAAAATTAAACTATATTTTTTAAGCACAAATGTTATGTACTTAACTTCTTATGGAGTTAAAAATATACATACAATTATTAAAGCTTTAGAAGCAGTGGAAAAGTCATTCCTTAAAAATGACTTCCGCTTTCTTTTCTAGTTGGAAATTTTGATTGAGTTGGCTGTTTCAATGCTGGATTATTGCTCAAATAATAAGTAATTAAAATTTTTTTTGTATTTATCTAAATGATGTCATACATTTTTTGTGGATATATTTTTACTCAGGACTGTTTCGATTCAGTGAGGTCTTACTGCAGAATACTGCAGAATAGCACAACTATTATCCTACATGACTAGAGACGAAAAATTCACAAGTTTAAAGAAAAAATAAGTGCCTCATCAGCAATATTTCTATTATGAAGAATGTGTCAGAGGAAAGCTTGTCAATGAAAAAAGCAACAAAGTTTTTTCCTCTAAATTAAAAATAATGCAACCATCAAAGGCCACACTCACTCACTCACTCACTCACTCACTGTGAACACCAAGCAGCCAGCAAATGTGTTTAAATCATCAAATTGCAATTGCAGTTTGTAAAAATGTGCAATTGTTGTTGTTATTGCTTTTAATTTATGAAACAAGGCAATTTTTGTTGCTTAAAGCGAAATATTTTTAATAGCGGAGATAAAGGTGGATGAAGGAGACGGATAAGAAGAAAAAAATTGAAGAAACAATTTACTAAAAGCAAAAGAGATACAAATATAGAATGATATGGTGATATAACAATAATAATGTGGCATTAAAACAAAAACAAAAATGTACATCATTAGATGATACACCAACAACAAGGAAAAATCTTAATTAGCTGTTCGTTGCAAAACGGAGGATATAAAAAATATTTTTGATAAAGAAATAAGTAGAGAAAGGGAATACGTGGTGTTATACGTTTTTTTTTTCACTAAAATATTATTTCTAAGTTTGCAACAAAAACACATCCAGCAATGAAAAGTGTTGAAGTATGTGTTATCAATGTTTTGAAAAAAGAATTTTTTGTGTGGAAAACTGGGGTATTTTTCAATTATACTCATTGCCACAACCAAGGCTTAATAGAAATATGTGTAAAATGTTCATTGCGAGAAGGTCGTCGTCGTATTATGCAACCCACATGCTTTAAATACAACAAAGTATGCAGATATTTGCTCTAAAAAGAGGTAAAAATAAATAATATTTCATCTAGTATGAAATAAAAATGCGGAAGAAAAAGGAAATAGTCATCGAAAAAAAGATGGCACTATAAATCTGCAATTTTCGCAATAAAAGTCCTGAAACCCTTCTAAATGGAAAACATTTTTTGTTATTACAGATAGTAAATCAGACTGGATGAAAACATACGATTAAAACCATTTAAGTTGTATGTGTTTGATCATGGATTTGTTTTCTAACCTAAACTAAGACTTAATTCTAATAACGCATACAAGTTTCCTTCTTAATTTTAAATACCAGTTAAGGAAACTGGTCCCATTCTCCTTGCAGGAGTAGAAGAAACACATATAACGAAAAAGCTGTTTGCAGTGGCCATTATGGAAAATCTATTTATTATGATTAAATTATAGAGTTGAATCATATTATCAAACCTAAGCCAAACTATAAAATATTTTATTTTTATTTAAATTAATAGCGATTTGTTTTCACGTAACCATAATATTGCAATAAAATATGAAAGTTATTTAATATAATCAAAATAGGATTCTCGATGAATTTTGTTTCCAAAACAATGTACCAAGTCCTAATACTATAGGAATCATATAAATTAAAAATTAAATCATTCGGCTTAATTTCATAAAAATTTTATATACATATTTTTATTAAAAGCAACACTTTATGGACCCATTATCTAAAAGGCGGTGCCAGAATTTATATAATCAGGAATGGAAATCGGTCGATTTCAAAAGGACCGGTTTGAAGTGGTGGGGATGAGAATCGATCGATTTTGATAATAAATTTTTTTTTTTGCTTCGTTTGGACTTTTATAAAAATTCTGTCTTTAATTTGCTTTTTATATAATAACGCCCTTAATTTGTTTTACTAAATATATGTTTTTTTTGTTGTGATAGATGTTAATTTTAGTAAAAATATCTCCGCATTAATCTCTTCAATAGCGGAAGTTTACAAAGTAAGAGAGAGTTTATTGAACAGGGTTTTAATTTTTTATAATGTTTGGTTTATTTTTATCTGCGAACTATATAATAGACGTTAAGGCAAAATGCAAGAAACATTTGTCTCAGTAGCGGCAAATGAAGTACTAAATCTTAATGTTGAACAACATAAAATCCGACAACCTTGAATTGTTTTTGTTTATAGTAAAATAGAATAATGCAGGCGGAAAATTATATTGCGAAGACTTAAAAATCTATAAGAACATTATTGTTTAATGGTTCTTTTAATGGGCGTTTTATCTTCTCTCTACCCTATAAATCTATTTGCCTACAATATTGCTTTTTTGTGTAGAAAAATTTTAATTCTGCAATATCAGTCGGAGTTCGTGATATTCTGTTCATATTATACATATGTATGTATATATAGTGTACATATGTATACGTATGAAGTTTTCTCTGTTACAAAACTGGTTTCCTGTTACAAACTAATTTGAGGCACATGCACCACGTGCCAAGGAGGGTGTATATTTTCTTTTCCAATAATGCTTTTACCTTCAAATTCAATGTGAAAGCTTTATAAACTTAATATACTCTTGCCATCTAAGAAATCAATATAAGTATTTTGAAAAGGAATTTCTGTGCCATCACTTAGGAACAGTTGAAGAAATATATTATATAATTAGAGATGACAATGGTAAAAAGATATTATTGGAGATCATTGGAATCTCGCGAATTTCTCCCACAAAGTGGTAAAATTTTAATTACTATATTGTATGCTGAATTCATTATCATGTCTAGTTGTTTTTTGCTAAAATTATGTATTAAAAAATCATTATGCAGAAATATTATTTAATTTTGTCTGGTTTTGACAAAAAAAAAACCTATTAATTTCCCTCACATGTTGTTTTTGCTGTTCGTTAAAAATCAATTACACTGTTGTTGTTTTTTTCTTAAATTGATATGCACCGACATTCTGATGTTTGAATGCAGCAGAAAAATAAATTTAATTTTAGCCTCAACACATTTCTTTTGAAAACATTTTGGCTGTTGTTATATTAAGGTAAATTTATATGTATGTAAGTGTACTAGTGCATGTAAGCATGATTGTGTGTTATATATTGAAAAACACACACACACACACACACACGCACACACATATATACACACACACATTAGAAGGTAAGATATAATGTGTATTATTATATGAGATTGCAACATAAGGTTGTATGTTGGCTACATTATTGGTAAAAAGAAAGAAAATGATTTAAAAAAATACACAAAAACTACAACATTAAAATTACACACACTCTCCCATACACAGGCAAATACTCACACTTTTTCATACATACGTACATATACACTCAACACAAAAATAATCGCATTTAGAAATAAGGTGAATGAATATTATGTCAGTTGCATAATCAATGGAAAAATTACATATTAAGAAAAAAAGAAAAGCGCTAGTGAAAATTTTGAATATCTTGCTGAAAGGCATAAAGGCATAAAATTCTCTAAATTAAATGAAAATAAAGCCGAAATTAAGAAATTGTGTTAACATTCCTTATTCCTTATTCTTTTGTCCCTGACAAGTGCGAGTGTTATTTTTTTAATTTTCTCTTTTTTTGTTATTAAATTGTATGAAATATGATAATTATCGTTTATATAGCTTGTTTCTACACGTACACATTTAAATACTAAATAAGTATTTGAAATTTGCTGTCACTTAAATTTTCCTTCTTTAACAATGCGTCACTTTTCTATTTATTATTGTTATTCAAGTGTTCAGAAATAAACACACATTATTTTCCTATTTTTAATAGTTTTGTCTTTTCGTTTTTGTTTGCTTTAAGACACGTGGTTAAAAATATAATTATTCGAGTTTATATCGTTTCTAATGAGTCTGCTGTTATTGTTTACGATTATTTAAATTGGGTAAAAAAGAAGTCCTATTAACAATTTCATGAGTTGGAAAAATATGTACACTTAATCCTCATTTGTTTCTTGTAGGCTGCTTTGCTTGTCTCCTTCGCCTGTTTTGAGTGCTAAAGTAAAATGAAGTAATTCCCTTAGTTGCAGTAATCAGCTGTTGGTTGGCCACCATTAATCAGTTTTATTATTGATTTCTGCTCCTGTTATTTTGTACACCAACATAAATCCATTAAAGTTGCATGCTTTTGTTGATTCTCGTGGTTAATTAATTAATTAACAGGTTTTTTTGTAAAGTAATATAAGTATAATTTCCTCTGGCGTTGAGTTTGACTGCTATACATTTTATTACTGTTTTTTTGTGTGTAATTGTTGCTATTAATTTCATTCTTATAATTATTGTGGTTACTATTTGTGTTACATATTTTAATTTAGTTTCAAATAAGCCGTTCGAGTTGCAGTAGTGAAGAAAAAATATTGGCTGTTGCTGTTTCGATGTTTAACTTAACACTGATGGTCTAATTTTTTTCTAAAATTGCAATTGTCGTAGCAGCAGTAGTCATCAACAACATCATAATCATTGTTACACACACTCACACAGGCACTCACTCATTCGTTTCAAATAGGGGAGACAGTCGCGTTGTTTCTTTCCCCGTGTCGTAAGTATTCGTTTGCTTTTGTATGCCGTGGTTTTTTTTTTTTGTTCTTGTATACGGTTGTTTAATGTGAGTAACACTTCATGCAGTTGTTTTTTTTTTTTGCTCAACATTGCACTCTTTTATTTATTGTAGTTGTTGTTGTTCCCCACATTTGAATGTTCAGTGTGGTGTGTTGTGGGGGAATTTTCTTTCTTTCTTTTTGCTTTGATTATTTTTTTTAATTTTATGTTACAAACTACTACTGTTTGTTATTGTAAATGCAATATTTAAAAAAATGCACTCTGTTTTATCTTACTCATTTTTACTCTCTGCTAAAAGTGCAATTTATTTTTATGTTTGTTCTCAAAGTTACACAAAGGTGAAATATACTAAATATAAGAAATTTTTTAAGTTTCTCTCAATTTTCTTTATATTAATCCACAAAGTAAATATTAGTAAGTTTAAAAAATTAACAAAACTATATTTCTTTTTAGTTTCTACGTGTTATATACTGAAAAGTTGAAACAACACTATCAATATTTTTTCTTATAAAAATATTTAACTTTTTATTTACTTAAACAAATCCAAAATGGAAAAGCTTTCTTTGAAGTTTTTTCAGAATTACTCTTAAATTTTAAACACTCTCATTATTAAATTCCAGAGCTTTTTAAAAGTTTTTTTTAGCGCTAGTGTTATGAGGAAGTAATGTGTCATTTCTTGGCAACATTTTTCAAACATCATAATCATCTTTATTCATAAATATACTTTACTTAAAAGAGCTTTTGCTACATTAAGAATAACTTGGCTATTTATTTCACTCTCTATGTGGTATTTTGCTCTTTGGCTATAAAAAAAAACTCTTGCTCTTAATTATTTAGAGGGACTCCCTTGTTATTTACCCAGTTGCATTGGGCGTTGATGTTCAAGGTGAATTGCAATAGTTTTCGTATATAAAAAAATGAATAACTATTTTTGTATATACACATACATACGTGTAGGTATTGTTGTTTATATTGTCTACATGCTTATTAGTATATACTTTATACTACACTTACATATGGATGTGTATACAAATTTGTCGCTATTTCAATAGTGTTGGTGAGTGTGTCTTTTTTATCTTACACAATTATGTGAAATTATCGATCAATTTTGAGGTTAAGGTTAGAAAAACTATTTATAGTAAAAAAGGAAATAAACAGCAAAAACAAAAAAGTTTTGTTGCAACTTCAAGTTGCCTGCAGTTTAATTAAAATTATCTAAGATAAATTTAATCATGAAACATATTAGTTTGATCATTATTTACCTCTATACGACCTTTTTAATTGTATTATTTGATTGTCGACATTTATCTAATCTTTGGTTGGAATTGCTAGGAAACAGTAATAGTTCTAACAGATTTCATCTTATTAAAAATTTTAAGTTATGAAAACATTTTGAAAATTATGTATAACTTTAAAAAACAACACTAAAAAGTTAAAAAAAAAACACAAATCACTTACATAATAACACTTATTTAAATAAATGTAGGAAGTTCCAGAACAATTTTGTTTTAATAAACTTTTTTATGAGGACCAGTTTTTTTATAAAAGTTTTATACACATACATGATTTATAATCAAATTCTTTAGGAAGAAGAAAATCGAAAAATCTGATATTAAAAATAAATCAATAACGCTTTTGTATACAATTAATTTTCAAGCTTTTGACTAATTAATTATACATAAATATTATTTATAAAAAAGGTTGTATAACATAAATTAAAAAATTGATTTTCTTATATTTTTAGTAGTTTATCGTCTTTTGAAAATAAACTTTAGATTTGAGCTAATCTCTCTTCACAATTTTTTTCGAACTAGCAACTGATATTGACAATATTACAATATTTGACAATTATTGACTAAGCGATTGGAAAAATTAACATATTTTTAAAATATGTTTCATTACAATACATTTACAATATCTACTGCAAGTTTGCTAATTTTCCACTAAACCAGTATATTCTACTTGATTTGAGAACATCAGTACTTAATGTACACATTGCTTTGAGTACGAAAAACTGAATTTATATATGGAGTCTAGCATTAATAAGTTTGTTTCCTCACATATATTTTTCTAAGTTTTTTCTTTCAAAAATATAACGCATAACTAACACATAATTGTAGATATTAAAGGGCACTAATAGATTACATTTACTTTATTTTCCAAATGCATCCACATTTACAATTATACTTCAAAGGTAATTTCTAATCCCTCCATTTGTAATATGTACTTAAATTTTCCCGTATGAATTTTTGGTGACTTAAAACCTGCCTTATTGTTTTTCCATATTTCTACTACAAGTATGTTAAAAACTCATATAAACGATGGTAAGCGGTAGTAGTCTTCAGTTAAGCAGGCCTTTTTGAAGGCCTCTCTCATTACAGTCTATCTCATATTTCTTAGAAACTTGTGAATAAGGGAAATCTTTGTTACTAAATCTTCCAATAGAAATTGGAAATCGTAGTGAGATAAGATTCTACATGGAACTCCCTAAACCTGAGATGGTGGGAGGAAACTATTAAGTAGGAAAGTGAAACATTTAAGTAGGAAAGCGCTTAAAACACTGGATATAAACGAAGTGCTTTAATAGTTTCTTCGATGTTAGAACATGGAAGTTTTAACTACCATCTTGCCAAGATTATAAAGATGATATTTGCAACGTTTGACTGAACACAGACTTAGTAGCACAGGCGGACATATGCTAAATGCAGGCACGTATCCATGAATAGTGTAAAATTACTACAATACTTACTATTTCTGTAGTGTTTCTAAGAGAAAATGTTACAAATTCTATGCTGGGTTCGTGTCTAGTAGACTAACAATTTTCAAAGGAGTCACGGATGAAAAATTGGAAATGAGTGATAGAAAGAAGTCGATACCACTAGTAGAAATATAGGAATCATTTAGGACAGAGGAGGATGAAACATTTATCTATAACAGAACACTCTAAATACATATTCACATGTAGTATACAAAATAATACTATTGAAATCTGTTTGTCTGTGTTCTAATTATTGCCGATAGTTTGCCCATTATCCTTGAGTAATTAAATTTAATAGTTTGAGAACTTCTTGTAAAGAATGTGTACAATACTCCAGCTTAGAACACCAGGTAAAGGATTTAGTAAATTTCAAAAGTTCCTCAAGGTGATATATAATTTATTTGATTGATATATAATTTATATTAGCTCAAGGTCTTCTCCGTGTCGCCATTAATGTATACCTGCAATCGGGCTTAATAATGTACAGCTTTAATCCGATAAAGCTTATACAGGCATTTGGTGGAGGTGTATAATTAATGAAGCACATATATACATACATATGTATTTTAATTATGTGAGCGGAACTATTGCAGGTGCTTAGTAGGGCCTTACAAAAGGCCCCTTTACTTATTTCCATTGCCGCTGGGTATGAGTGGCGTTAGATTCATAGTTAGATTTACCAGAAAGATTGGGATCAGCTTAGTCATGTATTTAACGCTCTATAAGCTGAGTACGAGTAACAAAAAAAAAAAAAAAGAAAACAAACATTGAAAACTGAGCATTTAATTTACGTTAAATGAATTAAATAGAGCTCTTCTTTATACAATAATTAATTAATAGCAAAAAAAAACGTTTATCATTATTACTGGAAATATCTGTTAACAGTGTGTGCAATAATAACGTTTTCATGTTACATTTTTTTAATTTTTGTAGATAAAAAAGTGCTTCTTATAAAAAAGATTTCTAATTTAGACTCTGAGAAAATCTCCAATTGTAATACAGCGAGCTTAAAAAAGCATCAGCCAGATAGATTACTAATGAATTAGAAATGTCTTTGTAAAAATTTTTGAGCAGAATATGAAGCCTATTTAATCTTAAAAGGATTCATTCTCAATTTATGAAATAAGGAAAAAATTATAAAAAAGAATTTATAACGTGGAACCGAAGGCTGGAAAAAGATTTATTACTTTGTTTACGATTTTTTTCTTCTGATTAATAAAATAAAAAATTTTTAAGCATAAGGTCTTTTAATTTTTATTTAAATTTTTATCGATATTTCGGTACTCATCGAGTACCAGCCATCTTTAGGATATTTGTTTATTTTATACAAAATTAAAAAATATTACAGTTTAAGTTTAATTTTTAATTAAAATAGAACGTATATTTTTTTGTTTAACAATTTTAAATACACCAGTTTCCATATTTTGATAAGCGAGAATTTAACACAATGTGGACATATGCCGCGTATCGGGGGAGAGAAAAAAGTATATTTTCCTTTCATCTACAGTTTTTTCTTAACAAAAGCTTATGTTGCATCTACGCTTGGTCTAGTTTTTTCCGATTTCAATTTTAATTTTTCTGATAGCAGGTTTGATTTTTTTATAAGGAATACTATTAGGCACGGACTTTAAATAATTATACAATAATATGATTTTGAAAGGTCAGCTATTATTCCATTGGTTAACATTATCCTGAGTTCACTGTAATTGCGAAATACATTTTTTTGTAATTACTTCTTCATGTTGACTTTCATTTAAAACCAGCGTTACACACATACTCTTTTCACTATATTTTTTACGTACCACTTTTTAATTCGTTTCGCTTTCTTTTTCCATTAGGCAAGAGCCGATAAATGTTACTAAACAATCCTTACGAAGCTAAAGACTGCCATGTTTGGTTTGGCGATTATTTTAATAAGCAATTCTAGAGAATACTGAAATTGCCTCGGACTGGGTATGAAACCAACTTAAATATAAAAGGTTTCTTTGTTTGGGCTAAATTGTTTTAAATATTATATAAAATGCCTTTGTTCTTTTAGACAAAAAAAAAAAAAAAAATAAGAAGAAGAAAAAATTAAATTACGCCATGTGTTTTCATACTTGTCAAACACACTGTAAAACTCATACATATACACTTATACATTTTCACTTAAAAACACATGCATACATGCGATTACACACACATGTAACTGAAGGCATGTGCTTACACAGCTCGAGGTGGTTTTCAAAGTTATTAAAGTGTATCGGAAACATCAAACATCATGCCATTATTGTGCTGAAAAGCGCATCATTTTATTAAATTTGTTGTTCATACAAAAAAACTAAGCAGCAGAAAAATCTTTTATACTGCAAAAAAAAAAAATCTCTAATATGAAAATGTTTTTTTTTCTCCCAATTTATTTTCACATTCATACGAATAATACGAACTAAACAACTATTATTTTCCTTTCATTTTGTTTATTAGTTTTTGTTTTAAATAAATGAAAATTGGCTTGTGCAAATGTAATAAAGTAAAGCGGTTTGTTGTAATTAAGTACTAATTCTTTTTTGTTTTTCTTTAAGCATATTTTTAAATCTTAAGACTTTTTGGTGACACTATTGGTCGATTGCGCTGAATGTAATACATGAAAATATAAATTTAAATTTGATTTGATTTAGTATAAGTGTTATGTAAGTGCTTGTATATTATGTATAATTTTGGCATTTAGGTTATTTTTGGTATGACCGTCAATTATCCTTTAGCGCTTGTCATTGTTCTCGTTTTATTATATTTCATTTTGAAGCAAAAAGGCACAAATTGTGGCAATGTTACAATGTAATAAAAACAATTTTCTATAACTTTCGCTTTTCATTTCTATTTTGATACATTTGTAGAAGAGTAACACATACATACATGTGTCTAATTTATTTGCTAGAAATCTAAATAAATGACAGTAATGCCATTTACAAGTGGAGGCCTTGTGTTTGTTTAGACATAAAACATGTTTCCTTTTGCCAAGTAGTTTTTTTTCTGTGTTTATTTTCGGCTTGTGTATCACATACATACACTTCCTTCAGTGACCTTAATAAAAGTAGATCGAATGAATTTGCAACATCGATTGTACTTGCATATGTTGGCTAGAACTTACACCATTTTCCAGTTCATAGTTTTCCGAACAGTGTTCACGAATATTTTTTTTCAAATTACTGAAAAACATAAGAAAAACTTAATTTCCGAGATGAAGTAGAAATATGACTTCTACTTCTATATGAACTGTTCGTGCTTCAGGTGGAACCTGATCAATTAAAATTTTACTAGTTTTCATAAGCAATAATTTGCATGCCGTGCATACATATCAGCGAAGCTAGAGTTCATTCCCAGTAAAAATGTCATACTTAATTTTAGAAATGCTTAAGATCTCTTATTAAATGCGCCTTTAGAAGAAAAAAACAACCTTTTCGATTCCACTTCAGAATGTGTTTTCTAAGTGTTAATTCATAAAAAACCATTACAAATGGTACTTTTTAAAAGGCGTACCCTTTTTAATAACCACTTTTCTAAAAGTATTTACATATGTAAAAGCTACTATTTCAAATGAATTTTTCTAAAATTCAAGTTTTTACAAGTGTTTTTATAGAAAAAAATTTTAATTGCGTACTTTTCTAAAGAAAATTTTTTAAAAAAGGTACTTTCGTAAAAGAAACTTTTTATAAAAATGTACTTTCTTAAAAGGTACTTTAATAAAAAGGTACTTTCATTAAAATTTCTTTCCGATAAGGTACTTTCTTGAAACGTACTTTTTCAAATGTTCCTTCATGAAAGGAACTTTTTTTAAATGTACTTTCTTAAAAGTTATATTTGAAAAGATACTTTCTTAAAAATTATATTTCAAAAGGTACTTGCTTAAAAGGCACATACTTAAAATGTACATGTTTAGATACGTTCATAAAAGGTACTTTCTTAAAGGTACTTTCATGAAATGTACTTTCTTTTAAATGTACTTTCCTAAAAGGACTTTCTTAAAGGTACTTACATACCTAAATTATACTTTTTTTAAATATTCTTTTCTAAAAGGTACTCTGCTATAAGATTCTTTTCTGAAAGGTACTTTCCTATCACATATTTTTCCAAGCGGTATTTTTGTAAAAATTACTTTTTGTTGAAAGGTACTCTTCTTAGGGGTTCTTTTCTAAACGGAGCTTTTCTGAGACGCATTTCCCTAAACGATGCTTTCATAAAATACACTTTTCAAAAGGTACTTTTCCAAAAGAAACTCGTAAGTGGTACTTTTCGAAATAAGAATTCTCTAAGATATTTTGCTAAAAGAAGTTTTTCAAAGAGGTACTCTTTTAAAAAGTACTCCTCATATAGTACTATTTCGGTCATTATAACGTTACCGTTAGCAGTAAAATTACTTTTTAAAAGTTTCTTTAGTACACACTTTTTTAAACGTGAAGTGGTCACGTTGTAAAAAAAATAATTAAATAATAATTAAACATATTTTATCGACGATTATTATGACAGTTTGAATATATAAACTATTAACGGTAAAAAAATAGTTTCTAAGAAAGTCATGAAAATGCTGAGCTAATGATCCGGAAGTAGTCCAAATTCGTAGCATTAAATATCAAATGATTTTAACAGTGCGGATTTAAAAAAAATGCAAATAAATCTTCAGTTTCTAAATGGGCAGCCAAAATTCACATAAAATTAAAGGAGGTACGTACTACAATTAGCTTAATTTTGAAATTTGACTTTTTGTTGTGTTCAAAGAGCGCGACGCCGCAAGGCCCCAAAATAGATAGGACATACCGTGTTGTTGCCAGGCTGTTGTTTTTAATCTGACTTAAAACGCTCATGTATAGCCTTGTTAAATTCTTTGATTCCTATTCATCGATTAGGACGCTATCTTCCACATATTGGGAAAAGTAAGTTTTTCTGTGTTTGTTTGTTTGAAAAACACAATTTTATATTGAATTGTGATTGATTATTTACCAATGGGAAAAGTAAAAACTTGCCTACGAGTATAGTCGCGATTTATTCATATGTGAATATTATTTTTGCAAAGTACTATTCAAAAATATATATATTTTTAAGATGCACTTTTCTAGAAGATATTTTCTTAAAAGATAATTTTCTAAAATGTATTTACCCAAAAAGCACTTTTCTAAAGTAACTTTTCTTCAAGCTTTTTTATAAGAAATCAGTGTCGAATAGCAACTAATTTTCTTTTTAAAGAAGTGTACGTTTTGAGAATATGTTTTTGATGATACTTTTTCATAATACAAAAGTTACAAATTCTTAATTTAATGAGCTTGTAAACGGATTTTGAACTAATAATTTAAAGTTCCTACAATGAAATTGAAATGTTCATGGACATACATAAATTGACCAATTGGCATATGATGAATATGTTGTTTTTTTAATTTTTGTTTAAATACGATCAATCAATTAATTTGATTTATTACTTTGGTGTTTGGGTATCAAACTGAAAAAAATAATTAAATAAATGCTAAAAATATGCAATTTTTCTTAAATTTGTTTGTTTGCGCATTAAACTTAAAACTTAATTATAACTAGAGTTCAATTGCTACTAAAAATGAGTTTAAAAGAAATATTTTAAAGAAAGAATAAAAATATTTTGTCTATAAATTAAAATTATACTCTTAAAAAATTAAAAGCTATTGCTTGATATTCAGAATTTTACAAAATAATTATTTTAAATAAGAATTAAATTAAACCAAAAAAAATTAAAACCAAAAAAAAAAAAAAACAAATAAAATCATAATGAAGAAATGAATTTAAATTTTAAAAGTAATAATTAAGAAAACTTACCTCGTCTCGATTGAAATGCATTTGACTGACCTTGATGTGATGCTTTAAAGCTCTAAAGGAAATCTCTAATGGTTTTTCTTATATGTACTCGTATGTTATGTTAGATGTTTATCAAATTCGCTGTTTCTCTTTTCTTCCGTTTAAATCGATTTCATTGTCATCGTCGTTTGTTGCATTGTCATGTCATTTATTACTGAGATACCACCAGCTGTGTTCACTGATATCATATTGTTAGCTTTAAACTTCAAAGCGAGCACAGGGTGTATCCCGGCAATAAATACATTTTTATCTCTGTTGCTGCATTTAAATATCGGATGCAGCCTGCTTTGGAAGTGCTTATTCAGTTTGCTTTCAAAAAAGCTCTTTTTTAAGTTTAGTCTTGTTGGTTTTTGTTTTCTTTCACATTTTCAATTATTCAAAATTTACTCGTAAGTTAGTTCAGACAATCACCAGCAGGTAAAAAGCATACGAACGAACGATTAGATACGATAAGGAAAACGAATGCACATTTAGTCGTTACTTTTTTTCTATTATGGTTTTTATTGTGTTTCTGTTTGTGTTTGTAGGTGTTGCTGTTGTCCGCTTAAACTGTTGCTGGATTAGCAAAAGCTCTTAAATTTATTGTATACGTGTCAGGGATGGAAATCCTAATTGAATTCGCCAATGCATAGACTATATTATTAATAGTCGTTGGAAACAATAAAAAAATTCTTTTTTTATATTGATATTTCTAAATTTCTTAACGAATGCAATGATTTTTATGAAATGCAATGATTTTTATTTTCAAATAGTTGAAAGAAAATTTGTCTTGGACTTTTTAAATCAATAAACTAAGTCAACAAAATATTTAACTTTTAACTTTAATTACTAAAACGTGGCTTACTAATATAAACTAAATGTTTTATTTTTTGCCAGCATGATGAATTGTTACATAAAAAATATTGTTTAAAAAAAGGAAATTAAGCGCAATATCATTCAATTTCATTTAAATAAAAAAAAATTTATTTTTTATTAAAATGTGGCAAGCTTTCATTGTAACCGTTTCCAAAAGCTATCTTAAACCAAAAATTGATTTGTTATTTCCATTTATTTAATAATTTAATTTGTGAATTTTATTATACTAACATTCTTCAAGAGCCCTTTTAGGCAAAGAGTTCTAAAATTGCAAAACTTTACTGTAAGAGGCAATTTGCAAAGAATTTTTTGCTTAATCTTTGGCTTGAAAATTTATCACACTTATGCTGTAGCAAAAATTTACAAAAATTTTCGAATTTATTTTGAAACAGTGAAATTCGAGAGGTAAACTCATTCAACTGTATACGTATTTTATGTTGTCAGTAATGAAGGGCATTTTTCGTTAAATAGTTTTGATAAGCAGCAAAATTATCGCATTCAGAGGGATGATAACTCACAAACCAGCTTAGCTTTTACTGCCAAATAATCTAAGCGGCATAATTTTAGATTTTCATTCTTGCACAGAAATCATTAACAAGAAGAAAAAAATAAATTAAATCAAATCTAAATAATGGCGTTAAAAATTCACAATAACATCGATTTTACAGTGCAAAGACAATTACTACAAATATATCTGCAGTAATAATTTACGTTTGACGCTTTCACCTTTTTGCTCGTAAAGGTTCGATATATGTATTAGAATATGCCACACAAAGCACAATACATTTCGTTTATTGAAAGAAAATCTTAAACAAATGATTGTGTATTCAACCTGTCAACTGGCATCTTTAATTGGACAACCTGATGCCATTAGACTATTTTATTTTCAAAATAGCCGCATGTCTACACGTATAAATTAGATACTGTTGACCACTTGAAAATCTTTATTCGGCATGTTATTTTCTCTGATATTTTTAAGAGTAAGTGCAGACCTTCAGAGCATATTATGATCAAAATAGAGTTCAAATTATTGAAAGCCTTAAAATTATATTTTAATAAAGTCAATTTCATAGCTATTATGAATATGTAAATTTAAAGTTCCTCACCTTAAAGAATCCTTTTTTAAAATGAAAATTTCCTTTTTCCATCCCTGATCTGCGTATACGTGTTCTCTGGCATAAATTTTAGTATGAGTTTGTCGTTGCCTGTTTGTAATGAAAGTTTTTATTTCCTTTTCATGGTTTCTTAATACACAGATAAAACATTGCTCTTCTCTTGTCTCTTTCTTCCTCCGACTTCCCCTTACTCTCTTTTCTCTTCTACGGCTTTCACTTTCATTTCTTTTTATATTTTGCCATTAATACTTGAAACTTTTTAAATGTCAAAGGGTCTTTTAAAGCTTAATTTACTATTGATGTCGTGTAATTGTTGCTATTTTTTTGCGTGTTCATTTTTAACCGGAAGGAATTTTATATTTTTGAGATAATGGAAAAGTTGTTTATTGTTAAATGAAGTCTATACATGCATATGAATGGATGTTACATCTAAATGTATAAATTTGTTTTATATAAGAAGCCATGTATCATATTTGCATAGACTACATACAATTGTTTTTGTAATTTTAATTTGCAATTTATTTGAAATTTGAAAATTTTTAAAAATACATTTTTAATTTTTTATCTCTTAAATGCGCATAATGAATTATATAAGTTAATAATCAAAATTATTTCATCCGATGTGGGGGTTGTGAATGGGACTCCACCAAAGCCTCTTGTCTGCGTTACTAAACTAAGTGAACATGTTCGTTACATTATTCGATAAGTTATTTTTGTATTCGTTATGTTAATTTTAATATTTCTTTAATAGTTTGAAAAGTTTCCTCTTCCATACTTTTATAGCATAAGATGAATTTTTTGAAAATTTGAAATTTTTTCTCTCTGCAGACTTCATGGACAATTTCAGAACAACCGCTGTGCTTTAAAATTGGACTAGACAGAGACAATGTAACTGTTACAACTTGTTTAATATCAACAACGTTTTTAGAAAATTTGCCATATATGTACTCGTATATTTATTGTTATAGTTGTTAAGAGATTTAAATCTTCTCAATGGACAATAAATTGAAATTGATATGTGAGAAAACAAGTAAATTTTGTGAAAATATATTTTCTATTTACTGAAATTAGGCACCATATGTACTCGAATATATAAACGAAAAATGGAGTGTCCTGTAGAGCAAAAATTGCATTCACAGCCCTCAAGTGCCATAAAAGTTCCGACTTTATTTACACCAGACATACTACACGATCGTCTAGAAATCACTCAAATGAGAGGGGGAAAATTATTAAAATTTTGTTTAATAACCTTCTTGTTTCCTTCCAGCAAAATAGATTCGAGTTGCCTAATTTTAAATCAACACTAATGCGAGAAAAAAATTATTTATTGTTGTTAGAAAAATAATTATATATTGTCGTAATGTAAAAAATATCCAAAAAGATAGAGTGAACGAGGAAGAGGGTGAGAGGAAGTGCGTTTTCTAAGGCGATAACAAATGTTGCTTTAAATTAATTAAAAAAAGAAAGTATCGGCTACGAAAATGATTTTAGATAATTAATTAACGCAAAACATCAGCTCTAATTGTTTGGACATTTTAAACTATAGATCTAAATTTCATTTATCTATAACTAAATAATTCTTAATTTAGTATTGAAGTATCAATTGGTTATCAATTTAAGAAAAAAGATTGAAGAACTATAATAAACAAGATTGAAATTTGTGAAATATTTTATTTATATTATTTTTTAAATATTTAAGAACAATTTAAGAAAATTTTCTAAGACATAAAGCGAATTATATTGCAAGATTTGGTAAATCATATGAAATGAAAAGTCTTGATTAAAGCTGGCGGAACTATATGATATTTGAAACCCATTTAAGTTAAAAACTATACACTTTCGTGTCTAGCGAAATACATTCAACAAATGCTACAGCAAAAATTTTTTAAATGCTCTTCTATGCCTATAATTTGATATTTGTGTGCATTATTTCATATAAATTGTTCTCATTAAATAATTTTCTGTTAAACCAACAAAGTTATTTATTAAATTAAAATTATATTTTTACTAAGCCCTCGAGTCACTTTTAACAGTGGGATGTGGATGAACGTATATGGTTGTATGCTAGTGACTTAAATTCCCAGCGGAGCCTCTACGAGTATGTGCTTCTTTTCCTACAATGAGTGAAGGTTTTCGTTGTTCAAATTGAGAACTTGAAGAAATATGTTTATTACGCATTACGTTTTTCTAATCTCAAACTTTTGTTCTACATTGATAAAGGATTTACATACATATATGCATGTAATAGAATGTTGAACACAAGCATTTTCTTGGCATTCAAAAATGTGTATATATTTAACGTCTTCAAACTAAACATTTTGATTTTTGTACAAGTTTTTGTGGTTGAAAAATTAATAAATTGTTTTACTAATACATCATTGAATATTTTCAAACAGTTTAAAGAGTTTGACGTTTTAATATTCTATATCCTTTAGTTTAAATATACTCATTCTAATAATCGATATCTCCAAAAGTTTGTTCGAATCGCATGTATTTATTTCTTGAAAAGAGACACACTAATTTGTTTTATTACTTACATATCTGCTGTATTCTATATACATGATTGTAAAACTGCTATTGTTTTCCACCCCACTGTTTTATGTAAGAAACAAACAAAAAAAAAAAAAAACGATAATATCACTCATTTATTCGTATAGAAGCCGGATTTTCAGGAAAAGGGGCAACAAGTGTGCAGCTTTTTACAACGTATGTATATTGTATTACGTTGTTATTTCAACAAACTTTGTGTAAATGTAAAACGAATGAAAAATAATTTCAGTTTTCACTTTTTGAATTTTATAATAATGTATGTATGTATGTATGTACTTTTGAATTTGATAAATAATGTATGTACTATATGTGCATATATAATAATGTAATAAATTTTCAGCAAATGTAGTTTACGTTTGACCTTCAAATGTTATTTATTAATACTAGAGAAAAACATTTTTTTCTTTAATATTAAAAATTATTTATCTTTACACGGGAAATGCTGGCTAATTGTTATTAGTATTATTACTTTTATTTATTAAAAACACTTTTTTAATATTATTTTGCAATTAATTTCTTTTCAACTTCACACACATTTATATATATTTTAGTTTTTTTTTAATTTGTTAAATTTTTTATAAAAAACAGGTAAAGTTTTTCTCCCTTTTTTAATAAAACTTTCCTTTAAGCAGCATCACAACACCTGCATATGTTGATGCTACAAAAGACTTTGTTCTGGATACTTGGAGTTTCAACACCAAAAGATAGGCAATGAAAAATATATGAATATTTCTTTTGTGTTTGTGTGTGTTTTTATATTTTACTTTTTCTCTGCTTAAAGGTTCTACCACCCATTTTATCCTCACATATTCAATCAAACACATACAAAAAAAGAGATTGGAAATTGATTTCCACACATAATGCGTTTGCGAGTAGGAAACCAGCGAAGCAAAAAAGCTCAAAGCTTTGAACAATTGAGTAGTAGATTACTCAAACTTAACTCGTAAAAAGCTTTAATTAATAAAGAACTCTCTTCATATTAAATAATATACATGTATATAAGTTTATATCAACTTTTTGTAGCACCAAGTGTTTGAAAGTGTATACTTTTTTATTAAGAGCAGAGATAATCTATAACTAAATTAATTTTTGGGAAATATTTTATGAATAAATCCACAATTTTTCTAAAACAACTTACTTACTCAGTTTTGGCTGCCATACTGCACTTACTGCATTCCCACACCCACAGACATTTTCCAAAGCTCTTTTACGCTCTCTTTTATCCTGGATTTATAACTACTATATAAATGTATGATGTTCGTGCTGTCTATTTACTTGCACTTTCCATTAAAATTCACTTTCACTTGCCATTGCTTGTGTTTCGTGTATACATATGTATGTATATCCGGTCACCCAGCCATTTGTGAAATCGAAATTTCAGGTTCAAGTGCAGTTGCGCATGTCAAAGCCATTTTCCATTTTTATCAACATTGTTGTTATTGTTGCTATTTTGTACTTTGACATTAAATGCATTCCGGGTATGAGTCGCTTGTGCATGTGTGTGTGCATTTTAACCTATATTGCCTCAAACGTGCGTTCGTAGAAGTTCCTTTTCTCTGCATATAAACAAGCCCATGAATACAGAAATATGTATATACATATGTATGTACATGTATGGCTGTATAGGTTGGCAGACTGGATCACAGTTTTTTTTCCTAAGAAATCCAATCGAAATGCTTTTGTGAAAGTGACTAATTTTAGCTTCTGCTAATTTTCTTTTATCTGCATTGAATTTTGCCAAGAAAAATATAAGGTCCTTGAAGACTAAAAATAGAAGAAGAAGAAACATTATTTTACAAATTAACAGTTTGAGCCTTAAATATTAATAATTAAGAGCAAGAAAAATTCAACTGTTTTTATGACCATTTGGACTACATTAGACTTTAATAACGCAATCAGAAATTGTTTTTCTAATAAAAGACACTCCAAAACGATTCGTTTAATGTTGATTTTAAATAAATCACGCCGTATGTGAGCAATCAAACAAATTAAATTTGTTTTTTAATTAAATTTTTATGAAAAAATTTATTGTTTGTTGTGGCTTTAGCTCTTCATATGTCGACATTTCATTGGTTGCTAAAACCAAATCGTCAGTGAAGTTTAAGCAGTTTGAACCTCGGATGTTTATGCCACATAAATCAAATACAATATGAGAATTCAATATTGCATATGAATTACATCAAATACATAATCATAGTAGGCTTAGAATGTTTCTATACAAACAACACAACATACAATTTATTCAACGTGAGTCTATTTTATTTTTCTCTCAAGACCCATACAATCAATCAAACGCCCGTTGGTCGTTAATGATTGTATTCAGTTGGGCAAAAAATTAAAAATAAAATCTTTATTCTAAATACTTCATATTGAAATTTACTATTCGGGTGTTGAAAGAAAAATAAAATAGACTCACGTTGAATAAATTGTTTGTTGTGTTGTTTGTATAGAAACATTCTAAGCCTACTATGGATCCTCATGTAATGTAATGTTTGGAATTCCAGGGGAGTTCGCTTATAAGAACTTCTTCGGTTCCAATCGATTTTTTTAAGTATCCAATGCAAAAACGCTTGTAAATTCTTATATTTGTAATGAACGAAACAAAATCCTTAATTTTTCTTTATGGGCTTGAGTTCTTGTCCATTAGAGAATGACTTTTATTAGCTTTCAATGTTTTTTTCTTGATTAGAGAATTTGGCAACTAAAATAATACTTTACCAAAAGCATTAAAAAAGAGAAAATAATTGAGGATTGTGAATAAGATTTATGAAAATATTAAAAATAAGATATAAATGTGACCTATTGCAATGTCGATAATTTACATACTTATGTATGTATGTATGTAAGTACATATATTAAAAATATACTTAGTATGTACATATGTATGTTTGGCTACAACGAACTTAGTGTAGAATCAACTAAATCAAGCGATCTCGCAGAGTTCGCTATAATCGAATTCCACTGTATGGTGAAAATATTCGCTGTGACTACGATATGAGTTGTTAAAAATTTCAATTATTCGTATGTATGATGAGCGATTTCTTAGCTTATACTTATGAACTGCGGAGGGAGGCATTAGTGTATTGCGTTTTATGAGCGTAGACTTGCGCCTTCAAGAAACCTACACGATCTCCGTGGCCAATTTACAGATAACCATGCCCAACCACGCTCATACAAAATATCCATTGTAATGTTCGTTGTGCTGCTGAAACTACACACATACTTATGTACTTCCATATGTACATACATACATACTTACATACATACACATGTATGTATGAAGGTATGTATTTCGGCTATAAACCGCAACTGCGTTTTAGCCGAAATACTGTTTATACTGTTTATGACACCAAAAATGTTGTTTATGCCTTGATTCTGATATTCGCACTTTAACAGCAATTAGAATAAATTAAAAGTAAATAAAAAATAAGGGCAAAAGTTTATCCACAACTTAAGAATTTGATAAAGACGTGATATCACTGTGTATTTTTTTGACGAACACCCTTCCATACTTCTGCACAGTATTAAAGGATGTTTTTCATTTTCCTCCCCGCCTACGCACATGCGAAAATATATGTATGTACATAAATTACTTAGTTAATTATTTGAAACACAAATAATTCAGCTGCTTAAATAAAAAACTCCCAAATTTTTTTCACTGACAAACAGAAGCACAATAATTTTGCAATAAATTCAAAATACATACAGTTTGTCAAGAAATTGTTTTGACAGTGTGCAAATAGTTTTTATTTTGACTTTCATCATTAAAAAACAAAACGTGTTTTAACTCTTTTACCATTTTTTTTATAATCTAATTTTAGCTATATGTTAACTAACAAATAACGGCAAGGAGAACAAAATAAAAACTTAAGATTAAGAAATAAGATAAAAAATTAAAAGAAACTCAAGAATGTTGTTGTCAAGAAAATGTTTTTACATACTAATATAATATGAAAAAATGGATTGGATCTTTAAATTTAGGATTATCAATATTTTGTGTGGCCACCATTGGCATCAATCAGGGCTTGCAGGCGCCGTTTCTTTGAAAAAAAAAATAAATTTTTGTACATATTCTGTTGGTTTTTTATTCCATTCTTCAAAAATTACAGCTTTTAACTCACTTTGGTTTCTGGGACGCCTTTTGGCAGTATTTTTCTTTAGACAAGACCATAAATTTTAAATTGGGTTTAAATCTGGACTCTGAGCAGGTGTATCGAGTACCTTACCGCAGTTGTAGAGAAGCCACGTCCTTACCAAAAGAGCCTTATGTTTAGGGTCATTATCCTGATAAAATTTGAAATTCGGCTTTCTATCAGAATAAAACCCAAATTTAGTCGCGGTGTTAACTAGATGACGCTTTAATATACCCAGGTATTGATTAGCATCCATAGTGTTCTCAATAAAACAAAGATCTCCAACTCCCTTACTAGAAATGCACCCCCAAACCATTACTGACAGTTTTCCAAATTTTACAGTTGGAATTATGTTTCGACTTTCCAATGCTTTCAAAGGTTTTCTCCATACTCTATTAGGACCATCATTGTAGAAAAGCATTATTTTGGTCTCATCACAAAATATAACGTCATCCCAGTAGTCGTCAGGCTTGGAAATATGTGTTACAGCAAAAGACAATCGTCTTTCTTTATGTTGCATTGTAAGCAGTGTTTTTTTTTCGTGCCAGTCTGGATGAATAGTCGTTCTTTTTCAAAACTTGTCATACCGTTTCGTGAGAGACTGTCACGCCACACTCTTCTTTAAGTTCACATGCAAGCGTTCGTATGGATACCAAAAGGTTTTCGTCTACCTTTCTTCTTAAAAGACGTTCTGTTCTCTCCGAAATTTTACGTGGACGCCCAGTTGGAAGCTTTAACGTTAGACTATTTTCTTTTTCAGCGCGATTTAAAATATTGTACACTTTGCCTAGTTATTGAAAACATTTTAGACAACTCTTGGACCGTTTTCCCGATCGCGTGGTTATAGTAAACTAACTGAATTACACCGGTCGACGTTCTTTTGCCAGGCATTTTAAATCCTCGTAAAATTATCGTCTTCAGTTATAAAAAAAACAAAACTATAATTAAATCATTATCAATGATCACTTGACTAACGAAAAAAAATGTAGTTTGAACAGTAAAAACTAACGGTATAAAAAAACACACACACAAAAAGAAATTGTAAAAACATTTTCTTGACAACAAAATTTTTGTATTTATTTTGTTTTTCTTCTATTTATTTATTATTATTCTCTATTTTCTCCTTCTTTTGCTCCTGTTTGTTAACTAATATATAGATAAAATAGAATTGAAAAGAAAAAATTGTTAAACTACAAAGGAAAACTATTTTTTGCATTATTAAAGTCAAAACAATAATTTTTTTCACTATGTCAAAACAATTTCTTGACAAACTGTATGTAAAAGTAAAAAATCATCATGTGCCTTCAGTGAACTTTTGTGAGTATATAAATGTCAAATTCTATTTCGTATTTGTTATTTTATTGCGTATTCAAATGTTTATTACTACTGCGTTTTGCTTTTGCTCTCTTTGCAGTTCTGTCATTATGACTAATGCTACCCAGTGTTGCCGCTTTGATCTAATGGGATCAAAATTGGCAGACTGGATGATAGATAAGCATTGATAACAATTATACATACATATATGAAGATATATTCTCGAAATCATGAACACATCAATAATAAGTATTTAGTAAAAGGACATTTAATATTTATGTAAGAGCTTATGTCTTAATATATGTATGTTAGTTTTGCACAAGTTCATATTGATTTTTTTTATATGTATTTATGTACTTGCAAATGAATAAAATCGTTTTAATGTTAAAACATTTGACTTTCCTGACGATGGTTTTAATATTTGTTTGAAAAAATACCTAAAGCTTAAGTGGAAGTATGTAAGTAGTTTAATCTGACGTCTTTTTTATTATATTAATGATAAAATGTGTTTGATATCAAGTCTTCAAAAGTTATATTCATGTTGCTATTTTATATATGTATAATTTATTGAATTTAAAAAAAAAACCTCCCACAAGGAGTTAAATGTTCTAAATGAGATTATATTTTTATCTTCGATAATAAATTGCTAAATTTATTAAAATTATTCGTGATATTTTCTTAATTATTCACCAAGTTGTTATTCGTTCTGAGTTAAATTGGTTATGTGCCTGCATTTCATCACTTCATCATGCCACCACATCAGTAGACTATATTACCATGTTTGCATAGGCATTATCTTTAAAAGCTTTATAATTATATATTTGTAATTCCCATATGGGAATTATTTAAGTGTTTTTATATAAACAAACGATATTGAGTACGTTTCAAACATGATGGTTGAAGTTTGCTAATTCCATTTGCCTATTAACAGCTAAGTAATGAATTGCTCCTAATGAATAAAATGCAAGATTACCACAGTACAAAATTCTTGAAAAGTAGTCTTCGCTTACTTAAAATAACGTCTTAAAAATAGAACAAGTTTTAACTTTTAAATAAAAAACCCAATTGGCTTTTTAATAAATAAAGTTTTAAAAAATTTATTACAATTGGAACCGATTCTGTTCAACTGCATTCCAGTTAAAAACTACTCTGAAAATTGAATTTTAATGTATTCTGTATTTGAATTTGGAACAATTTTGCATCACTCCACATCAAATCCATAAACAAGCTCATTTCGGCTATATTCCACAATCAGTGTTCTTTTTCGTGTTCGTTTCAAATTCAAGCGAACCCCGTCTGAAGGAAAAATACATTACTTTCAATAATGGCGCACAAATTCGTATTAAATTGAGAAAATAATGTAATCGGACCATGTTGCACTTTAAGGGGAGAAAGAAAATACAGGTCTACGCAATATATGTACTCGTAGAAGTGAATATAAAATTTATATTGTCATTAATAATATATTTCACGTAACTTTACTAAAATAATAAAATGAAATAATAATAATAATTATTTAATATGGAAACTCATTATTTGGGATATTCTCCCCAACTAATCGTTAGAAACATTTAGAGCTTTTTGCAAAATGCATAGAAAAATCAAAAGTTTGTTGTGGCTTTAGCTCTTCATATGCCGACATTTCATTGGTTGCTAAAACCAAATAATAATAATAATAATTATAATAATAATTATTATTATTATAATTATAATAATGATGTTTTATCGCGATAATAATAATCATTTTTTAAGGAAATTGTAGATTGTCTTAAAATCCAATTTCATATCTGCTTCTAAATAATCGGAACTCTTTAATTAATTGTTAGTTAAATTCTTCGATCCTGTGGAACTTCAACATCAAACTAAAACGCTTAAGTTTGGTATCCGTAATCCAAGTGCAAAAATTTTATAAAAATGCATAACATTTTTTAGTCATATCGGAATAATATACACAATGCGGCTAGAGCTAAATTTTAAGTTTGCCGGTCAGTACAGTTATTGACTTGCAAAACTATCAACAAATAGGAAAAAATTATTAAAGGAATAAAAATTAATGGATACACTTGCATATATGTATGTACATATGTAAATATATAAACAAATAAAATAATAAATAAATAAAAAAAAATAAAATGAAACCCAACACATACATATAGAAGTATACAAACAAATACACATTTCTAACAGAGATTTGTTTCCTATAGCTGATTTTGTTACAGCCACGCTTGCTGCAATCGAATCTTTGATCGATTGTTCAAACCGGTTTGAAAAAAATGAGCTGTTGTAAGCGAAAAAATTTCAATTGAAATCGTTAGGAGAAGTATTGTAGACAATTTAATTTTTTCTTATATTGCTATTAAAGCTAAAGAAAATATCTCGTTCAAAGTTGCACGTTTAAAATCAAAACAAATTAAAAAAAATATTTTTAATTTCTTCGACTTGCTTGCTCTAGAGTGAAAATATTTGTCCACTATTGGTATATGATATACAATTGGAAAAGTGATTTTATACCGTAAGACAGACATATGGCTTACATACCTTAGTTGGTATACTACGATTTTGTATACTAAATATTTCTTGGTGACAGACCTACTTGTGGTATTTATACTAATGTTATTGTTTTTATATTTGAAATGTCATTTTGAGGACATTCTACCACACTGAAATTAAAAGAAATAAATTATAACTGTCAAATATCAAAAAATTTATAGCTGACTTTGTCACTGGCCCTATGTTTATGGCCCTATGCTCTCTCGAGGAGTGAAAGGAACATATATATACCGTTAGTGGTCTTGCACAATTGTTATCCAACAACGCTGAAAAGGACGTGTTCAATTAAATACAATTTTTATATCACGTACATGTTCGTAGTTTAGAAACTAACTATAAACTACTTTGTTCGGTGGTTTAATTGTAGTTTAGATTGACACGCATGTAGCATACGACACTATTGAAGTATACAAGTCCTATGTCTATCAGGGGTATAATCTTTAATATGATTGATATACTTACATATATGTATATATACTTATGTATTTATCTCAAAAAAGAGAAATTTTAGAAAAAAAATTTAAGAAAAATTTTTTGCATTAAATTTTTTTGTGGCAACACTGTTTATATATATATAAATATATATATATATATATATATATATATATATATATATATATATATATATATATATATATATATATATATATATATATATATATATATATATATATATATATATATATATATATATATATATATATATATATATGTATATACATACATATGTATATATATACATATATAGTATATTGTTACACATTCAGATACTTCTATAACTCAGATATACTAGTTTAATAGAAGCTTGTTGTTTTTGACATCTTCACATAAAAACTAATACAACGACGTAAAGCAAATTAAAATAACAACAGGAAAAGCAATCAACAAAATAATAATAAATAAATAAAAAAAGAGTGCTCAGTTTTTACTGAGAATGTGTTAGTGAGAGTAATTGTTCGTATTTTGTGTAAGCAAACAATTTTATAACTAGTAAACTCGTTGCTATTTCTCTTGTTCTCATTTGTTAAGTTTTGCTGACTGGAATAACAACAGAGAATACCAGCGAGTTTGTATCTATAACTAGTTTCTTAACCTTGAACTTGAAATATATTTTTTGTTGTGGTAGTGTATGTACTCTAAATGTACTCGGCAGCAAAACAAAAAGAAAAAAACTTTTTTCACTCCCCTTTGGCAAGGCTCTCTTGCCAATTCAGTACAGCAATAAATTTTAGTATTTTGCATATTTTTATACATAAGTATATATTTTATTCTCGTACTTTTCTCTTGCTATTTTTTAATTTTAATTCTCACTGACGTATTCGTTTTATTAAATTACAAACAAAATGTTTTGTTGCTTTAATATGTACATATGTATGTATGTTTGTATGCATGTACATAAGTATGTAATTAATCTATGTAAGCTGTTTTACAACTAATTGCAGGAATTTTAGGCGATTTATTTTCTATATTTAAAGAATGTTAGAAGTGAAAAGTTTGGAATCAACTTCTCTGATTATTGTTTTAGAAAAATTTTATCCAAATTTCCTAAAAAAAACGTGTTAAAATATGTGTTCTTTTTATTATTAATTTTTTTGTTTCTATGTTTGTTTTTGAACTAGAAAAACTATACAAAAAGACAAGTGCCCGCACTTTATTGCTTACTAAAATTCAGTGCAACGTGTCTTCATAAATTTATCTTCAAATGTATGTGTGTATGTACAAATGTATGTATGTATGTATGTACATACATACATACATATGTACATGCGTATGTATAATACCTACATATACATACCTACTGACCTTCGTAGACTAGTAGACTGACCTTCGTAGACTAGTAGGTAGTGTACTAGACTCGTAGTGCGAAGGTCCCAGGTTCGAATCCTGCCGCAGAACTCTGGCAGTTTGAAAGGGAGCGCACAACAAGCCTTCACTGGCTTAAGTGTATGTCGTATGACATGGGCTATCACACCCCTCCTATCAACCTAACCTAACCCTAACCCTACCTACTATGTATAAATTAGAATAAAACATTACGAATTTTTCGAGTGAATTGTACAGTAATACATACATATACTATTTACATACACATGTACATAAATACATACATACTTATGCATGTACATACCTACATATGTCATCTCCCAGCACTTCCTGCATGAGTGTTTACGGTATTTATAAGTATCTCAGCAAATTATCGATATCAATCTTAATTTCCATTTGAATTCTATTGAATCCAATATCGATCGAATGCATAGTTGCGTGGCAGCAACGTTAATCCCATACATCATTTTTTCTGATGCATTTATGATCAGACCAAAGGCATGACAATTTTAACTGCTTTAAAATACGGCTAAAAAACGTTTGCTAAACAATTTTATTTTAAAAGTTCTCTGCCACGTCTTTATTTCTGTAGACAAATTTAAAAAGCTTTAACTGAAAGCGCACCCTTGGAATTAACTCCTTTCAAAACTTGAAGAAACTGCGACATTTAGTTTGCGTTTGACAGCCATTGAGAGCCTGATTTGAGGAAAAAATGGAAAAAAGTGAATGTCATATGCTCATTAAGCATTATGTTTTGCGGAAAAAGCCCATCACTCAAATCAAGGCTAAATTTGATGAATACTCGCGCTTTGGGAGTTCTGCACCATCAATTTCAATGATAAAAAAGTGGTTTAGTGAATTTTGTTGTGGCCCTACAAGCACGGAAGATGTTGAACGTTCTGGACACCTATCCCGGCGGAAAAGTAAGACTATTCTAACGATGAAATCATCTCACAAACACAGATAAAATGACGATGACGATAACAGATCTTATTCTTTAGAAGGAGACACATTTGACACATTTGTTGAGAAATAAAATGACTTTTTTTATGCGAAAACCTGCTTTTTCATTCGAAAACCCTTATTGACCCGTCCTCGTAATATTGAATGTTATTATGTGTGTATTAGGATTTTTATCCGTTTTAAAATAATCATAAACACAGTCTTCTAACAGTTTGAGTTGCAACAAAATTTTTTGCACTTTTTTAAAAAGTTCAAAATTCGAACTCCCTAAGAGATGACCGCGCTACCTTTGAGAATGGATTTCAGATAAACGAACAAAAGTAAATGGAATTGAGGCACAATATAGTCCTTTATCATCGACAGTTTAAGATGTTACAAGTTTTTGGTATCATTGCAAGCACTTCAAAATTATCTCTTGCGTTATCAGCCGATAAAGTATATATTGATTCTACTGGTAAAAAAGCAAAATTATTTTTTTTAAACCTAAATAGATCTAATTAATAAATTATATCATATTTTCAGTCTCATGCTTTCCGTTTTATATATTTTGACTATCACTCTTAGAAAAAAAAAACGTGCAAAATCATGTGACCATTCAAAATAAAAGATTAGCTGACGTAATTAATATTTATTTAAAAACTTATGCTATTTGTGAGGTCTGTGCGAATTTTTATCAAAAAAAAAAAAAAAAAAAAAAAAGATGCAATTACAATAATAAATAATAAATATTTTTTGCTTGCAATACATTTCAAACAAAATGCATTCATTCTTTTTTTTCAAATTTACGATTCAATTAAAGTTGAAGACTCTTTCATTAATGATTTCTATTTATGCCTGATGCGCAAGTATGTCAACTGTGTGCATTATTACGAGTATTAGAATTTTTCTAAATGATTTCAAAAAGATTGTAGGTGACGATAAGTCTTTGAAGAAATTTTTCATGTGATTTGAATAGAAAAATCAATAATGCAATTGAATGTAAAAAAGCAGTAATTCAAACATTTATATATAAAAAAATATTTTATTTATTTTGATTAATTAACGTGCAGCAAATAAATAATTTTTTTTTGCTTGAAATATAAGATTAATTTATACATTAATGACCAGCACATTTCCTCAAGAGTTATATAATCTATATTGTAAATATTTATAACAAAAAGCAAGCGAAATATTGCAAAACTATTCATTAATTGCAGTAATTGCAATAAATAGAATATAATACTTAATAATCATCTTGTTAAAAATAATTACAGTGTAGTTCGATTATAACAAACTCCACGGAACGGAGCAATTATTTTGTTAAAAGCGGACTGAATTAATCTTTTAATAAATACAATTAAGAAACAATGAAATTTTGCACTTATTTCTATTTTTTCAAAATGTTCAGAAAACATATTCCGTTTATTTTATATTTTTTTATCGCCTTGTCTGAAAACTTTAAAAAGTTATTTTACGTTTTTGATAATTAGTAAAAAAAATTGGCGTTTTTGCTCTGTTCCATATCAGCTTTTTTGTCTTTATAAGCCAAAGTTCGCAATATATTATAAAATTTATGGGACCGGAGAAGTTGTTCGCTATAAACGAAAGTTCGCTATAACTGGTGTATGTTATAAGCGGATTCTACTGTATATTGCTTAATAGTCATACTGGACTAATTTGCATTTAAATTAAAATTTGCTTTGAAGAAGATTTATTAAGATTTCCTCACCTGTAGTCACATATTTTTCTTTATTTCTGCAATCGTACATTCTATACACATTTTGAATACAAAGAGTGAGTGGCGAATTTCGTCTAAAACTTCGGCGTTTAATACTAGACTAAAGAAAAATGGAGCTCGATATATTTAATATACTGTCTAATTTGCAGTCGAAAATTGCCAAACATGATAAGCGGAATTATTTCTAAAAAAATTCATATGAAAGTGTAGAATTTTCAGGAATTTTCACGAAAAAACAATAGATTTTATAAAGTTTTTTATGAAATAAAAAACTCAGGAAAATTGATTTACGAACATCCAATGCATCCCGCAAAAACACTGTTTAGTGTGGATTTTGCGCTAACCAATCCATATATCTTTAAGAACGACGTTGGCCAGGCCATCACCACCAACAGCTAACGCTACCTGCCACACAACTCATGCCACATTGGACATTCTGAACGAGCGACTTTCACAAGGAGGTGATGTAAACTGGCCAGTAGATTTTTCTTGTGGGACTTTCACAAGGAGATGATGTAAACTGGTCTGTAGATTTTTCTTGTGGGATTCTCTTAACTCGCAGGCCATGCGAATAAGCCACGAATGACAGCGGCCTCAAAGGTAAAATAACCCATGACATCGACAATAATTGAGCCTGATTTACACTCCATAGTCGTGAAAAATTTGCCATTTCGGATATGTACCACCCAGGAAAGTCACGGCGGATATTTTCACAATGTCATATTCCATAAATGAAAGCATTCACGGTCTTTTCATTAATGAAATATTCACAAACTCTTTCATTAATATTACAAATCCTTCGCCCCATTATTCATATTATTTTTTTTTATAAGAGAAGGAAGACTCAGGCAATGATTTCCTATATTAAAGTGTTACTTCCTTTGTGAAAGGGATAGTATAGAGAGGAGAGGTTGTGAGCTACTACAACTCCAATATTCAGCGTTTTTTATATAGTAGAGTTGCAGCGCCACTGGTATTAAGTAGATGCATTAAGAATCTTAAGTTGTATACGTTAGCCATTTTATTAATTGTTTTACTATGCTGACGATTCTGCTAATATTACCGACAAAGGAGGGTACCGTGATGTAAAGTACATAAGCGTAGAAGAGCAACCAATCGCTGCCGGTACTGTTCAGTGACCAGTGCCATTTATGCCTTCATCACTTAAACATTCCAACAATAATTAACAACAACGTCACCATAACGTAAATCATAAAAACTCATGATGTTGTTGAGTTGTTCTGAAACAGGAATCGAACCCAGGTTTTCAGCCAAGAATTACTTTGTAGTCAACACGTTAACTACTTCAGTCAACAGCGCCCTCATTTATTTTCATTTATTTATTTCATTTAGAAGGGGCAAGATGTGTCCTAAGTTTACATATAGAGTACATGTTCCCTGATTCATCTTTAGTTTTTAATTTTAAGGGGGCAACTTGAATTGAAATTCTGTGACCACGCCGAACAAAAGTAAAATGTAATTATCCGAACTTACGAAAAAATTTAGCAAAAGATGATTAAAACAACATTTTGTAGGATTTTTACTAAATTTTAGTACATATATGACTTTCTTTTTGAACGGAAATCCGATTCACCGTAAGTGGAATTGAAAGAAAAAAATTCACAATAAAAACAGTTTTATGCAACAAAAAAAATTAAAAATTTTTTATGACAAGTTTTATTGTGTAAATGTGCTATAAAAGAAGATTTAAATTTTTAGTTCAAATATTTCCTACACACGAGTATATTTTTTTTGCAGTGTACATACTCGGTATGTTAAGAATATTGCGATCTCACACCTGTTCAACAAAGTGCAGATGTGTTTGTCTAATTTTATGTATGTACGAGTATGTATTTAAGATTTGTATTTAATTAATAGTTCATCATTATTTTTAGTTTAATATTTTTTTTAAGGGAACAGAGTATGAATGCAATTTGCATGAATGAATGCATCGTTTGTCGTTCAACGTCAGCACAAACGAATTTTATGCATTTCATCATGTTTTTTTTTTGTTTGTAATTTAATTTTTATTGCTGTTGTTAAAGATGAAATTTGTTCGCATATAAATAGTTTATTTCATAAATAAGTGTGTTGCATTTATAGTTGCTGTTATTATTATTATTATTGTTGTTGTTGTTGTTGTTAATTTTAATGTCAATTAAATTTATTTTCTCATTGGTTTGGTCGAGTGCACTTTGTTCATGTAACTAATATTATTTTTTGTTACGAAAATACTACATGGATTAGAAATGATGTTGTGGTTGCCATGGAACATGTGCCGTCGGTCGCATTCATCTGTTATGCTGTTGTTTTGTTGTTATTTGTTGTTTTAGTTGACCATTCAGGGCGACGAAAGAAAATGATGAATGAGTATTTTAATTAAATCAAGGCATTTAGTAAAACTTAAATAAGCGTTTTTTTTTAATTTGTAGCATGTTTATATTAAAGGCATTATAAAAATGTTACAGTGGGCCATTGAGTTTTAAATTTGGTTTTGAAGCGATTTGATTTTGCAAGAAATGTGTAATTTTTAGCAGTTCCCAAGGATATTTTGTATTTAATCCTCTCAATACATTTTCTTTCCTAAATCTCTCAGTCCTCGTTTTCTAATAGCTGTCGATCTGTTGTCAATTCAGCAACGATTTATTCCATATAAAATAGTCTTGAGGGTGGTTGTGTACAGTGGATACATTATCTGAGTGTTTTGCTTTAATTTTATTACGATTTATAATTTTATTTGGCAATAATTTTTAAATTTTTAACTCTTACAACTTGTTCCATCATTGATTAATGCCTTCTTGTAAGGCTGGTTCTATGCCCTCAGTGGCTAAAGGCCTGACGACATATGTACATGGAATGAGAAACACCAGGTTAGTTTCTGCAACGGCGGAAAGACTTAGACCCCTAGTATTTTTTCTACTTCATGTCACAACTTTTTGAGAAAAGTTCAAAAAAAAAATTATCGCCCATATATCGAATATCTATTTTGTTTGGGTTGCATAGCAAAACTTTGGATTAGCTTTAAAAAAAGATTTTCAAAAGTTTGCATGCATTAGGTATATTTTGTTTTAAAAAAAGCAAATATAGTTTTATAAAGAAAATGAAAAGAAACTAATGTAACATAATAATCCTTAATTACGAGTTCCTGGATAAAGTGAGCAAAACATTCACGAAACGTCGGGAAATATGAAATAAAACAACTTTGCATTTTTTTTGCCAAAAAAAAAAACTAGTCAGTCCAAAATAAAATAAATAACTAACATAATTTCGTTTTCAGTAGTCAAAATTCTTTGAATCATTTGCGGACCTGCAAAGAATTTTCTAAATTCGGTCAACAATTTAACTGAAAGAAATAAAAATAATTTTTTTCTATTCGAAAGACTCAAACTAATAATTAACTGGGCCAGACAAAAAGTTTAAAAATAAAATTTACTTAAGACGAAATGTTTGTCTGAAATTTTTTGAAAATATTTTTTTGTGTTCTGCCGCGTGTTTACGAGTAGATTGTTTAAATTTTCTTCTCTACGTTTGGAATATTGTGCCCAGTTCTCTGTTGAGTTGTTCTGAATTAAAAAAAAACAGCCATTTTCAACAATATTTTAATTATTTGATAAGTATTTTTTTAATTTTCAAAGGGATAATATTTATGTATTTTGAAGTTTTTGATAATGAAAATCTAGTCGAGTTCGTTCATATTGATATCAGGGATGTGTATATTGACAATTTACTCTAATGAAATATTCCCCCTTATAAAGACAGCAGTTCCTGAACTCCTTGTAGGCAATAATTAACTAATATTGATGGCCAATTGTAATTTTATAAGCCAAAGCAGTAGTAATATCCTATCAATAATATTTAACAGTTCTCGATAACGATCTCACAATTACCAATATATTGATGACGACTTGGTGTGACGTCGACGTCGACAACCATAATAAGGGGGATTAAAAAGAAAGTTCAAAATTTAAAAATTTTTCAAATATTGAATCAAATAGAAGATTTGTTATAGATTTACTATATGAAATGTACCAACTAATAATGACTTTTTCCAAGTAATATTATTAGGTTTTTTTTTTTGGTTCGTTATGTATTTATTTCCATTTACGTAATTCGACGTTGCACACCAACGTGGAGAAGTACGAATGTTTTCATTTACGTACATACACAGAACATCGTTGTATTTAAAATTAAATAAATAATTGTAATGTGTATTTCTAATTTTTGTTGTTTGCAATTTTTTTCAACTTGTATTTTTTCCCAAACATTTGTTAGTGTAATAGCGTCATCACGAATTGGCGAAGCATTCTATTATCGAGATTAAATATCACCAACTTGAACAACACGATACTATAAAAAATATATGTATATAATGTGTTTTATACTCCATATATGTATGTAGAATTACTTTAGTATTAATGTGTGTGTGTATTATTTTCTAGATTATACAACACGAGAAATAAATTTATAAAACAAAGTACTCGTGTTATATCGCCGCTTGCAATGTAGAAAGTCCCTGGATAAAGTTAAATTATAATAAAATTTCATCGATTTTGAGTTGGTCAATGTTTTCCGGCAGTGTTTTCATTGTTGGATTTAAAAAAAATATATATATTTTATTCAATAATGCCTAAAACTATAATCTAAAGATTTTGCTAAATTATATTTACATAAGGAAATATAGTGATAAGTTGAGAGTTCGATTCTGTTTAAAAAGTAAAGATATTTTTAAACTAATTTAAGAAAATTAAATACTTTTTTTAATTACTTGCTCATTTTAGTTGTAATTATTTCAATTGTTATTGCAACCTTTTTCAGTTACTGCAACGCTTTGTTCGTTGTACTTGCATTTATTTAGTCATAAAACATCTATTGTAGTATTATAAAACAATAGTAGAAAACCAAATATGTATAATTTTCTATAGAATTAAATCGTATCAATTGTTGTAAGCAGAACATGCCGCCATATCCGTGTTTGAAAATTTTCCAAAATTATTTTTTACGTTTAGATTAAATTTCGCCAAACGATGTATTTTCACTTCGTCTCTCCTCTTTGTTTTATACAAGTAATTGCTATTTTCCATTTGAACCATTTGAAATAGAATCTTAAATAATTTTTCAGTAACGTGTATTCATGAAAAGAACAACAAAGATGACGTTAAATGAGTGATTAAATAGCGTCCTATTAGAGCCAATTATTTGTATTTTTTATTATTTTTAACTCAAGTTACTTTGACTTGAATCTGTATTGTCTCGAGGTCCTTGGAAACATTCTGACTATTTTCGCGAGAATATCTATATGGTTCCGTCAAACGGATACTCTTAGATGTCCTGCGGCTACATGTAGAATCGACTTGGGGCAATTTTTGAAATTTTTCGAAAGTTGATTTTATCAAGAACGATCTGTTTTATTAATATTGATAAATTCGTTTTAAAGAAATATGTATTAAGAAATAGATATATTTTAATTTCCTTCGACGGTTTTTTATGAAAAAATGTTTATTTTAGCAGCAGGTTGTTTTAATTTAAAGAAATATTTCAAATTTTTATTTTATAACTTGTCGCCAGAACTTGAAAAAAATATATATTTTTTTAATTTTTTAAACATTGTTTTTTCCATTTGTTAAAGTAAATTTCTTCCTGATGATGCCAGTCGTAGAAGTTCTGACGTAGATAAACTGAACCGGAGGAGGAAAATTTAGGCCCCTGCAAAAAATAAATTTCAAGTATTTAACATGTTTTACCGGGTTAAACTTTGTTTCATGGTACGTCTATGATTGCTATCATCGATATGAATATTTAGAATTTCAAATGGCCTCGAAACAAACTATGAAATATAAAGTTCAGTTACTAGAACAAGTTGGCTCGACATGAATTTATTTTCAGCTCAACGGTTAGACAGCTTCTTTTAAGGATAATTCTCAAATTTTTTTTTATGTAGCAAAGGTGACTTCCTCATTCAAGGATAATCGATTTCCAACAAGCCACATCTTAAAATTTTAAGTCTCTGGAAGATCACTTGTATCCCTCACGTGAGTCGTATTTTAATACTTCGGACAACAGTTACAAAGGCAGAATCTTGCCCTTAAGACTGGGGTACAATTTATCTCATTATTATTTTTTGTCTGTTTTACGCCACTGTTTCCTGTTTATTTCCTTCATGACATCTTTGCTACCGGATGTGTAGTTTATTTATTCATAAAATAAAACTATTTTTTGTTGTTGCTATTTATGCTGCTTCTGCCCTTCTTGTTTCTTTCTTACATTCTGGGTGTAAGAAATTTTCACTCGATCTATCTTTTGTTTTGTTGTTTATTTTGTTTTTCAAATGTTTATTTTTTTTTTCTTCTAAATATTAAAGATTCTTTTTCTAAGTAAAAAAGAGCGCTGCATTGCACAAAAATTGTTATTAGTTTTTTGTTGTTGCAAATTATTCGCAATTAATTTCATTAATGTTGCAGTTTATCAATCGAAATAAATGTGTTTTGAAATAGTGTGAATGAATGAATATTAATTGTATTGACAACGTTTATAACTTTGTTCTAGTAGGAATATTAATGGGCTATCGGTTTAAATCATGGACACGTTACTCAGAGGTAGAATTATTTGAAAAATCAACAAACTTTTTTCATTGCAAAATTACAATGCCCCTAGTATTTTTTATACATGATGTTTGATTCGTAAAGTTTGTCTTTCTTAATTTCAAGTTGTGATACTTGCGGAAAATATATAGTTAATTTTCTAAAAAGAAATCTGGTAGAACTGGCTGCATTCCGGTCGATGTATGTATTTTGTTAATAAATTTTTTAATATTATTTTATTTAAGTAATTTTACATTGTAATCTCCTTCCTTTATAAATAGCAATATGTCGAAAGCTTTTATTTACTGCCCAAAGTTTATTGTTCATATTAAGTAAATTGTAAATGTTTATATTTTGTTGTTGTGTTAATAAAAGCGATGTATTTTTGCAATCAATTGCATCGTTTTCACTCATTTACATTATTTGCAAAGTTCACTATCTCTACGTATTGTGAGTACCCTTACTATAGTTTTAGGTGTTGCATATTTAGAAAGGTATAACAGTTAAAAATTCGTATATATTGTTCGTTTGCAGTAAAAATAAGCTATGCGTGTACAACATGCAACATTTATAATGCAAGACCATTTGCCCAAGTTAAAAATTTGTGTTATTATTAGAAACATTTTTGAAGTCTTGGGCATTTGAGATGCAATTTCCTGTAATTGTAAATATTTTAGTTTAGTTTGTTATACTTGTTGGTCACATGTCTTTTGCGATTTTCTTATCTCGCTAAAGATTTATTAATACATTTGGTATGTACCTTTTCTATCTATTTTCTCTTAAAAGTTTTAATGATTTTTTTGGCATTATCTTTTTTATTCTTATTTTGTTAATTGTCACTTTGCAATTAAGTGTTGCATATTTATAGTAAATATAAACTATAATATTGAGTGCTGTAGATACATATACAAAGGTGTAGCATATTTAAGTCAATAATTATTGTTTTTGTAGAAAAAAATACATGCTGTAACATTTTTCAAAAGCTACGATGCAAGACCATTTGCTTAAGCCTGTGAATAGGGCTATTATATTCTTTAAAATTAAAATAAACAATTTTATTTATATACATTTTCTATTTAAAGCCAATTTATATACAAACACACATACTTCATATAATTTATACATACATACAATGATTTTTACTGGATTATCATCTCTATTTCTTATTTATTTCCTTATTAATTAGAAATTTAAAATTTCACTTGGAATAATTTTTTTACAACAATCGTTATGCACGTTCAACTGTAAATAAAAAAATGCTGAATTCAAAGTTAATTCTAATGCAAATAAAATTTCTTTTCCTACAAGGATATTGTTGGATTTATTATTATAACACTATTTCTAATTTTATTAATTTTTATTAGTCCTTATTTATTAGGACTTCTAGACAATTTTATTTCAGCCAATCCTCTAGTCACTCCAATTCATATTCAACCTTAATGATATTTTTTTAATTTCTTATGCAACTTTATGATCAATTCCAAATTAATTTAGGTGGAGAAATTGCCCTAGTTCTATCAGTTGCAATTCTAGCTATTTTCCCATTTAAGTAAATTTCGGGGAATTCAATGTTATCTACTTGATCAAATTATATTTTGAGCATTTAGAATCATAAAATCATCAAGGCAAAAAATATATGTATGTATGTATGTATATTCCGACTCTGTTTTAACAAGATTAATTTTATTGTCCCAATCATACATGACCGAAATGCGTTTTACTTGCGTATAGTGGCAAATTCGTTGCTGTTTCTATAGAAAGCCAGTTGTGTTGGCATAGAAGCGTGCGGGAATAGGTCAATTTCGTCTATACAAACTAATGGTCTTGGAAGAAAAAGTGCTAAACTCGGTTTACACAGCGATTATAATAGAAATACTCTTGTGTGATTACACTATATAGTGGGAAGTATTGTGAAAAATTCCTGCAAAAACCAAAAGATATGTCCAGTTTTGTAAAACGGTTATCATTAGGAGCACATTCCTAACACGCCATTCTGTGTTTATTTCTATTGATAACTTTGTCGTCCCATTATCAGCAAGAAGTCAAACAAGACTACAAGGTTTTGTTGGGCCATGCTCTTATTAAATTTCCTGTCGCCCTGAAAATTGCAGGGTTCATGAATTATATGGTTACCGTATTTGCTCCTGCTCTCAGTAAGAGATTTTGGGTATGATTTTACGAATGTTACTTTATTTTTTATCATAATTTATTTGTAAAATTAATGAATGTTAAACAACAGAATAATACAACAATAATAACATTTATCTCCCATAAGAGTATGTAGTTTCTTATCTGACCCTAAAAAAATAGTGTATAAGTGTTAAAGCGTTAATCTGATAATATATGAAAAATATGAATTACAAAATAAGTTGAGTAAGCTTTGCTATTCATAAATGAATAAAAAATATGAATGTCTGAAGAAGAATAGAGATTCGCATATTCTTTTGTGTTTTCCTAAACGCATGTTCCTTTACAGTAATACGTTGTAACTTGTTCCCAAATGCATCAGTACGTAGAGATGAGCAAACTGCGTATCCATTAAAATTAAGATGCCTATTGTATATAAAATATTGTGCAATGCATTATCAACGTGGTATCAATACGTTACTATATTGAAGCATTGTAAACATAAGTTTCAGTGAATATTGGCTTAAATAGTAATAGTGTTTGAACATAATCTGAGGTGTGTGTCGGCAACGGAAAAAATCATTAAAAAATAAAAAATCGTTATCTAATGGAGTTTGAAGGGATTTGAACATTTGCCCACCAAAAACTTATGTATATAAAAATAATACATATGATTTTCAACAAGTTTATATTATATGTATTTAAAATTGCATCCTTTTAGAGGACTGCATACCCTCTGCATACAAATTTGCTGATTCTAAGGAAAAGGAAATTTCCTCAGTTTTGTGTGTTTGTGTTGCGAAGAAAATATGTACATATGTATGTATGTACATATAGTGAATCAGTGGCGGTGTTCTGTAACTTCAGTGAGAAGTTTTCGTGTCGAAAAGTTGTGAAACAAATTATCCCATCGTTTCTCGAAAAGTGAGAAAAAAGTGTGTCTGTAACTCATGTCGAAAACTACCAAAAAGGATTACGTCATTACGGTAGAAATGTCAAAGAATATAACTCGATGTCGATATGTAGTTACAGCCGATGTGATCGCACCCCACAAGTAAAATCGACGGCGACTAAAATTTACTAAAATTGAACAATTTTTAACGACGGCGACAAGTATACAGCCGGCGGCTTTACCAATAATGTATGGTGTGGCTTTAATATATACATTTTATTTACATACGTTTTTTGCAAAAGTTTAATTAAAATTTAGATTGTGCATAAGTTCATATAATTTGTTGTGAAAAGAAAAAAATGTCATGCCGTGATAGAATTTAATTAAATTATATACTTATGTACATATTTTGTTGCATATACTCCTTTAGTTTTTAGTGGATAAATATTGTAGAACCCAAATGACGGCGACTTTTTGCGAAAATTTTTTTTCCATTATAGGAACTTTTGTGGAAATTGTTCATAGTTTTTCATCCATAGTTTTTTTTTATTATATACAAAACGATTTTTTCTTATTGCAACAGATCTAAAGTCGTCTCAAGCTGCTCTATTTTCTTCAAAATTAACGCATTTTGACTCTCAATTGCATTAAGTTTTTGTTTAGAAATCCGAGTATTTTTCTTAAAGTATAATAATAAAATCATTTAACAATTAAATATTAATTTAACCATAAAATAATTACTTTTTCCGTGTTATTTTCCATTTTATGTTGAATATTATTTTTAACAGACGCTTTCTCATAGGCTTTTAATTTTGTGAGTAAAATTGACAGTTCAAAGCGGGAACTTTTCTCGCAAAATTTTTATAGACACACTTTTTCTGAAATTTTGTGAGTAATTTCCTTACGTCACAGCTATAACTCGCCAAAAAAGTTATAGCTACAGTTTAGTGAGAAAAACAGCTGTTTGTTTCAATTAATGAAAATTTTGTTTCGTTCTACATGTTTCAATCGAAAATTTTCTCGTGGCGGGAGTTACAGAACACGGGTACAGGTTATACTATTTGGTGTGAATCGAACTTATAATCCCCAAATGGATAAGCTGACTAGAGAAACTAGTTTTTATTATTGTTTACTTTTATAAGAATATCGGAAAAAACTTAGTCTAATTTTTTATGATTCACCATGTTTATATTTCTTGTTTTTGGCTTGTTTATAAAATTTTATTTCTTCATTTCAGATTAAACGGTAAACGTACTCATTCATACATACATACATACATACATACATACTTATGGACATACATACATATGTACATACTTATATGTATGTACATATACATACATATATAATATTTACAAACGTATTATATTCTATTTTTTTCTATTCGACAATTACTCTCTTTTAATTGATTTTATGTTTTTTTTTCGAACTTTGTAGTTTAAGTTCAAAGACATAATATTATTTCATAGGGGTTGAGTTCGAATCCAGTCAGATTTCTTTGGGGAATGAAAATTTTCTTGATTGATTTTTTAAATCTTATTAAAAAATCAATCAAGGTACATAAGTATGTACATAAATACATAAGTATGTACATACATACATACATACATATGTACATATGTACATATTTATGTATATTTTTTATGTTTTTGGTCACAATATTTTTTTAATTATAATTTTTTTTAGCTTTTTCGGTCTCATAAAAAAACACTCAAAAGAATTTCATAATTTTTGCTTGTTTGTGTAAAAGTTTGATTATTCATACACTTTCTAAGTGTATGCCATAGTTTTGAGTTTGCGACGCAATAAGCTTTTTCATATTCGCTTCTAATTTATTCCAATATTTTCTATTTTCTTGTTTGTTTATTCTACTTACATACTTGCTGGTGATTTATCTTTAGGCAATAAGGGTTTGTCGCCACATCACATATTGTAATTTTTAATTGTGTTATGTATTTAGGTACATAACATGAATGAAATTTTCTAATAATTATTATACAACTGAAAATTTTTACACTAGTTTCTAACATTTGGCTTTTGCTTGCAACAAATTGCGCGTTAAAAATGTATTTAATGAAAACATTATTATTCATTGTTTAGATAATAAAAAAAATTTTGTAAATAAAACTCTTTAATTATTTGATTTTTTTAAAATATGTACATATGTAATATTTGTGTCTCCATATTTTTTAATTTAATTTTTTGTTGTTTTTTTGCAAAATCTTTTTTTTAAGTTTTGTTTTTTGCTTGTCGTATGAATGCCGCTTATATCCGTTTCGTACGATCACACAAAGGTTTCAATTCTCAATGCCACAGTCATCACCAGCAGGCCATATGGAAAGTTTAGTTTAGTTCTTCTCTACCTTCGGTTTCAACACACAAAAAAACATATAGTATGTACATACTATAGTATGTAGTATATAAAAAAACAACAAGCGACATTGATTCGTTTAGAATCGTTTTCTGTCTAGCACTCATTCCTCATCATATTGTTTGTTATTGGAATATTTATTGTTTTTATTGGTATTTTTAAAGTTTATATTTTCTATCACAATAAACAATTTGTAAACTTCCTAAAAACAAAACAAAACGAAATCGATTCATTTTTATCAATTATAAATTTTTTCAAGTTTAAGTACATATGTATGTACATGGATAGATAAGTACGTTTGAATGCGTTCCTCATTCCCCGAAATTCTATTCCATTACCCACACATACACATACTCCATCTCTATCTGTCTCTCTCTCTATCTCCGTCTTACACAGCCGCACAGTTGTAGTTCCATTTATGTTTCCTTGTTTTGTATTATTTTTCCCTATATTTCTTTTTATTCTTTTCTCGGGGCCCTTTCTCCCCCTAACAGCGGCCCTACGACCCAGCCTTTTGTTGTCTTTATTTTGCTTCGCACTTTCACGGCGAGAGCAAGCAAATTTTTATTGTCTAAAATCCTAACAGCCACAACTACTCGCTCATTGTGCATGTTCTCGTTACTTCTAGTCTCTACACAAATTAGTTTTTCTCTTTGTTTTTTTTGTTTACATTTTTTAGCTTTAATGCAAAAAAAAAAAAACTAAACTTAATCTCTGGAGTATACATGAGAAAGCATTTTCTCTCTTATTTTGAGATTCAATGCAATAGTGTTGGTATTACTTTTGCTTTCCTGCCTTTTTTCATTATCTTTGGAGATACATATATACATACATACATACATAAGTATGTATGATTGTAAGTACATAAGTATATACAACCAAAACTTACAAACTGAAGTACGTATGTATGTATGGAAATGTAAGTACATATACATACACACATGTGTATGGATATATGTATGTACATATTTACATATTTATATAAAAATATAATTTTTATATACTATTGTAAAATATTTTTTTTGTGATGTTGCCGCTGTGTTCTCCTAACCCACACTGAAACCTCTCTTTTTTTAAATAAACGTTTGTAAAAGTGCCTGTTTACACGAGCATTAGAAATTTTTCATAATGTGAAATGTGTACATGTTGTGTGAATCCAATATTTGCACGGGTAAAATGCATACATACATACATAAATATTTATGTGGGGATGTATATGTATATGTGTAGTTCATAAAAACGAATGCTCATACATATGTACATACATGTACGCACACTCTTAAGAAATTTATTCTATTACGTGTGCTGCTTTTGATGTGATAAACCATCTGCCAACAGCTGGTTAATCCATTTTGTTGATTTTGTCATACTACACATGGAATTAAATGACAAATACATGGAAATTGTGTTAGTACACCTTAAAGCTCTAAACACATAGACAACAGCAGACAGCAAGCAGCAATATGTCAAAAATAAAATGCATGTATTTAAATGAAAACGATTATTTTAACAGCAGTACAGCAGCACGACTGCACAGCAGCATTTGCTGCTGCTGCCAACTTAGGCTATTTTCTATTTTGACGGGCAGCACTAAACAAATATAGTGTTGCCATTATATATACATATATAAATTGGAAAAATAAAAACAAAAACTTTTTTTTTAATATTAAACATAAAGGAATATTACAAAAACACAATAAAGAAATAAATTAATGTATTTTTATGGTTTTTCGTGATACATATTACATTTTTTATCAATAACTTTAATTTTATTCATTATAAAATATATAAACGGCATCCCTAAAATTTTGTATTGCTAAAATACACATCAGGTGATTATTATGCTGTTGCTGTCTTCATGCATTCTAAGTTGGCAGCATTTGAAGCCGTGAAGTCGTGAAGTCTGCTGTCGTCTATGTGTTTAATGCTTAAAGGAGCACATACATATCCTTATATGCGTGAGCATGACACACATGCATACATACTTACATACATTTGTATACAAAATCGCAATGAAAATTCACTTGACGCAAGCACAGTGTTTTGTATTGATGCAGTACCTTTTAACCGACTTGCAAAAGTGAGGATTTTTTTGGACGCACAGTGTTATTTTTAGTCACCGATTTGTAGAATTAATTTCTTTATATGAAAGAGTGTGTGTCAGAGATGGTCTCATGTTTATCAGGAAAAAATGAATAATCTGAAATCACCTTTTAATATAAAAGTGAGACTGTTCAAAATGGTCGCCGCGTACCTTTCATACAAATTAATACCCAATTATCGCATATGTACATATCTGTTTGACTGTTTGACAGTAAGAGTTTGCAAAATTGCTATGCTTCAGAGACTTAAAAATCTACTGCAAAAAGTTTCAAATAAAAACTTTCTAACAAAAAACTCAACCGACTGCTAATCAAGCTTCGATAATGTTTATCAGAATTATCAGGAATGTTTCATGCAACACATTAGTATTTTCCTTAAGGTAGAGTCGCATTAAGCACATTTATTGCCCATTTTTTTGCCCAAACATCTCCCAAATAACTTTAAGTGCTAAAATGGGAAAACAAGTTTTCTCTGCTGTTTCATTCAAAATTCAGCGGTTGTTTTTCGTTCAAACGGACTTTGGATAAAAGAAAACCGTTTCGTTTTAGTAAATTTAACATTTTAAAATCTGTTCTGTTTCAACCCAGAAAAATAGAAATAAGGCATATGTATACTGGAAATAAAGCTGATATATTACAATTTTGATTGAAAATATTGAACCCAAGTAAAAAGCATGGCCTTGATGGCACGTGCAATTTTTTTTTAATGTAGTATTAAGAATTCAACACATTTATAAAATTAATACATACAGAATTTTGTTTAATATAAAGAAAATTATAGCATTCCATTTATTGGTATGATGGGTTAATAATTGTTATAATCTATTGAAATATCTGAAAAATTATTCCGAAATTTCGCCGTTAAAACTAAATTGAAAGAGATTATGAAAAAGATGACGATGGTAGTCGGCTTAAGCCAACTAAGAGCATACAGATGGCTTAAAATAATGCCAAGAAAGTTTTTAAACCAATCTTTCCTAAAACCGAATTTTGAATAGTTCGAAAAACCATGCTTATTCAGAAACCGGTTGTTTAGTTATTGAAAACCGCTTCAAATAACCGGTTTTCTTCACTAATAAAAATATGTTTTTTAAATTTCATTTTAACAAATAATAATAATAATAATAATAATAATAATAATAATAATAAAATTTGCATGACGACGTTCCATACATACATTACAAAAGAAATTATTGAAGAGCAAGATGAAATATTTTAATTATTTTTTTAAAATAGTAGTTTCATAATGAAATGTTTTCACATAAAAGAGTGATGTACCTTAAAATGAAAAATATTCGAAAATTGCCGAAAAGCGTAAGTTTTTTAAAAACTGGGTTTAAAAAAGAAACACAGATAATAGTCCGTTTTTGGAATAATTCGGAAATCGTTGGCATTTTTGCAGTTTTATTTAGTTCTATCCTGGTTTATATTTGTGAAAAAAATAAAAAGAAAGCGAATAAATAATTATTGTGGTTTTGTTAAGGTTTTTAAACATTCTAATTCCTATAAAAATTCTCAAATTAATTTTTAGGAATATTTGCATTAATATACAATACAGTGTTGAAGAGCTAAGAATATTTCAAAAAATTTTATTTTATTTTATAATTAAATTTTATATAATGTACACCGGTTATAGCGAATTATCTCATATAACGAACAACTTTTCCGGTCCCAATATTTTTGTACAAACATTTCGTAGAAATTATTACGGTTATAACGAACTGCGGTTATAGGAAACTTTCGCGTGTATCGAACTAATTTTGAACTATTAAATACAAATTTTTACACTTACATATGACGAACAAATAAAAAATCGCTAAAATATTTTTTACTAATATCCTAAGCCGTTAATAGCATTATTTACGAGTATTTGATAAAAAGATAAAAAATTAAATCAAATATTTGATCATGTTTTATAAACATATTGAAAATTACGAAAAACACATAGTCAATTGCTTATATGTATATTATATTAGAAAATTTTTTTCGCAAAAGTGGAATATATTTCCAAGCGAACTCAAATATTTTGAAATTAATGAAAAAGAATGGTTAAGAATTTTTGTTTTCAATTAAGGGATTTCGACTATAGTAATATTTTTCTAAGAGGAAAATGTATTCAAATTAAAATAAAGTTTCGATAAGATTTGTAGATGTAAAAAAACAAAAATCTTTTTAATGTTTTTTAACTAAACAACATCCAGTTTTTATTTCAAAATCATCATTGATTTATATTTAATATTTTGTTAACCTTGGATTGAGTATATAATTTAAATTATTAGTTAAAAAACTTATTTTAATTTTTCTGTTTCCTAACGATGATAATTAAAAGTTAAATTCTCGAATAAATTTTACAAATATTGATAAAATTCAATAATTAAAAAAGAAAAGGAGAAATTTTTCCTTTTCGAGTTTTGCAAACAATAATTTACTTTAAAATTTTACTCTTCTCACTCCATCTTCGATATATATTTATTGCACCAACGTGGGAAATTTTAAAATTTTTTCCAAACCGTTCGATTCGTATACGATTAATTAAAAATTTGATGAGAATAATCGAAACGTTAATTTCGCACAAATATTTAAATAATGGGGACACACCTTAAGCATTAGATATATTCTACTAATTGTCTAACACAACTAACAAAAAATATTATGAAAAAACCCGTGTTGTTTCTATGGAAAAATTCATTAAATGTTTAATTAAAGACTGTATGAAAATAGTTTGAAACTAAAAAAAACCCCATGTGACTTTTTTAATTGTTTAGTTGATAGTTGGTTGCTACTGTGATCGATTTAGATTTTATTTGAAATCAATTTCACACTGCAGGCAATATTAACAAGGCTTGTTGCAATACGAGTGGTTTGGAAACAAAGAAGTCATTAAAAATTTACCTTGGATATAGATTTTTTTAGGTTTTCGCTGTCTCAGCCGTTGAGGAATTTATTCTGTTGTTGTTGATTTGAGGAAATCTAAAATAGGTTTTAGATTTGATTTTGACTTCTATTGCAATTGACATATTTTATTAGAAACAAAATCATAGTCAGTTTTTGTTAATTTAAATAATATCGATTATAAAAATACAATAAAAGTTTAAAATAATGGTTTGAGATTTAAAATGTAATTTCGGCCCAGCTACAATTTGATATCACTTAAGCTTAATTTTAAATTGAAAAGATAATTTTTTTGTTATTATTTATTTCTGTTGTTGTTTTTATTGTTCAAAATTAAACTCTCGTTAATTTATTTTTAAACTTGTATGCCATCACTTTTGATTGATTTGTTGGTTTGATATGAGTAAAAGGAAAATTGTTGATGTCACTTGTTTTTAAAAATTCTGTTTTAAATTAAAACACATTTTAATTATAAAAACTGTACTCTTTGAATTAATTTTTTGTTCGAGTTGTAAAATTTTTTAATAAAATAATTTTTTAATTTTTAACTAGAGGTCTTGGTGGTAACACTGTAAGCACATTCCCACAAATATTTTAATTCTATTTATTTTTTTAAAATATATTTCCTTTGGATGGCGTTTGTCGTGCTTACAGTTTGCTCGTTGAGCTTTCAATGGCAACTAGGAATATTGCAAATATCCAGCAAACCCAAAACACCACTACTCTACACTACACTATTATATAGAAGGCTCTATAATATAAATGAAATTCTCGAATGAAAATTATCTAACGAAAAAGCGAACGAAACAACCAACCAACCAACCAACCAACAACAGAAAAGTCATCAACTTAACGAACACTGGCCGTAGTGGTGGTAGTAAGTCGTCCATCCATCTATCCATCCATTCCGTCCATTCTACAATTTCATTTCCCCCGTTCTATACATTTGAATATACTAACAAATAAACAGGCAAAAACACAGCCAATCTGCCTTTTGATATGACAGTATGTCAGTCAGCCAGCCAGCCAGTCAGTCAGTCAGTCTATCCGTCATTTAGTTAAATTATTTGTTTGAAGCAAAGTATTTTTAAGCCACATCAGAATATCTAAACTTAACTGGGAACATATGGACGGTAGAGACAGACAGTCATACAATTTGGCCAGTTGTTTGTTGGTCTAAATTACAAGACCTTGAAAGAGTCTAAACATTTTTCGCTTTTCATTACTGTAATCACAAATACACAAATATTTGTGCTGGAAGTCCTCTGCTTGCGTAGTATTCAATTATTTACTTGTTTTCGTGTATTTTATTTTCAACATGGATAACGTAACGTGGTGGGGGTTTAAAGAAGCGCACTTTTACGTTTGTAATTCTACCCCTGAACTGTTGATAGAAATACTTTAGGAATTGCGTTTTTGGAAAGTACAAAGGACCTTTTCGTAATCAAATTTGGCTTCTTTTCTGATAAAAAAAAATAAAATTTATGAAAAAAAATAATTTAAACTATTTCTTAGTTGAGAATCGGTGTTGTTGTAAGGAAAAGGTAAACAAGGTTGGCTTGTAAAAAAGAAAACTACGAAATGCTCTTAGGTTGGTGTTGCTCACATAACATTGGCTATCGCTTACATGTTGAGCAATAGTGGTATTGAGGTATTCCTGGCCTCTTTAATACTTCCATAATAGTATAGCCGAAAACTATCATGCATGGGCTGGTGCTTTAAAGTCTATTTTGAAGCTACTCGAAGAGGTTCATGGGTGACAGTAGTGTAGCCAGAACTATTGATATACTAGAGCATCGAAGACGCAATGTTGGGTGTGTTTTACTGTTTTATCGTTACTATAATAAAATGTGTTCTGATGAAGTCGGAGAAACTGTTCCAAAGACACTCTCTTATTTCCGAACAACGCGTTCTGCATTAAGAGCACTTCCATTTATGGTCAATATGGCAGTTAATCACACTACGCGTTACAGAGAAAATTCATTCTTTAGCTGAGCTGCTCATCTGCAGATGCCTTTCCTGTTTGGGTGTTCACCAAGAAAATGGGTTTCGATGCTGATTGTCACAATAATGTTGTTCGCGGATGTGACCTTTACTAGAATCTGCAACTCTGGCCGTTCAGTTTATTTAGGTTTAAAGTTCTAATTAATTAATTTTAAGTTACAAAACCACTTTCAAAAGAAATATCAATTAATCCATTCCTGAATCAAGTCAAAGGCCTATCGAAAGCAAAGTCAGGTTTGACTGCCTTGAACTAAGTATCGTAGCTCTGTTATGGATGGCAACCGTACTTTAGTTGTGTTTCTATTCGCCAACCACAAATAATAGGACACACATACAGCATAGTTTTACTTCGATATTAAATATACTAGACTATAAAGGTATAAAGTTTTCCATCTCTGGATTCTGTAATAAACGTATTCAAGAATTGTATGTTATAATTTTTGCCATGCAGAATTGCTCAACTGTAGGAAATTGAATATTCATATACTTTCTTGCAATGGTCTAGGAAATATACTCGACTTACCAGATCTACAAGGTCTGCAAGGGCAGCTTACAACGCAGTGTGACTCCTGCTAATAATAATTACTTCTACAACATCAAAAACAATTTAATCACAACCAAAAATGCACTTTAATTTTCACAAACACTTTCAAAATAATTCCAAGTTACAAGCATCGCAACACATCTTTTATTTTGGGCGTGATGTGTATGGAGTTTTAAATACTACTTCGTTTCTGGCGTTCCTTCCGATCGTTTTCCATTTCATCTTCTCAACTTATACGTATCGATTGAAATTTACCAACGCAATAGCTATACAAACGACTTGATCCTTCTCAGTGAGACTGGTTTAAAACTTCCATTGACGACTTGATTACCCATCTGAGTTTCCTTCCTTCAAGCGTCATCCACATCGACTGCGAGTCGTTAACGTAGAACAGAAATTTGTTTGCTTATAAAAACAATTCTTTAAAAGCTCTGGACTCTGGATGGTGGGATACATGAAACTCATATTATATAAAAATATTAGCAAATATATGCACAACAACTACGCATGCATAGAAAAGCATTTATAAAAAGGCTGCTAATGTGGTTGGTTGTTGCTAAAAGTACATTCTGTATTGCATGCACAACAATATGTATGTATATATCTGTACACAAAATTACACCCATGTACAGGCATACATTCATGCATGTATATACACGCATACACATACACAGATGTATACATCCAGCCGTCCAAATCCACTTACAAACACTCACTCTTTCCTATAAATTGCAGTGAAGTGTTGTTTGTTCGATGTATAAACAGTGAAATTCTATTCAGTTACGTGTGATTTTTATTATTGTTGTTGCAAATTGTTGTTGTAGAGAGGAAGACCTACCAACCGAGAGACCGACCGACCCAAAACACAGCTCAAGTTCAAGGATGTTATGTAATATTAGTTCGTTCGCTGTTATTTTTTTTGCGCATTCGTTCGTCTGTTCGCATGTTCGTTCTTTTGCTTCGTACTATGTGATATTTGCTCTTGTTGCTGTTGCCATTTAATACTATTGTGTGTGTGCGTGTGTGCTTACACTATAATCAGCAACCATGATAAAAGCACTCACTGACAGCCAAGTGTATGTTTATTTTCCAGCTTCTCACTGCTGGCTCTCCCTTCTTTTGATGCAACTTGCTTCAAATTGCACACTGTCAGTGCAAACCTCATCATCGTTGCAATTGCCAGCGATAGCAACAACTCGGCCAACCTTCCTCAACCAGTTTTTAACTAAATTTACTCCTTTCTCTCTCTCTCTCTCCCTCGGTCTATCTCTCTTCAGCACTTCCACTTCTGGTTGATTTTCTTCTTCGCACTTTCAAATGTGTCTTTTTATGTGTTTTCCTCCTTGTGGCCGCCATCGGTTGGGTCCTATACCGAACTTGAATGTTCTTTTTTAAACTTTTCACAGTTGGCACTTGGTATTCCCCTCTATTTCCCCGGGAATGCATATTATTGCATCGCTTGAACGCATCTCCTTTTATTCTTCTTTCACATGTTTATTCTCTACTTGAACTATAATAAGTTTTATTTCTTCTCTCTTTACCTCCCCGTTCCAACTGATATCTGCTTCTGTATCTGTGTACATCTCGGTATATAAATTCTATATACTTGATTTATGTACGGGTATATAGAATTTATCTTCTATATATTAAAGTGCATGTAAAATTTTTTTTCATATTATGTTTTTGGAAAAGTGTACAGTAGTTCGTGTGAGTTTTTTCTGCACGTGTGTGAGATGAAAACACATGTGTGTTGGTAGCTTTATCGGTGCTTACAATTCCAATGCACTTTTTAGTTTTATTCTACATGTTGGTTTTTATTTTACTTTTTGCACTTTCAAGTTCTGATGTATTTAAACGCAAATAGACTTGTGGAAATCGTTAGTTGGAGCAGCGGCAGCCACCTGATGATCTAAGTTTTCCAATGTGCATGTATCTATTGATTGGAAAAACTGAAACATTGTTGTCAACAGCAATGATGCCTAAATGCCTGGCTGCTTTTCTTTACTTACACATCAGATTTATGGTCATTAGAAACACTCATTTTACGTGAAGATGGCTTCTTGCCATTTTGTCAGTTTTTGATATTTTTCAAAATTTTCCTTATTCAAAAATTTAAGGAAAATTTCTTAACAGAATCATTTTAAAAGATTTTCTGACACAGTAGAGCCGATCATAACATCGGCAGTGTAATATTTCTGAAAAATATTGACCTTTCGGAAGCTTAGGATATAATTTCCCAAGTCTTATGAAAACTTAAATGACATCACATAACACTGCGCAACATAAATTAATAACATGTTTCTGACGACTAATCCTGAAAGTTTTTGGCCTTCATTTTACGGAATTTTAAGTTGCCATTTCGAAAATTGTTATAGTGAATCAGCGCAGGAAATTTTGTATGCCTTACAGTATCCGTATTTTTTGTCCCATTTCTTGAAGAGGGGTAAAGCCTCCCCTCAATTCGTTCTTTAGTCGAACGGCTCGAAAGTGAAACGAGCTTCCTACAGATGACTTTCCTGTCATTCCCAGCATGTCCACAAAAACTACTCACTCTATGTGCGCTCACCTGACCTATTTTTTAGTTCCAGCATAATGTATTGCATAAATAGGTGTCACCTCCTGAGTCCAATCGAAAAGAAACCAGCTATAGAGCGATCCGAAATATTATTCATATAGTTTTGCTATAAGTTATCGACAACGTCAAAGCTCGAAATTTAACTTAAACGCCAGAAATAAGTCAACTCTTAATATCTAACGTATTCACAACTGCCCTTACTCTTGAAATATAAAGTGTGTTCAATAGTTTTAGGTAAAACACCACATGAAACATTTTGGTGGAACATCTTGAACCTCTAATATTACATTTTAACCCACTAGATCTTCGAGCCATGGATCTTTTTTGTGCCTTTCATGAAAAGGGACCAAAAACTCCGTATGAACAGCGATATTGCTGGTTTAAATATCTACTAAAGGTCTTTGAATACATCAAAACTTGGAATTTAACCTGAATGGCAGAAATAAGTCGACTTAAAATGTACATAAGGGTTATTTTGGTACTGATTCACGATCGTAGTGCCAATTGTATCCCCTAAATTTTAGGTATAAGGTGATTTTTTATTATACTACGAGAACAATTTTGGGGAACATGGAACCCTTCAACTTTACAATTTTGATCTTCTATCGTGGTGGTTCAAATGTGGCCATTTTTTGAGCATTACGAGGTGATTATGGACGTCATTATCGACCAACTGTGCAAGGAATTGGCAAGATTATAAAGAAACTTGAAGAGACTGGAAGCGTTAGAGATGTGGACTGGCTTGTGCATCATCGCAATGTGCGCACTACGGAAAATATCGCTTCTCTTAGTGAAAGTGTGGCGGATAATCCGAATTTGTCGATTCCACGGCGTTCTCTGCATTTGGGCCCATCTTACGACTCTTTCACATTTTGATTTGCACCTACATTCATATAAAGTTCAACTCACGCAAGAATTAAAAACGGCTGATCACTCATAATTGTGGTCTGGAGGTTTTATTGGGCCGTGTTTGTTCGCAAACCACGCTGGAAGAACCGCTACCATGAAATCATGGCCGTATGATAACCTGCAATTGAAGATTATGATCTGGACAATATGTGGTTTCAACAAGACGATACCACGAACCACACAAAACGACTTTTTTGTGGGGCTACGTCAATGATTGTGTCTACGCGGATATACCCCTAACGGTGGGACATTTGAAAACCAACATTTGCAACTTTTCGCCGAGACACTGTGTGAAATGCACGAAAAAGTGGTGGAAAACTACCTCAAAAGGATCCACTGTTGCAACGAAAAAATTTCGTATGTAAAGACTTTATGTGGGTTTTATTTAACTTTTCATTTGAAACCGTAAAATGGGTAACCCTATACATATATTAAAAAAAACGATAACTTCCATAAGAACATGTCCCTGAGCTCTATGAGCCGCAAATAAGCCTCAAATAAAGAATTTTGTTCGGGTAAGAGTCGATATAAAAAGAATTAGATTTTTTTTTTTAACAAAGACGATTAAAAAGCTCCCTGGAAATGGATCCCATAAATCTCAACTTAACAGTCTAGTATAGTACCTACTACTAGTCCACGAGCTTCGTAATTTTTTATTTTGTGGTGGTCATTTTGTTTTGATTGTGTAAAATCTGCAAATCTCGCGGCGTGATATATCACAAAGGGCGAAAATTAAAATCGCATAAAGCACTTGGCTTCAGAAGTCCTTTTAAATTTTAATTATTCAACTTCTGAAGTGCTTTCCAATAAGGAGGATCGATGTTGACTGTCTGTGGTACTGATGTTGTTTTTAGCTGCGTCTGTCCAGTACGGAATATTTAACACTTAGAAAAATTATTTATTTTTTAAACTATGATTAACCTCTTTTTAGGAGGTGCTTGCCCTGAAACCATTATAAATATGTGTCTAAGCCGATGTTACTCCATGACTACACATCAGCGTGGCAGGTAGAAGTTTCAAAGATGGCCTGCCTGCCTTGGCAACCGTGTATTTTATAGTGCAATCAATAGCGGAAGGAACATTTAATTTCTATCTCCACATTGTCTTCCCAAGTTTTCGTTTGAGTATCGTGTCATTTGATTTTTTTATAGTCTTCATTTATTTTACGTGCAAAAAAGCAACAAAAAAACATTTGGCCGATGATAATGTAAATTTGGTTTAATTTTCTTCTCACTTTCTTTTCTCCATCGTTTAATTTTTTGCTGCTGTTTTTCATTTTCTTCTTTCCTTGCAAATTGTTTTGCATTTTCTTTCTTCATTGTTATTGTTTTGTTCTTCTTCTAACATTTGTTTTAAGCCGTTGTTGTTGTTGTTGTTGTTTTAATTAAATTTTATATTTTTAGCTCAACTCTTTAATTGTTTAATTGCATTAAAAGTTACGCATACAAATTGCATGTTTGCGACGAACGAAATGGTATTTTTTATTTAGCAAAACAGCAAAAAATAAAAATAATTCCAAAAATAAAAAGATTAAGCGAATTTATGTCTCTCTCTCGAGTGCAAATCCACAAGAATTTAATTTCAGAAAAAACAATAAAAACAATATTTATGCAGCAGCAAATTGCCAACAATAAATCATTTTTAATGGACGTTCCTCTCTCCTTCTATGCAATTTTATTATAATAATTTAAGAAAAAAATAGGTTTACCTTATAAATACTGAAAATTTGCTTAAGTTCAATTCAAATTGAAATAATTTTTTTAGATAATATTTTTCTAATAACACTTGCTTGCCTTTGAAAGTTCTGTGAGTGTTTAAATTAGAAAGAGATATTTCTTTTTGTATCCTTTCATTTCCTTTAAATTTCGTTTTCTTTTTAATTCTAATTCAATATCAGCGATGGGATTTTCATTACTATAGTATATTTTTCCAGCAAAGCTACGGTGTGAGAATTACTTAAAATTAGAGGAATAGACAGGTGTTACAATCAAGTACATCCATATTCAGGGTGTGAAAATAATCACCCTTATCGTAAATACAAAACGAAAATTTTTTAAAGTGAATTATTTTCCACGAATAAAATGGCTGAAAATAATTTAACCAAATGGTATATAAAGGCAGCAATGAATATATGTAAATTGGCTATAGAAATTTTGTTAAAAAGGCAACAATGATTAATTATTTTTGAAATTTTCTAGGAATAAAAGGTAAATGCAAGAAAATATTTAAGGGAAACCAGCTCCAGCTTATTTATTTTTTTGATTTATAATTATTCAAATAGATTACAAACATTATACGAGTATGTTTATTATCATTAAATTCATTTATTATTCGAGCTATTCTCCAAAATAATTAATAAAAAAAATTTTTTTGCGCGAGCTTAGCCGTATGTCTATGACTTCATTTGATTTAATCAGTTCACTTTAACCGAATAATGTTTAAAAAATATTTAAAATCATAAACTCTTTTGAAGCAGCCGATGACACGACTGCAAACGTTAATGGTGAGCTTTAGAAGTAGATGGTAAACGCGTTTATTTTTGTTGCGAGCTGCTGCATTGTATCTCGATTGTTGTTGGTTTTAACAGGATGGATCACCGCTCGCAAAACCAGGGCAACGATGGAGATTGTGAGCCACCAATTTTACAGGTCGAGTAATGGACCGTTTTGGAAATTTAACAGATCGTCAGATCTAACTGCACTAGACTTCTATCTCTAGGGCCATTTGAGCGATATACATAATTTTTTCCAATTAACGTCATCAATTTTATTTTTATTTATAACAAAATGACAACCAGTTCCAATTACGGCAATATTTTTGCGCCACCTTTTACTTGTGAACTACAAAAATTAGAAACAAACAACTTGTATTCGATTTGCAAAAGTGAATAATAATAATTATTATTTTTTTTAATTTTCCAAAAAAAAAACTCATATACAGTAAAATAACCAAGAAAACCATTTTTATCGTTTTATATAGATTTTTTCCGTGTAGAAATAATTTTTAAATTTTTATAGCGTAATTTTTGGCATAAATGTTACGATTATTTTAACATTTTCTTTATTATTTTTGTAATTTTATTTCTTTGTGATTTTTTGTTTAGCAAAAAAATAGTTTATATTTTTTAATTTATTATGTTTTGAACAGAATTGAATGTTATTTAGTTTTTTTTTCAAGAGAATTTAAGATGATTTTTGCTGCTTGTCGTTCATTTGTTATGACCACTCGAAATTGAATTTTGTGACTATTAAGCAGCAATTAAACTTCAATATTAAAATTTTAACTTTAAATGCTAAAAACATGATACCAAACAAAATTTTAATAATAAAATTTAAAATAACAATTATATTTGAAAGAAAAAAAATTAATAAATTTAATTAATTTTTTTTTTAATTTACGGTCTCACCGAGTACCGAAAAATCAAAAAAATTTAAAAAAATTCAGAGACCTTAAGTTTTCGTTTATTAATATATAATAAATTCCAGTTTTTATTTGTAAACGGGCTAAAAGGATTAAAGTTTCTTTTAGAAAAGAAAATTCCATGTATTTTTAAAAACAATATTCAAATTAATTGTTATTTCTATTACGTTCCTGAAATAAAAGCAAAATCTTTTTTGGGTATAATGAAATTTCCCTTTCCACAAGCCCAAGTTTTCTCCCCATCTAATGTATACTTTACTATTCATTCTATTGGCTTTAAAGTTGCGCGTTGCTCGATTCTCAGCCAATAGTCAAGTTAATATGAGTAAAAATTGAGTTTTGTTTGACAACTAAGGTTAATAATCTTTTCTATATTGTTTTATTAAGGGAAACGTAAGAGGAATGCAATTATTACACTAGCAGAACGGAACAACACTGTTTTCGATGGTCGCTATATCATCATTATGAGCTCGCAGACGTCTGTTGGTTTTATCACTTTTATCAACTTGAATGGTGAAACTTAGGACACGAAATTGAGTCAGATTAACTAAATTTTTGGGGAAATATAAAACTAATTAACACTATTTTTTCGACCTTTTTTGTTTTAATATATATAATTTTTGTAATCAAGCGTTAGGTCTTTTTTTAAAAAATAATAATAATTTTATTCAATATTTCGACGCCTCTTTGGGCGTCTTCTTCAGGAAATTTTTTTTTTTATTAATATGACAATTGAAAAAATTTTTTTGAAAACTTATTTTACATACATACATAAATGAACAAATTGAAAAAATTTTTATGAACCAATCAAAATTTAATTTAATTTATAAATCGTTAACTTATGTACCAATGATGTCCGAGAGATTAGAAAAATCAAATATTTTTGATAACAGAAACTATAAAATGGCTCATAAAATATATAATACAGTAGGTAAATTATTCACAAAGACTAAAGATAAAGTAGAAAAATTAGACATATCTAATGTCGTTTATAAGATACCATGCGATGGTAAGAATAATGAGAGATGTGATAAAGTATATATAGGTACAACAAAGAATAAATTGAAGACTAGGTTGGCAGGACACAAGTCAGACCAAAAGTATAGGAATGTTTCAACTTCACAAAAGACAGCATTAACGAAACATTGTTGTAACTCTAGTCATAATCCGGACTTTAGCAAAGTATCAGTCTTAGCTATAGAGAAGAATTTTAAACGACGTTATATGTTAGAGATGCTTAACATTATTAATGTTCCAAGTAATAAGATAGTAAACTATAAAACTGATACAGATAATGTTGCTCAATGTTATAGACATTTGATTCGTAAATTAAACTGACTAATAGGAATGTAAAATATTTTTTATTGTTATTATATAATTAGTATAAAGGATTTTTCATTTCTTCATAGGTTAAAAACATTTTTTGTTTAGTTTTTTGTTTTTTGTTTCCTTTAAAAAATTTTTTACTTTATTAAATTTTGATTGGTTCATAAAAATTTTTTCAATTTGTTCATTTATGTATGTATGTAAAATAAGTTTTCAAAAACATTTTTTCAATTGTCATATTAATAAAAAAAATTTCCTGAAGAAGACGCCCAAAGAGGCGTCGAAATATTGAATAAAATTATTATTATTTTTTAAAAAAAGACCTAACGCTTGATTACAAAAATTATATATATGGAAATATAAAACATTATTGAAGAGTTGGTCGAATTAACTTCCAAAGAAGTACAAAATTCACTAATTATTTGATGTTTTGTATGTGGTGTAAATGTTGTTCTTTAAGAATAACTCCGATTTATTTCATCCCACCTCTGCTTTATTGCCAATAATTTATATAAAAAATTAATAAAAATAAAATGGCTGGCGGAAACTTTTTACTTCTTCGGGCAAAATCCGAGTGCCAGTGAACTTCTTACCCATTAAAAATCGGCCAACTGTAGTTCGAAAAGCATCGTATCCACAGAAACATGTATGTAAAGCATTTTTCAACCTGCAAGATTTCTTTAATTTTGGAGTAGAGCAGACCCTACAGACTCAAACCGAGTGCCCGAAATTGTATTTAAGCGCTTAAATCAATAAATAAGTCTGTTTTTGTGTTTTAAAAATCTTTGTTTTCCATTCCTGTTTCGCACACAACTGTTTCCATATAATTCCATTTATTTTTGTTCTTGTCACTTCCATTATATATTCGTATTGTTGCTGTTGTATTATTAAATGCATTTATTGTGTAAAAGCCATCTGTTTTAATAATATTCTACCATATTGAATAAATAAACTTTGAAAAACAGTTTCTCCTTCACTTTACGACTTTTAAAACTGAAATTGTTGATGAAACACATTTCACAAAAGAAACGTAGGGGACTTCACCAGGACTTTCTTTTTTAAGTTTTTCTATTGAATTTTTTTCAATAATCTAAAAGAAAAACATCTCGGTGACTTTTACTTCATTCTGGGGCTCTCTTCTGTTTTAATGTTCCAGCTTGGGGGAAAATAATTTTATTCAGTTTATTTTATTTAATATTCTATTTCACAGTGCAACACGAAAAAAATAACCATATACGGACACCACTACGTGATAAAAGACCAAAAAAAAAGACCCGTGTCTCCCAATTTTTCCCAAAGTCATGAACTTTTTTTATGGGCCGCCAAACATTTGGGGCCTCGGTATCATTTTCGCAAAAAAGTGATAATTTTCTCGGGCTCATATCTTGCAAACCGTTCCGAATTTCGATTTACTCTCTGAGGCAAACTTGTAGCTCTTGTCATAAAGAACAAAAATTGCGAACATATAAAATCAAAAAAACTTCACCTTCCAGATAAAAATCGCAAAAAACTTAAAAAAATTCGATTTTTTTTAACTTTTTCTCTTGTTCAGGTCCATAGGTAGCAAACCGTTCAAAATTCAAGGAAACAATCAACTACAAAAATTTACCTAAGATCTCAATAAACAAATTTCTACAACATATAAACTTCCTGGGAATAATTCTGAACACCGTTTTTTAATTTCATTTGTTTTTTATTTACTTCAACATTGAGATACTATGCTATCAATTACTTTTTTATTCCCAGGAAGTTTATATGTTGTAGAAATTTGTTTATTGAGATCTTAGGTAAATTTTTGTAGTTGATTGTTTCCTTGAATTTTGAACGGTTTGCTACCTATGGACCTGAACAAGAGAAAAAGTTAAAAAAAATCGAATTTTTTTAAGTTTTTTGCGATTTTTATCTGGAAGGAGAAGTTGTTTTTATTTTATATGTTTGCAATTTTTGTTCTTTATGACAAGAGCTACAAGTTTGCCTCAGAGAGTAAATCGAAATTCGGAACGGTTTGCAAGATATGAGCCCGAGAAAATGATCACTTTTTTGCGAAAATGATACCGAGGCCCCAAATCTTTGGCGGCCCATAAAAAAAGTGCATGACTTTGGGAAAAATTGGGAGACACGGGTCTTTTTTTTAGTCTTTTATCACGTAGTGGTGTCCGTATATGGTTATTTTGCCACGACTTAAAAAATTACGCACAGTGTTATACAACAATATGATTTATAAGTTGTGATTAATATTACTTGTATTTAGTCAAATAGTTTAAACATAACATGGTTACTATAACGATGTAGTTTTCATTGCGTAAGTGTAAGCAAGTGTCAAAATTTAAACAGCCGTTGGTAGAAGTTTCATATATGATTGTATTTATCCTTATTTGACAGCCAATACCCATAGATCCCCTCATTCTCTTGGTCACAGTTGTATTAATTTATTTAAGATGTCTTTATTTCACTTCCATAAAAGTTGCTTAAGTCGCTTCTGTTTCATATGAATAAATGAATAAATTTTTCTAAGTATTCACTCATGGAAGGTTTTTCATTTTTCTGTAATTCAATTATGAAATGTGACTAATCCCATTGTGCTTCAAAAGTGTAGTTGTATGCGGTTGCATTGTAGGGGGTGGTCCCAATTATTTGCATGTCTTGTAAGTATTATAACTTCCATTAAATACTATTTAGTAATTTAAAGTCATGGCGAGATTAGAAATAATATTGATATTCCCTTTAGTTGAAATCCACTGAAACAAATTACTTTTCAAGTTAGTCGAATATGAGGATGCGCCTACTCTTAACTGATTAACAGTGGTCTGTTAACAGCAAAATTGCTGTTAAAAAATATGGCTGCTAGTTAAATTGGAATTTATATAAGTATTTCTATTTTTTTAAATAGTTTTCTTCAATTGAAAGTTTATAAAAAGTGTAAACAAGAAATATTAAAATTTACTTACTTTTTTAGTTATTCTTGCTTTATATTTATGTTAATCACGTAGGTTTTACCTCGACTGACTTATGTCATAATAGTTTTTTAAATTAGTTTCCTATAAGATAACGCATGTTTGTGTGTGTTAAGATTTATTGGCTGTCATGAAAAATCAGTTAATATAATAAACCTGACATTTAGCTCTTTCATTGTAATCCTTATAGTTTCTTGCTTTGCTCTTGCCCTATTTAAAAAAAGAATTTCGTCTTTCATCAAAGAGCGAAAATCGAAAATAATATCGGTTACGATATTTTCCCACCGATCGATTACAATATCATGCACCTTAAACTTTTTATTGGGACTATCAGGTAATAAATAACAAAATTATATATTTGTTCACACCATTCCCATTTATATGTATGTCGAATCTCGAAAACAAGTAAATAGTCATAATTCAGTATAAAATTATTTTCTTTTAACGTAAGAATATAAGTTTCCTGGTCAGTAAATATGCATAAAAATGGAAACTGGCAAGGTCAAGTCCTTATTAAGATCGAATGGTTTTTGAATCAGTAGCACTTCCTTATCAGAGGCTGTCATTTTAATGACTCCTTTGAAAGATTGAATGGTTTTTGAATCAGCAGCACTTCCTTATCAGAAGCTGTCATTTTAATGACTACTTTGGAAGCACTTTGTTACTTGAATGGTTCCACTAAAATTTTGTTTTTAATAAAAATAAGCTTATGCGTTTGTGAGCAAAGTATGTTTACCAATCGAGCAAATATTTCTCATATATACACACTTTCATATAAACCAAATGAGACCCAAACCATGTTCAGCAAAATATATATACGAGAGAATTCTCATTTCGTTAGTGTAAAAATTAATGTTAGTATCGACAGTCTTTATTAGTCTAGAAATTGTTATACAATTTTGGAATTTAAATCGTTGATAACAATATAATGATCATATCTTTTTTACAAATTATTTATTGCGGCATCAGTAGTAGCTGATTTATTAGAAAGATTTTTTAAAGTAAAAAAACTTGGACTCAGTTTATTAAAATTTCTTAGCATTCATTTCCACACTCCATAAACGTTCGAGACCACTGTGGCTTAGAACCCCGCGGTTTGCATCTTCTTTTGATATTTTTATGGCTTGATTTCTGGCGTATATGAGTAATTCAGATTTTCGGATCTTGGCCTTCGGCTGATAACCACCAAAAGCTCGAATGTTACATGCTACCAAACTTTGAAAAAACAGGGTAACGAGCTCGTAAAAGCAGATTGTGCATGCTCGTTCGGGAATTACGTGCTACCAACACCTGAGCCTGCATGGAGGCTAAAATTGGGAAAATTGAGTTCCCTCATAAATTTTAGGGGGATCTCAAATCAAACGGGCGACAAGAGACCTATCTGGCGGTACTGAAATCACTAACCCCTAGACTTTTTATAGACTGATTATTGATGAGGCCTCTTCAGCTGTGGTTAAATAAATTTCCTACTTAAAGGAGGGAGGTTTGAGTCAGCGATGGTCGCTGGCTCCGAACTCTCCCGCTACCACCAACTAGACCTTTAGCTACTGTTGCTAAACAGCAGAAGTCGCTGCCTGAAAACGTTGGAGCTTAGATAGCTCCAGCTCCCTAGCAAAGGATTTGTGTATAGACCGTGGCAGCCATTTTAGAAAATTGCCACCTACGGAGGCGGGAGTGGACTTATTGAGTTCATTCGCTGTTCAGAGCACCGTGGACTTAGTACGAAAAGGAAGTTTCCCCAAGAATTTTGGACACTTTTGTGATATAGAATGTTGGCGATTCTAGCTTCTGAAAATAGTATGATTATACATCTCTCGCTTAAGTTTCTATTTGTGTTAAATTTTTTAATATTTGAAATGGCAATGTTTTTATTTCTATTAATTCCTTTAGTTCCTATAAAGAGTATAGGGCCTTATTCATTTCTTGAGGTTTTGGAAATCAGTTGATTTAAGATGAGTAACTGATTGGGCTTCTCCATCTGATGCTAAAGCTGGGGCTGCCAGCATGGCCTCCAGGTGGGATGGCTTAGAAGCCCCTCTTCCAGCCGCCTCTAACATGAGGAACAGTCGTTGGTATTTGTTGGCTATTGGTAATTTGAAGGCGCCAATCACTCGGCTTGACATTCCCAGTATCGTAGGCACTCAGAACTTTTTAAAAGTCTGGCGATTCTGAGATTCTTTGCTTGGAACCGCAGCTGTGAGTGCCACTTTCCACTATCCACAACATGTGGACGCGCCCGACAGCATTCAGCTATGCTTCCTTAGGTCGTAGAATGAATTCACTTGAACAAGACCGTAGATCTCATTTTCGTGCATTGCTCAGTCCACTCCCGACGGCGGCAGTAACATTTAAAATAAATTAATTAAGAGAATACGAGTACTTCGAAAAATTTTGTAAATTCTTTTTTTTAATATTTAATTGCTGAATAAACAACTAAACTATTAATTTGGCCAAAATAAAGCACATACAAAAAATTTTGATTATGATGTGTGTGTGTGTGTTTTATTTTGAAAATAGTTCAAAATATGAATTATTGTTAATAAATAAATTAAGTATTTTTTCTTCATAATTTTAAATCAAAACACAATTTCTTTGTTATGAATCGTTTAACATTTAAATTTATTACACAAATTTTTTTTCTGTGTATAAATAGTACATAATAATTTTTCATGATGGCATGATACAACAATTTTGATTTTCAAACAATTCGCAACAACAACTATTAGCAATTATTATGAGTCCAAGTGGCAACAACAATTACATGAAAAATTTACAACAAATTATAGACTGTTTTAGAAAAGTTGTAAATTCGAAACTAAAACAATAACTACAACAATATATAACATAAAGAAGCTCAATAATATATCTTAGAGAAAAAAGCTATATGAAACAAAAATTATAGCTTTTCAGAATTATATCAGCATTAAATACTAAATATAAATTATAGTAACTCAAATTCGAACATTCAATACACCTATAACTGACGGTTGGCTGGTTGTTGCAGTTGCTCGAATATGAAATCAATTTTGTAACAACAGCATCAGCTCAACCAACAATCATATCGATAGAAAAAAATCTTGTAAAAACGTCAAAAGGAGGGGGAAAAGGAAAAACGTTTGTTTGCTCATGTATGTACAAGTGTGAGCAAATATATTATATACATATAATATACCATATACTTTACCAATATATATACGAGTACATATATTAAATAGCAAACATGGAAGAACAAAAATGCAAAATCGAAAGTTACAACATCATCATTGTAGCCCATTCTATATTATTGATGTATGTATGTATGTATGGGTATATGTTCATATGTTTGTGTCACTAACTATGTATAATGCATTCTTATGTACATACATACATATGTGCTTAAGGAAATAAATACATACAAGTATATACAACGAAATGTGTAAATGCATGCACATACTCGTAGGGAACAGCAAACAATTGTTTGGTATTTTAAATGTGAAAAAGCAAGTACAGTGGCTCCGCATAAGCTTTGCAACAGTATAAATTCTATCAAATTAAAAAGAAATAAAATCAACAAAAATATAATGGATAAAGAATTCAAAATTTCTTTGCTCGATAGATAGTATTTGAATGTCGAGAATTTTATATTCGTCTTGATTATACACACTTAATTACATAAAGCTTAATTTTGCAAGTAAAGCTTAATTTTTATTACAACTTTGCTATTGCGCGTTTTTTAAATTTTCTTAGCTACATATAATGCAGCGCCTCTGGTGTTAAGTAGACGTACTAATTTTCTTATGCTGTACTTTGTATTCATTTTATTATTTATTTTACTATCCTAACGATTCTGCTAACATTACCGACGAAGGAGGAGTATCACTTTAACAGCCCAACAACAACTAACACAATGGCCACCTAGTGTATGTCAGAAAAATTGTAAGTTGATGGATGACTTATTCTGAACAGGGATCGAATTCACTTTCTCAGTCATAATATGCTTCAAAATAATCATGTTGAAAATTTGCCATTTACAGTCCACTGTCCGTTGCACGGATGAGGGATCAAGGTAACAAGCAAGACAGCAAACTAAGTACCGCCGTCACCGCTGTTGCAACAACTAATTGTAAATTGTTTGCCCTCTCTCTCTCTCTCTCTGTGGATTTTCGTTTCTTCTGTTTTACAATATTTAAAATTATATTCTGTTCATTTTGTTCAAGTGATTGTATTCTTTCTTTTGTTTAAGATCCCCTATAGAGGCCTACAATTGCAATTTGCAAATCAAACTCATTCGCAAGTTTTGGTTGCAACATCTACAAAAAAGAATTGTATACATCGTGTAAGCACACACACACATAAGTACATATATATCCACTCACACTTATCCATGTATGGTGTGTACGTGAAAGCACAAACTCACACACACACACGCACATATTCGTACACACATACACACACACACACACAATTTACAAAAGCTTCTCGCATGCACACACAAGTAGTGTTTAGTTTGTCAGCACTGACATGTACTCACAATAATCGGGCAACAATCTGCGGTAAGGGCAAGCGCATGTCAAGAGCGGGCGACCTTGACAGTGAACTTGAAAATGAGCTGCAAGGATTTTTGTTGTTTCTATGTTTCTTTCTTGTTCGTTTTTCATTTTGCATTTTGCAACGGGCAACAGAAAATGTTGCTGCTGTTGTCATTTGTTTGTCTGACGTTGGCATGAGTTGCACTGTAAACGCAAGCACCACCACCAACGACGACGAGTATAAAAAAATGTGTATCTATGAAAAATAAAATGATACGATAAACGAGTGAAAGAAGCGAGAACCCGATTGAAATTCTATAACCGTATGTGTTGGTGGTTTTTTAGGGTGTGTGTGTGACCGAACAAAAACAATTTGTATCGATTTTTGTTGTTATTTCACATTTTCCATATGATGAGTAGAAGTTGTATGGGATAATTTGCCCCACACTGCGGGTACGAAAATTATAAAATTGTACGCTGTATCGGTACAATTTTAATTAAAAAAGGAACAAAAATTATTTAACTTTAATTGTTTATTTTAATTGGAATTTCATTTACATTCGGCAAGCTTTTCATGTGGCAAACGGCATAATATTTTTAGATTTGTTTTTGCAACCTGCTGATAGGAGTATGGTCTAGGGGCGGTTAGCTATTCGTATTTATTATAAGACGCTCCAGTTAGACGTTGACCCATTGAAACGAGATATCAATAAGGATACTTTTCATAACGATCTCGTAACAATTTTCAAATGGACACTTTTCAATAAGGTCATAATGAGTAATGTCATATTTTTTCGAACCAAAAATACAATTTGGTTTATATATACTGCTCTTGTTATATGAGGCTTAAACCAAAGCGATATCACTTATGGCTTCGAAGTTATAACCCTTCAAAATTCAATATATTAGGAATTTTTTCAACATTTCTGTAACATTGAACACTTCATAACTTTGGAGAGTTTTATCAGATTCTAATAAAAATGTCGTTGAAAAACGTTAGACTTTCGTTTCTTAAATGAGACTCTTGTTGCAAGGATCTTTGAAACAAGAAAATTTGATTTATTCTCAAATATGGAAAGGTATTTCTAGATTTTTTTGTTGTATTTTGTTTCGAAATTTCAAATGAAATATTATGGTATCTAGATGTGAAAAATATATGTTTTTGCAAATTTGAAAGGAAATATTAAATTCAGTAAAGAAAAAATTACAACTTTTGAGTCCATTGAAAACTCAATTTTAAATTTTTAGCCAATAAAAATATAATAGTTGTCTATTTTCTGTAACAAAATACAAAAAAATTAACATATTCTTCCTCAGGATGTTTGAGAATAAACGACTTTTTCTCATCTTAAAGGTCCTTACAACATTAGCTTTAGCGGTATTTTATTTAAATTTAAAAAAACAACAGTCTTAAAATAAAATTCTTTTTACTTAAATGTATGCTAAATAAAATTTTTTTATTGCTGAACGGTTTTTGCCATCCCCTAGAATTATTAAAATTGCACAGTATATTTTTCTTTTAAGGGTGAAAAAATGAGCTTTTTCCACCCCTAGAAAAAATGAAATAGCTGCTCGTATACTAATTTTCATTTCTAATCTTTTTATAATCGAATGAAATATATACATATACATATGTATATATGTGCAGTCCTAATTGACGAATTTCGAGTTTCGAAAATAAAACGATTCAAGACCAAATAGTCCTGCTGTTGTTACTATTATCCGTTTTGCTTTTCAGTTGTCAATACATTCTACCAAATAATTTTTTTTTCAATTTCTTAAGGTACGTTTCCCCTCTTATCCGTACGATTTACTGAAATAAAGTGATCAACTTTTTAACAGCATTTAACTTAAAAAGTACTTTTTTGGGGTATAAATTAGTACCCTACTAATTGTTAAAACACTTGCCTGTATACATATCCACACATGCACAAACGTTTATGTTTCTCTCAATGCATTTTATAAAGCTTTGATTGGAACCCATTTTAACCAGAGGTGGATAGTTTAGTACCAAATCATTTTATAAAGTATTGCTGTACTATCACAACACTAACAAAATTTTAGCCATACAACTCCATATGAAAAAAGTTATGCTTAAATTCTTAATTAGAACTGAATAAAATTCGTAAATTCGTAACGTAAAAAGTAATTGAGGCACATGTCTTTACGAATAGCAAGGGAATGGCAATTGTAAAATTTTAATTTGTTTTTAAATCTTGTAATGTTTGCTTTAAATTATACGGCAGAAAAATTTTAAATACAATATACAGTGCAAGGTGACGCAAAAGTAATGTGAAAATTTGAACTACTTCTTGTAATTGAAAAATTTTGTTGGAAAGTGTAAAACTGATGACATTAATTGGAAAAAAATTATATCGCTCAAATGGCCACTTCCCGAATTGATGCATAATTGTGCTCTTTTTACGGCATTTTGAATTGTTGCTCGCAAAACATCTAGCTCCAAATTGGCTATTTCTTCTTTACTGTTAACTATCAAGAACTGCAACATAAATAAAATTTAAATTTAACAATAGAATGATGTTTGCAAATGTGTAAAGAAATTTAACTGTTTTCAATTCTGTGATATTAAGAAAATCGTAAACTTTTATACATAACTAGCGGGCCCGTTGCCTGCTTCGCACGGCAAAACAAAATAAGAAAAGAAACACACTTGTTTTTAATAAAGTTGGTTTTGTTCCCAAAAACACACTCACTTCACATACACACCGCACACACATGCGTTATCGGATTTTAACCAAACTTCATATAAACCATATATGGGCCACTGCCTACGTAGTGTATAAGTTTGGTTGAAATCGCTCTACGCGTTTATGAGTAGTTCGGCGACGTACATATACGGACTTATATTTATATATATAGATTTTGTGTAGCTGATTTATTAATAAAAATAATTTTTAAGTTAATTGACTTTATTATATCCCAATTTGCAATCTCGGGGAAGTGATCTCGCATCGTAATATATGTAAAATGAAAGAGAATAGTCTTACTAAACAAATTTGCTACATCCTTGTAAATATGCAACTAAAAAAATCAATATCTTGTATTTGTTCTAGTTTCTTTTTACATTATATAAGATCTTAAAGAGAAAATGTATTAAGACGGTACTTAAACAGTATTGAAAAAAACTAAAAATTGTTGTTAAAAAAATTAAACCATTAGTTTATATATTCTGTGAGTATAACATTTAATTGCAAACTGACCGCGGAGAATAAGAAGATAAATAAATAAATAATATATATATATATATATATATATATATATATATATATATATATATATATATATATATATATATATATATATAAGTATATACTATGTTACAACTGTGTTATTTTGCAATACGTACTGCCAGTATGATCAATGCGGCTAGTAAATTTTTTTTATAAAAAAAAGATGATTGTTTTGACCTTTCAAAGAGAAAAAAGGTACATATGCAGAGTAACAAAGAACAAACTTAATAAGAAAGAGTACGCAATTCTATAAGGAGCTGAATTCTCTAAAATAAAACCATAGGTTCTTTTTTATAAATTGATCAAGATACAGATTTCTATGAAGATAAAGTCATAAGTATTGGCTTAATACACACTTAATAATACAAAACTACTTTGAAATCAGCTGAGATTCATATTTATTTATTAAAGGGATTTTTTTAATATTCGAGTTCCCATGCCTGTCTTGTGCCCCTGCCACCAGCTGATAACAATAGTCATATTCCTATAAAATACTTGTTTGTATATATTTTTCGTTTGCATTTAGTTGCGCGTGCTTTTGTTCTACCTTTTTATCGTGTGCATTTTTTCTTGCAAATTAATATTTTTACATTTCGTTTTACCTCTGATTTTCATTTCATATTTCGCTTTAATTTTGTTCGCCTTCCTTGGCACACATAATTTTTTATATATTCTCTTCTTTTATTCCCTTTTACTCGTACTATTTGCTGGTGTTTGCTCTTGTACTTTTGCATTTCGTAACTCTCACTATCACTATCACAAACACTTACATTTTTATTATCCCATCTCGTTCTTAATGTCAAGGCCTCTCCCTTCCTCAATGAATGAATCACCAGCCAATGCAGCACCACATACACAAGGTTTTATTTTACAACAATGAATGCCCTACAAATTGGAAAATATTTTAATATAAAATTGCACTATTCAAACGTTTAGAGCAAAATGATATTTATAATAAATATACATACATATGTACGTATGTATGTTACGTGTACAAATACAAGTAAATAAATACAGGGTATATTTTATTAACTAGCAAACGTCAAGGAAGGTCTCCGGCACCGAGGCTGCCAGAAGTAGGGGACTCTAACCCTTTAAGCCTTCGCTGATGTATCGCAAATCCTTTCATCACGGAGTGCTTACTGCGCGAGAACCAATCATAGCTGCCACATTTGAAGATTCAACGTCATTTTAACGATTTTGGGTCTGAAATATCATATGACGATTCGACGACAACGAAAAAATGGCTCGGCTGAAAGTATTTTGACTCCTACGATGAAATCATTTAATAAACAAATACCTCTTTAATATCGAGGGCAAATTTTATTATTTGGAAGAAATAAAAAATCGGAGAAAAGTTGGTTGGAAGTGTATAGAGCTCAAAGGAGATTATGTTGAAAAATAAAATAATTTATTTTAATCGAAAAATATGTGTTTGATTCAAAAAGTCACGGACTTATTGAGTCACCCTCGTACATACACAAATACAGTTAAATAATGATTTCAATATAAACGCAACTACATTGCTTGGTCCAGTGATATATTCTAAAATTTCCTACGAATTCTCTCTCCTACTACATTAATGTACAAGTTGGACAAAGTTGAACACTGTCATATAAAAACTACGATATATAAAAACAGTGCATAGTGGGACAGAATGAAAATATATTGGAACTTACACTAAAACCCTGATTTGTGATCTTTTTAATAAATCCAATTTTAAAAACGGGCCCTATAGTGTAAGTCATTCGTTTCTAACCGTGTAGTAAGATCTGGGTGAAATGTAACAGGAACGTTTTAGATTTTAATATTGCTCATGAACGGAGCTATGAAGTCTCAAATCGGCGCAGCTTCGGAATATAAAATGTTTACATCCTGTCTCTCATCGGATTCTCAAACGTTTTTTATATCCATATGACATTGTGCATTTATCTTTCATAATTAGTGCGTTATAGCGTGTTCTCTTCTCAAACCAGTACAATATTTTTAATTTTTATTGCCAGAAAACTAGTTCTACTCTTTTCTAAAAAGTCTGCTAAAGTATTTTACAATCTTTACTAATAAATGTACACTTAATAATAAACACGTATGGCGTTTTCGTTTCTCCGCCCCTCCTGCATGTTTGCGATCTGTTCTAAAAAAAAACAGTGGTAGTGCAGAAAAGAACATGTTTTCTCTATATAAATATGTAAAAATGTTACACGTTTTGTACACGACCTAATTTCATGGTTAGAACTTACCCTTATTTTCAACTGTTTCTCCACTTTGTTATTTATTTTATTTTCATTTACGTATTTGTTTTTGTGTGAAAATTTTATAAAAAAGTAATAAATTTTAATGCGTATGTTAAATATATCATGCAAATATTTTTGTTTTGTCGGGCGCTTGAAAAATGGAACACGTTGTGCGAGGGTGTCGGTAACATGTAAAACGTCTATCTGACGTCTGTGCCATTTTTGTTAGAAATGAAAACGCCATTTTTATATAAAATTTTAGTGCTAATTATAAATAATCGATTGCGATCAAAAAGTGAAAATCTAAGATTATGCGGTTTAGGTTTTTTGTAACGTTAAGAACACGATATTTATTGCAGAGAACATAACATGGTCGTTTTAGCAAATCATTAAGTAAAGCAGTTAGTTTTACTGTGGGGCAAAATAAAAGGTTTTGTTTTCATTTATGGAAAACATAAGAAAATAATGCAATTTATTGAAATTCTAAGATGGATGTCTCTAATTTTAAATAAGATTTGAAAAAGCTTTTAAATAAGATACAAAAAGCTGTTAAATTCTTTTTAAAAAAATTCTTATCAAAGAAATTGATACTTTTCCTTGATGACATAAAAATAGGAATTAATTTAATAAAAACGCGATATTACTGGGCCATTTTAAAAATGTACCAACACTATATCGTGCTAAATATGATGGCACTAGTTTATACAAAACTATTATGATAGACATTGACTTGGTATGCAATCGCAAAGAGAACAACAAAAAAGAAAACCAATAGAATTATTTCATCATCAATCATGACAAAACGTTTATACCCACATACTGCATGTTTGCAAAAAATTTTATAATTTCTCTAACAATATTTTTAAATATGTAGTCATTTCCTACTATACTATAGTTTGAGACAAATAGTCGGTCATATCATATTTTCTAGCACATGCCAACGATTCTACATGTAAGCAAATAAAAATTGCAACAATAATTAAGCTTTCGCTGCATCATCATCATCCCCTACAAATGGTGTTGTTTTTACGTAAGAACTTTAAATGAATTTTTAGAAAATTTGTTTTTTATATAAAAAAACTGCTTTATAGAACAGGAAATACATTAACAGCTTGTTCCAGATATGGTGGCGCACGCCCATCCCTCACTAAGCAACGCCCACAGCTAGAGAGGTAATTTATATACAGTAATTTAAAAAAAATCATTAAATTTATAAAAAAAAACTACGTAATTTAAACAAATGTAAAAAAAAACAGAAAAGCATATAGTTCCATTTTCATTTGAAAATGATTTTATTCATAGAAATATATCTATCAATGCAGCCTGTTGCCTTGTTTGTAGAAAATTGTAAAAAAAACTTGCATGATTGCAAACATCTACACACATGTGCAAGTAGTATGAGGTAATTTATTCACTATTCACTGTACAAATACTATTTTGTGTATTGCAAAATGATGAACATGCCTTTGCTGACCTTGAAATTGACTTTTCCCCAGATCCAGTAGTAATGAATAGTTTTTCCCTGCACTTCGAGCTCAAATAACAAAGTTTGGCCTTAAAAAGAGATGGATTTTTTTATTTAAATACCAATACAAATGCAACCATATGTAAAGGTATTTGTGTATACATAAATACATATATAGTTCAGTTTTGAATGCATTTGCTCGTTTGAAAATCTTTCTGACAGTGGGATAAATGTTTGAAAATTTTAGCTGTAAATATTTTTATGAAAATATATTTTTATGAAAATATATATCGTCTTATGACCCAGCCAACGCTGGGTCATAAGACGAGAACAATTGGAGATGCAAATCGGCTTGATCACGACGGCAAATCTTGTTGACAAGTAATACAGAAGCGTGGAATGCAGTGGCAACGTACATTGAATGCGTGCTCCGAGCTAAGAAGAAGGATCCCGATAGATCACACAGCAACTTCGGATAGGCTAGGACAGTGACTAAGCTAGTCAAAAAAAGAGCGGATGCCTGGACGCAGGAATGGGGAAGGCGGTCTTCTGACCAAGGAGGGAGCCACCTCGAAGTAATGCGAAAGCGGTTCCGAGTTGAAAGTATCTCCCAAAGCGATGAGGTGGGGTTTTAGTCGGTATGCCCATATGGGAGAGCCCGACATATCATAGTGGATGACGATCCACTATGAATGCAGTAATGCATTTCCCCAGCTCAACCGCAAAAGAAAAATTATTATTATCATTATTATTATTATTCTTATTCTTATTTATAAATAATACTTCTGGTAAAAAACCCGACTTTAATACAAAGATCCCATCGAATAGATTACAAAACGGGCGGAATTATGAGTTTATTCATTTCTAGTTTATACTTTACTCACAGGGAAGTTAGAAGAATACCTTCTTACTTAAAAAGCTAATGAAAGTCAGTCTATAATTGGCGGAGTTATGCGATAATCAATAATATCAGGCGTTCACATTGTCCGTCCGATTTCCATTTACGTTTCTATGGGACCAACTGTAAAACGGTCCGTCCAATTTCCATTTATATTTATGTTTTTATGGCACCAAACCGCAAGCATACATTTTTAAAATCGGTCAATAAATGGAGGAATTGTGCACTAATCAATAATGGAGCGGGCTAATTGTCCATTCGATTTTCGAACAAAATTTAAAATAACCAAACTATCAACATGCTCTTGCAATCGTAAATCGAATTTTGAAAATCGGTTCAAAAATGGTAGACCTGTGCGTATACAAAAATAAAAAAAATACCGAAGTGATAACCTTCTCTTTATACTCGTATTTGGTAACAGCTAACGTATGTACATACTTATATCAAGCTGGGAAGTAAATACAGCAACCCATCCTACTGTACCAACAAATTCAAAACTCTCAAGCATGAATGCTGTTAGCATAGACATAACCCACTCTAAAATTGCATCAACAAAAGTTGATAAGTGTAAACTCGGTCGGTCTATGCTGCCGTTGCACAAATTTCAGATGACAGATAAATATTACGATTTTATCTTTGTGCATATTTTTAACAAATTATGTAAAGTATGCTGTTACAACAACTCTTAGTCAAATTTAATTAATTTTTTTAACAATAAAAAAATTTTGTTTTCTAAAGGACTCTGTAGAGATTTTAATTCGAGCCTACGAAAAACTTTTGGTTGCCAATACACTTAACTGAGTATTTCATGTGTATTTAATCAGAGAACATTTAATCCGACTTTTGCTGAACGAAGAACGAAAATAAAGGAATTTAAATATAGACAATAAAATATATTTGAAATGGAGCAATTAAATTGGTTGCAGTACATTTCTTGAATGATTGGCAGTTTCATTCAAAAAAGAGTCTTAATTTTACAGCTCTGATGTAGACTTTGTTGTCAAAGTTTTTTTTTTTTTGAATTTCATAAAATATTTTAATTTTTTATTTATTTATTATCATTATATTGGGCTCAATTTCATAAAATAATTTTTCCAGTTTTTATGGAAAATTTTTTTAATTGAATTGTGTTTTGTTAGACTTGCTAAATTGAAAAAATTTGGGATGTAAAAAGGCAATTACAAATCATACATATATCGATTGGCTAAGAGAAACAAGCACTTTTGGGTGGGAATTGAACTCACAATCTACACACGGATATAGTACCACACTATGTAGTCTGATTTTCTAATATCATTCTCACTCAGTTGAGCTAAATTTAATTTGAAATATAAATTATTACTATTTTTCACTGTGCACACGTTACGATTATATCTTATTTGATATCGGCAGGGTACGAGTATATGCATAAATGCAATATATACGTACATATGTATGTGATTAAGTGCTACATACATATTTACATATTAAGGGAAAAATGTTTCTAGTATCTATCAAATTGCTTTTGTGTAACATTAAGAGGAAAGCTTTGCTCGTATATCACAAATCATCTTTTTGTATTTTTTTATTTTCACTTTTCCTCCATTATTCCCTTATTTATCACAATTTAGTATAGAAATATACCCACACTAAAACTAAAACAGTTTGCAGAATTCATTTTTAATTACTTCATTTGCTGCTTAATTTTGCTTTTCAATGCACTTTTATCTTTCACTTGCACATTACAGCGCTCTCTCTTTCTTCTTGTTTGTTGGTATTGCAACACGTTTTGTGTAATTCTCTGCCTTTCAGCCCGTTTGTCATGTGAAACGTTTGTGGTTGTTTGTTTGCTTTTTTTTGGTGTTTGTTTCTGAACAAATATGGAATAGAGTGCAAAAAAGCTGAAAAAGCAGCAGAAAGAAGAATAAGAATAATTTGCGCAAATGCAGTTCATGTTCAAGGTCATGATTCAAATTGCATACAAAACTAATGCACTCTCACTCTCAGCCGAAGACCAACAATTACAACAACAGCAAGTTACAAATGCAAACACACTCACCAACACCAACGAACAAACTATTTACTCGTTACATTTTCGTATCCTTTTATATAAGCTTCTGAGTGTAGGTGTGTGTGTGTCTTTCTATCCACAAATTTCTGCTACCATATGCTAGAGGAGTAGTTGTCAACTGGGCTTGTCATACTAATTTATTTTATGTGTGCCTGTGTGCTTCCATTTGTGAACTTGTGTGTGTATGTGTGTGTGCAAGCATATGCATTGATTTGTCCATAAGTTTGTCTGTACATACATAGCGCGGAAAAAAATTATATGTAAGGGGCCCCCCATGAGGCCATCTATAGCAAACACATTTACTAAATTGTTGCGATCCATTTTAATAAATTTATTACGACTGATGTCATTGCCAATCAAAAACTTTCACTGCACTGTTAGAGGGTTTCCGGATTATTTCAATTTGTTTTCATTTTAATTAATAACTCTATTTAACCGAAAAAAGTATGACATCTAGCGGAAATAATGAATAAAGTTATTTAATTAAAAAGGTAAAAAATAGAATAAAAGCATTTTTTCTCCCGAGTAGGTAAAATAATTCGATGTGGAAGGGTTTGGAATTTTTCAACATAAATTAAACAATATAAGAGAATTTTAGAAAGAAGTTTTTCTAAAACTATGAAAAACATGTTTTAATATTATTTGCATAATAAAGCCAAAAGCAAAGTAATCAGCACATCTAAACTTTTTGATAACATACATATGTATTTTGTATAAATTTCTTAAAAAAATTTTTGGCTTCCAACTGATTTCTTAGTAAGTAACCTTGTTTCCCGATTATATATAGTGCAAAATAAGTTCTTTATTAATAGCCTTCAAAAATATTACGACAAATTTCAAGTGTACTTTTAATATAATTTATAATCGAAGACAGTTGTTGACAGCGGACCAAAAAATATTAACGTTGAAACCGTGGATGGCCAAGCCATTAGCAACGATACGATTTATAAAGCGGATTATTATATCTATCATTATATATGGGCTTACTTTATATTTTCGCCCAAAAATAGAACCAAAAATACAGTGAGTCCCAAATAAGCAATTTGAATTTGTAATGCAGATTGTTACTTTTGAAAAATGTATTTGAAATTAATCAACTATGAAATAAAACCGATTTTTTCATAATTTCTTAAAAAAAATCATTCCTTTTTTAGAACAATGTCTTAATAAAATATTTATTACCATCTTAAAAAAAGTTAGGATTAAAAATTTAAATCGTTTCATATTAAAAAAAAGGCCTGCAAAGTGAGTACCTTGTGACTTTTACCGCCGGATAAGCTTGTTTGTACTTGTTGTATTTGTAAAGCAGTTAATAATAATTTAATTTTTTTTTAATTATTGTAACTCAAAACATGCAATCAATAAATTTTTTTACTACTGGTATTTATAGCCAGCCTTCATATATTTTGTCATTTATTGACTTTAATGCAATTATATACTTACACATACAGACATTTTTCATATTATTTTAAATGAGATCTTTTTGATCGCTTCTGGCTTTGGCGGCAGTGTTGGCAACTATACCACATAGTGTTGACAATCACGAGAAACGTTTATATTTATGGAAGGAAGATCATAAATTTAGTTTGCATCTTAATCTTTGCTGGGGTGACCTTATAACCGGAACTTTATTACTTTTTGACATGACAAAATGTAATATTATTCCCTATTTAAATTTAAGGACCTTAAAAGTTTATTTTATACCAGTTTGTCGGTATCTAATAAAATTGTTTCAATTAATAATTGAATAATGGCGCCTTCTTTTCTTACAAAATCGGCAAAATTTTTTGTCGTTCCAAAGAGAAAAAAAGGGGAATCTTGTGTCCTGTAATAAGTGTAAACTTATCAGGAAAGAGTGCGCAATCTTGTAAGAGAGTTTATTTTTTAAAATAGATTTTTCAATAAAATTTTATGATATTTTTTAGAGAAAAAAAATCATAAGTGGTTTGCCAATCGGTTATTTTAATTGCTATGTGTCCTATGCTTTTTCCAAATGCGGCAGTAATCATTTACAATTCATTGTGTGTGCCTCCATTCATCTAGTTATTCGCCATACCAATCAAAACCGATGCCACAGTTGCCAGAGAGCGATGCCACAGTTGTCTCAGTTTTGGTACTGCTTACAAAGTCTGGTGAAAGCTGTTTTTTGGACTTTGAAGATGCCTTTATGTCCATGATCGGTGGATTTGTGATATCTGATACCTGGTTGATGAAGTAGATATTAATAGCATTAGTTGAAACAAACTTTTATCTAAATGTATGCCTTTGGTGTTCACAAATATCCAATTTTGCTTAATCAATTAGAAGTTGAAATCTAAAATATATTGACTAAAAATCTTTGTCTCAATATAAAAAAAAAAATTTTGAAAAATATATATTTTTTACGATATTTAAATTTCTCAATTTATGGTGTAATTAAGAACTAGTTTTTTTTTAATTTATTGATATTATTCTTGTAATTGCGTAAATTTCCTAATTGAGCAATTAAGGTGCAGGTCTGAACATAGTATGAATCTATTTAATACAGTATGAAATCATTATCACGTGTGCTAAATAACCTCTAGGGGCATGTTGTCTTGAGGACTTCCCACATCTTGCGTAAAAAGTAGCTGACATTACTTCAAACTACTCTAAATATGAAATTGGGGAAGTTTTAGTCATGGTTGACCATAGTAGTCCATTTGGTAGTTGTAAATAAATCCCAAATCGGGGAAAGAAATTTTTTGGTTAAAGGTAAATGGTCTAGACTAGCACTAATCATTGGCTTCAGGCCTGATAAAACTTCCAGGTGCCGCTTATTTATTTCCAGCTTCTCAATAGGAGCTCATACATATTATATTGCACCTGTTTGCGGAGTTGCAATTTTCATTAAGTTCACTCAGTGTTAAGACCACTGTGAGACTAGTCCATCACTACTGCCTTTAACTTAGACACTTCTGTCTTTGAAATAAGCGGTTATGGGCATGTTACCTTGATGTCATATACACCTTAACGTTATTGCCATACTAGAGTAAAGATGTGCTACTAATACCTCAGGCTGAAATTAGAGGAATTTAAATCACGGCTGATCAGAGTATCACATGTTGTCACGAGAACCCTTTAGCCTCTGGGACTTGTCTTGAAGTCGTTATAGGTAATGCCAACTAGGGGATCATATGGAGTCCCAAATCGCGGATATGAACTTGTTGGTTGAGGGCGATGTTTTTGATCCAGTGGTAATGGCTGATTAACGTTCTGTTGAGATGCCAATAGTTATAGTAGCGGGGTATATGGTGCCATGTAAACATGTAAGGGATTTGTAACCTGTACGCCAGAGCTGCATCCCAGCGTCCAAATGATCCTAAACCATTAGCTCACACTTCGAAACTTCGAAATAATGAAACCAAATGAGAATTGTATATCACCTGAAATGACTAGGGCAAATAATTACTACAAGAAGACATTGAGACTTTGATACGATATCATTGTCAATTCGACTTCCTAGGAAGTTGAAAAAATGCACTATTGGATTTTTGGAAGCAATTTAAATGCCGTTCGTTCACTTATATATACATCATTTACAAATATTTTTTAAAATTTAATTTAAATTTCCAGCCAAATAAATAAATAGATATTTCCAGCAAAATATTGAAATGAACCAAACGCTTATACGGTTAAACGGAATATGCAACTTAAATAATTTAATTTTTAGTGCAACTTTTTGTTTACTTTCATTTACGAATTGCTGAAGAGCAATTTAAATATTTTGCGGGAAAATTTGTAATTGTAATAAAATTGGATATAAATTGGAAAGCAAAAACCCAAAAAATAATTATAAAAATATATAGAAAATTCAATAAAAAGTTTTTAGTGCTGAAAGGCAGAAAAGATAGACAGACTTATAGATATAAATACTCTCATGCAACATACAATCTGTATCTGATAAATAGCACGAGCAAGCAAAGTAAATGAGCTTTGAAAAGAGTGAGTTTGAGCGTGTGTCTGTGTGGGATTGTGTATAATTAAACTTGAAATTCTTATTTAGAGGCCAAGGTCATATTTGGATATTTGTTTTAAAAAAATGTAGAAAAACGTAAATTTTCTCACTGGCTCGGCATGCACTCAGGAATTGTATTTCGTTTGGATGCTGCGAGTATTTTGTCATTAACAACATCATTATCGTCATCATGAAATTTTATGTATGTACGGGTTGTTTGACGTACATACACTCTGGCTATCGGAATGACGGTTGCAGCTGAGTGGCATGTAGATGCGTTCATGTAAATATTTCATGCCAGAAGGATTGGAAACTTTCTGCATATCGTCCTGTTTTGTTGCTAGGGTAAATTATAAGTACATACAATTTTAATTTTGTTGCTGTTGTTGTTGTTAGGATTTGTCACACTCTATTGAGTAGTGTGAAGGACGAAAAAGTTTGCCAGTACATGGAGCAAGATTCGAAATTGCATCTGCGCGCTGTGTGTTGCATGGTGAATTAAAAAACTAAAACGGGGTGTGAGTGTTTAGAGTGCAACGATGTGCACATTCAAAGAGTGCAAATAATCTCCTGTGATTGCAAAATGTTTGCTGGAACGAAAGCTTTTTCGCAGAAGCTTGCAGCATTTAAGGAAACTTTAACAGGAAATAAATGCATGTATGTACGAGTATGTTTGGAGAGTTTCAATAAGCTGTTGATGGCTTTTATTATTGTTATTACAGCTTTTTTGGGCATTTGGTTGCAAGAGATGCTCGTATCACTTCGCTGTACTCCTACATTATGACATTACGAATTTATGGCATGAGTTAAAAGAATGGCCTCCCACTCCATATATAAAATTTAATTTTTATTCCAGTAAATGAAGAATGGCAAAGGGATTCTGGCAGTTAGAATTTTAATGGAATATTTGTTAGTTTCGCTGTACTTAAATAGTGCCTAGATAAAGGATATTGTGCATAAATCGTTAATCCTCTAAATGTCAACATACGTGTCCCTTTGCTTAAAAACTTAAATATTGATTTTTTGCCGTGCAACTACAACAACACATCTGTACACTTGGCTCTATAGCATCGTTGTTCTGGCAGCATTTAGATGCCTGCATTCATTCAATGTAAACATGATTAAATGTGTAGTTTGGTTTTTGTCCGCCAGTTTCAGTTGCCCGCATTTTATGTTTTTTTTTGATTTTTGGTTTCATGATATAAATTCTTTCGAGGTCAAATATATCGTCATACGTTTATTCAGCCGTTCATCCATATATCTGGCTTGTATTGTACTTTGCTTGAAATACGTTGGCACCTGTAACAACTGAAGTCCTTGTTGTCCATATTTGGGTGTGGGTGTGTGCATATGTGTTGTGTGTATGCAGCTGTATGTGAGTGTGTATATGTTGTTTATGAGTGCCTGTGTGTGTATGTTGCGTATGGGTGTGTGTGTGTGTGGATAAGTTTTTGTTTACTTTTTTATGAAGTGCATTGTGGTTGTAGATGAATGGTGAATGTAGTCCTTTATTACTTAATAAAGTGTCCTTCGAATTTTCTAGTTTGGTTCCTAAATTAACTTTTCTTCTTTTAATACTATTGTGGTTATTTGGTTGGTTTACTTTAGTTTTAGTTATTAAGCAGATGCGATTAAAACTATTAGTTATCAATCATATTATAAAGTAAATTAAAATATATTTAATGGTTTCCTTAGTTTTGAAGCTGGTCTACAATATCTGAAATTTGAAAGCTTGTTCGTGGACAATAATAACAACAGAGTCAATTTTAACACATATTTATGTGTGTAAATATTTAATGGAAGCTTTTTTATATTATTTAATAAAAACTTTTTAACAAAAATTCAACTGACTTCAAAAAGAGCCTCTAAAAATTTCGAAATAAATTTAATATTTTGAGTGTTACCTGCTTGGATCTTTGAAGACGGTGGAAAGAGTGTTGACAACTAAATTCAGAATGTAATTGATAGTTTCAGTCAGATTGACAGTGGCTTAATTGGCTTCTTATTTCGAACCTTTTCGAGGCTACATTGAAATCGATTAATTTTTTTGGTGATGATACATTTAAAATAACTAACACCATCTAGAATGATTAATTTCATACTAAAATAAACATTAATCTGCCTTCCTTCAGATTCAGGAAAGTATGTAGTCAGATTTCATTATGAACATTTTTGTCACAAGTAGAAATACAAGATTTAATTTCATCGAATTCTCATATTGTAATTGTGGATTTTTGTATAAGTATATAAGTTTAAATGCTGCATGATGTTGATGCTGATGATTTGGTTAGTGCCGATATACTATATATATATATATATATATATATATATATATATATATATATATATATATATATATATGTATATATATATATATATATATATATATATATATATATATATATATATATATATATATATATATATATATATATATATATATATATTCAACAGCTTAATAAAAATCTTCTGGAATAACAGTTGAACTAAACCATTTTTATCAGTTTATTCGTGTTCCATCTAGCAGAAATTTTGATCCCTACATTTTAGCTGAAAGACAAAGTTTGGAAAAACATTAAGGATAAATAAGGTAATATTTTATTGTAATATCACCGAATGAAATAAGATCTAGAGAAGTGCTACCATTTTCCGTAAAGTGCGTAGGAGCAGTTGTATATGTCGGAATGAGACCTATAGAAGGAATCCATTTCGTCCTTTGCTATTGCTTTCTTAATTTTATCCTGAATTCGGATGTGTTCTGTGTTGTGGACAACATTATTTAATTTTTTCTTGTTTTGACTAATTAAATCTCTTTACGGCTAACAATTCGTCATTCAAGTTATTTCTTCTTAATTGTACAGGAAGATTTAATTGATAAAACAATTTTCAAAAAATACTACTTTTATTGCCACCAACCCAAAATGATAAAAATGTAGACATCTGCACATTGGGGGGGAAAAAAAAAATTAAGCACCACGGCAACGCTGCTTAGAACTTCAAGGGTGTGTGATGAAAATGTATGTGATTAAAATTAAACCTAATGTTATAGCCCAGTTAATGCGTAGAAAACATTTTTTAAGATATCTTTAATGCGCAATTAAAGTACAAAAGCTTTTGCATAAAAGTTATTCCTGAATTATTCTCTCAAGGACTACAGCCACAAGATGTTATAAATACTTTAATATTTTCCTACGCAACATCCGTTTTTTAAACCTTCTCCAAGAGCTTTTCGGTGAGCGAAATGCTTTTTGAAAGTTTTTCAAAGCAGTCCTGGTTATAAAATTTGCTAAATGTGTACTACTACGTAAAAGCCAATTACAGAAGCTTTAATGTGTTAAATATGCAATTGTGTGCTTTAAAGAAAGTTTTCCCAATTTCAATTAAGGGATGCACTTCATTTATTTGGATTGATTTGTACTCTGCCCTTTCGGCAAGTAAAAGTTTGTCATTTGCAATGTAGTGCGTATGTGTGTACACACATATGAATGCGCATGATCAAAAGATGGGAAGAGGAAAAGTTAATTATTTAAAGTAAGTGTTTAAACGAGGGTGGCTCAATAAGTCCCTGGCTTTTTGGATGAAATACTGGTTTTTGCACAAAAATCATTTAATTTTTTTTTAAATAATCACCTTTAAGCTTTATACTTTTTACACCTTAAAAAAAAAAGATTTGTCGAGGTCAGCAAAATAAGCATTTGTTTGTGAGATGAAATCATCGCTGGAGTCAAACACTTTTCGTCGAACCATTCCTTCAGGTTTGAAAACAAGAAATAGTTACTGAGGGCTAAACCCGTAGAATGGAGCGGATGAGAGAGCAATAGCCTACTTCATTGAATTTTACCATGGAAACTGCACATGTGTACACCCTTGTAATTGTCCTGGTGGAAAAGACATTTTGTTGGGTCGATTTTTTTAATCACCATTAAATCGACAAATAAGTTGTCAAAATATTCGCCATTGATTGTTGTACCGTTTGAGGGTAGTCAATGTGGATTATAACGCGTGCATCCCAAGAAACGGTCGATCCATGATCCATGTTTTGTCTGCGCTTATGAAATGGTGCAAGATTTCGTCCATATTACGATTGAACAACACCAAACACTCCTGCGAAGTACTCATACGATTGCGTTTAGGGTAGGTTGTGAGCAAATACGGCATCCATCTTGCGGAAAGCTTTCTGTCTGATCGCTCAACACCACCATATCGTTAGTATTTCAATTGCTTCGGCAGTAGAGACCTCAACTGGACGGCCAGAACGTTCGGCGTCTGCCATGCTTGTATGTCCACAGCGAAATTCAGTAACCCACTTTCTTACTACTGGAATTGATGGAGTATTTATCAAGCTTATCCTTGATTTAAGTGATTTTTTTTCTCAAAAATAATGCCTTTTGTGACCACGAAATTCACTTTTTTCCATTTTCTCCTCTAATCACGCAATGACTGTCAAACACAAACTAAATGACGCAGATGGTTAAAATTTCGGCTCAACAGACTGATGGCTGTCAACAGGAGCAGTGTTTCCTTTCCGGTAGAAGTGGGAAATTCAAAAAGGACTGATCCGCCCTGGTATGTACATGCAGTTATTTGAAAGAGATTAAAAAATGTGTTGTGAAAGAGCCTAAACAGGTGTTTGATGTTCTTTGAATAAGAATCCGAGAACCAATAATGCGACATTATATTGAATTAAAAAAATATTTCTTATCACGGTATAGTATTTTGAGAAGTAGTTTGACGATAATTTAAACAGGCTGTCACAGATGGCAAAAGGCCAAATATTCTCCCGGAATTTTGGTCAGCCTTTAATAGCTCTTAAGAAAGTAAAAGCAGTTTTTCTTGTTCATTATACTGGAACTATTTCAAGTGTTAGATTAATATTTCGATTCTAGGCCATCATGCCAAGTGGGCGGAATCTCCTTGACTTTTTTAATATAAATTGCAGCAAAGCTTCCTTCCGTAGGGTTTCAATTTTGAATAAAATCTTTATATATAAAATAGGATGTGTGTATGTATGTATGTATGTATGTATGTATGTAACGTAATGGCTCCAAAACGGCTGGGCCGATTTTGACGAAATTTTCAGGGAACCTTCAGAATACTCGGGCGGGTGACACTGTCTGTGGGCGGAGGGGCGTGGCAAAATCCAATTTTCATATTGCACCACCAATGACATATACATATATTTATTTTTTGTGCTTTTTTACTTTATTTTACTTTTTTTCCAAGCCGTTGTCATGTTCTTCAAAACGAGATATCAAACTCTTAAATCGGTTATGTAGTTCAGAAGATATTTACAAAAAATCTATGTTAATAATGATTCAATATCAAAATGTTAAAACTTTCGAAATGTTGCATTAAAAAATCCGAGTTTTCGGTTTATTTACAAAATATTTACATCATTCGATAACACAAGATATTCCGCGCTTACTAAGGTGCAACATTGTACAAGTTAAAGATCTATACATATAAAACAGGATATATATATATGTAACGTATGGAGTTCAAAACTTTATGATAGGTATTCAATGGATTTTTATTTAAAGGCCGTAAATTTCGTTAAAAGCTAAATTTAAATCGTGTGGTAATACAACACTAATGTTTGCTTAGGGGCAGCAACGCGGACCGGGTCAGCTAGTTAATCATAAAAATAATTCTTTAAATTTTTGTGTGATTAATGTTTTGTTCGATGTATTTTTCCCAAATTATTCTTCCCGAGTTATAGATCTATAATTTTTGAAGATTTTATTGGTAATAAATAATAACAATTCTTAAATACATGCATATAAGAAATCGCTTTATTTTACGACTTGATTGATTCTATTTAATTAGATGCACTTTTTTTAACTTTAATTTTACAAACGAAACATGCCACAGTTTCATCATTTTCATCATTCAATGAAACTTCGACAGAAACGGGAATTTCAGGATACGATGTATCAACATAGAAATTGAATTTGTAAACAGCATCTTCATCTTTGCCAATGGGACAGGTGGCACCGTCCAACAAATTCCCACAGACATCGGCAACATCATCAGGTAGTGGATAAGGAACGGTAATACCCAAGACAGTGGCCTTTACCTTGGCCTTCAAGGAATGAATATTATCTTTGGCTAAATAAATATTTCAATACTTAAGTTATTGAAAGGAAAATAAAACGTTTATATCAATAGCAACTCACATCCCACGAAGTGAATATCCATAACAGCAGATGTGCCTTTAACGACGTCACATGGTGGCTCAGAACATCCCTTAACATCAACACTCAAAGGGAAGGGCTTACCTTGTTTACCTAAATTTATTTATGCAATGTTAATTCAGAAATCTTTACAAACACTCGTATTTAAAGGTTTCACTCACATTTTCGAACGTTGGTAGCGGCAGCAAGGGCCACCATGGAAACTAAGATGACAGCTAAATATCTAGACATTTTATTTTGTAGCCGTTGGGCAATGTTTTCTTTGGAACCTTTGAATGTTGACTTATTGAAAATCAAATAGGCTGAAACTATTTATACCAAAATAAGCAGCATATAAAATGCGATATGAAACCAGTCAACATTATCACAATATATTGACAAAGTATTGATTAAATAAAAAAAGAAATATTTTCAATTGTTATCGGCGTTAGTGGCAGTCGATCAGCAGCAATTTCAAGTGTTTAAAGAATCTTGTAAAATAAATACTTCAAAAAGTAACACCTGGTGAATGACTATTTTATTTATTTTCTAATGATTTTAGACAAAAAAAAAAAAAACTTTATTGTTCATATTATTATGACATAAATCGTACTGCAGATGAAAATCTTGATAATTTATTAGAATTTATTTGCTCCACATGGCCAAGTGGTGCTGAATCCCGTTAAAAGTTTCTCATCTTGTGTTTGAATATTCTTTTATAATGGACTTCAGAGCGATATCTGTGCAAGGATGTTGATAATGTACAATATGGACGAGACTAAAATGATACACTCCAACGTCTGGGTATTTCTTATGTTGACTCTTTACTATGCGTTCAAAGGAAATATGTGATCAAAAAACGATCCTTGCGATCATTTTGTGTTTATTTCAGAAATATACAGCTGTGACCCGTTTACCAAGCTACTCGTTTTACATTTTGCCATCTTTCACGGTTCTTAAAAATTTTTTTTTTGAAAATTAATAAGTCTACTTTTATTTAAATTTACTTCTGCTTAATTAAAACTCTGCTAACTTTTAAGACATATACACTTTCATAAAAAAATATTTAATTATTGAATGAAATATACTTTATAAATTAATTTATAAAATAAATTAAAAGAAAAGCGCAGTGTCTAGACCATATTGTGATAAAAAAAATATAAAAAATTTAAAATTCTCCTTTTAATGTTCAAAGAAAAATTTTATTTTTCTATAAATCAATTGATTTTGCGTACTCACATATTTTTAGCTTTTTATTTGTCAAAATTTTATGTGGAAAAAGCTTATTTGCAGTCATTTTCGTTTTACACGGGGTTTCCACATAAAAATTAATTTTACGGTTTGCACGGTTTTATAAAGAACCTGTGTCTTCCGCGTAAAGCGGGGGATAGGTTTATATATACACAAATTTCTTTGATGAAAGCTTATTTAATAATAAATATTGAAATCTTAAATCAAATATTCATTATTTAAGTCCAGTCAATGCCAAGTAAAAAACAGTATTTTCTTACATGTCCTTTTGTATTGTCTTCGCATCTCTCATGCTCGGTTCAGATCAAGAGTGTCCCTCCTTCTCAGCTGAGTCTGGCCTCTAAAATATAGAATGTTGCGGGCTAGTAGGCTTAGATGATTCTCAAACTTTTTAATGTACGTTATCAAGTATATTGAAACCACTGATTCAACCAATGGAAAGTACAGGTCTTTATGAATTTGTGCGAATTTTTAACACCAGATATTGGCCGCAATCATACGGAGGATTTTATTTTGTCGCCTTTAAATTTTTTCTATATTAGATGTTGAGGCGGTGTGGCACAAGTGGATTCCGGAGCACCATATTGGTTTTCGGATCTCGATTTGTAGAAGAATTTCGCAATAAGCCAATTAGTTTGAGCAACATTTAATGTCATTTGGATCAATTTAGCGTCTATTTACGATTCCCATGCCGGATTATGTTGCAGTATGTTTCTCTTCGTAATTTAAATGTGATATGTACACAGTTTTACTCGTTTACTTTTATTCTCGTATGTTTTGAGCCAATTTTTCCATCATTGAAATGTATTCCTGCAATTTGCGGGTCAGTTCTATTGGACGCTTACAAAAGTTGTATCACCCGCAAACGTCGATATGTGAGGATTATTGCATATTGGCATATCGTACACATCAAGTACAAGTTAGAACCTTATGGGAATGCTGCTGCCATTGGCTGTGGTGTGCCAATAAATTTGTTATCAGTCAGGGGTAACTTCCCCTTCAATTTATTAATTATTACTTCCGCCGCCATATTTATTGAAAATACTGGGCAACGTCAACGAAAACTGCTGAACAACATTTTTTTCTTCATGGCCATCCCAATCACATTTACAAGTCTGAGTTTATTCGATGTTGCTATGATTACTCCTGAAACCAAATTATTGAACCAGGATATACTCACTGTCCTTCAGTAATAGGGTCAGCCTACTCACAAGTAGTTTCTAAAAAAATTTTGCGTATTAGATACCAGACTTATAGGCCCGTTTGATTCCACAATCGTATGCTGCTTTCCGGGCTTAAGGATCATAGTATTCATCGAATTTTTCCATTCTGGTGAATAGTGCGGAAAGCGCGTTAAATTTTTTTTTTTCTCCAAGAGCATCTTGTTACTAATTTTATAAACAGCATTTCAGGCATGATTTTTTATATATGATTTTTCATTTGAATATATTTTGTCACTACGATTCAGTTCAATGTGATTGTCTCAACAATATTATAAGAATTAAAGCTTTTGTGACAAACGTCATAATATGTCAGAATCATGATAGTTTGCAGTTATGGTTGTATCAATCATGTTTTTTCTTTGTATCAATCATGTTTTTTCTAGCAGTGCCAATGGGTCAAGCTATTCCTGCAATAATTTTCAAATTATTCTGAGAATAAAGATAAAGAAGGTATTTGAAATTTCATTGATCCGGATTTTTTACATGATTAGAAAATTGCAACGCAAGTCATTTATGTACAAATTCACAAGAAATGAAATGCATAGAATGTAATAAGGAGTAAATTCGCCTCTTTGAACAGCTAATTTCGCATCGAATTTGCTTGTTGCAAGAACCTCCAATATATGTGAAAAAGAATCTCCTTTTTTATTTTCTTACAGGAAGTGGACAACTAGGGAAGACGTATTTCATGTAAAGCGGACAAATCAAAAAACATATTTTCCCAAATTTCTTGATTTGATGTGTCTGTACTTCAATAAAATAATTTTTCTATTATATTTATTTGCCAAGTTATAGGGTGCCGGGAAATGTTGCAGTTTTTTACATTTTTAATTTTTAACGAATTAAAAAAAAGTAGTTAAAATAATATTAAGAATGTTGATTCTTACAGTTTGATCTTTCCAAAAAAACCGGAAATGAAAGATTCAAATTATAATTTTCTTACTTTGACACCATTTTTCTTAAATATTATTTTCGACCCCAAATTGGCAAGGAGTGTCCCCACTATACTGTGGGGAATTGGAATTTGTAAGGAACTGCATTTTCACTGCTTCCAAAAATTTATTAGTGCATTTTTTAAAATTCCCAGAAAGTTAATTTGACAAAAAAAGATTTTTGAGTAAAAATGTGAGTTACTTCTAGAAATCTCTGAAACTCTACATAAATCTTTAAATCTACATAAATTAAATTTCACATAAGGATAAAGGAATGGTAATTCTTGGCAAGTTTGTACCCTTTCCAGATGTAAATTTATTTGTAAATAACCCAATCTAACTCAATACACAATTGCTTTCCTTGGGAAAAAAGCATAAAACATTTATTTTTCTCAACAAAATGAAAACAGTTAAAAAAAATATTTTTAATGTTTAAAAATTATTCAAATTTTGGCGACAAATCTTAGAGCACTTGTAGACAGTATTATCATATTAGCACACAACTTCGATCAGTTTGTTTTTTGAATCGGATCCAGCAAGAAATTATCGATGTATTTTTAGTAAAACTCTATTGATGATAAAAAATTAATGCACTCTTATTGGGCACGGGTTCATATCTCATCAGACTATACTACAAAGTGACAAGAAGTCTTCAACTTCTAACTTACCGTTTACACATGCAAGTGCAAGTAACTTAATACATTGAATTTTTTTTATTAATACAATCATACTTCCACAAGTTGTCGGCCCACTTGCAATAGATTTGGATTACAAGTGATTTTTTTAATTGTTTATTGGTAAATTGTTAAAAGTAAGAACAGTGTTACCCTATAAGAATTTTATTTTAATTTTAATGGATAGCTTACATGGAATTCTTATTTCAACTTATACATATATCGATAAAATAATATAACAAGTAAAAAACATGTAATCAAATATGAGTTATTAATTTCCAATATAAATTTTTTATTTATTTTGCTTCCCTGTAATGTTCCTATACTAAATATTTGGCAACCCAGACATTAAAAACTCATATATACAAAAAAGGTACAAAAACGCTCAGAAGGAGGCGAAAATGAAGAAGACTGCATTTATAAAAATATACTTATACACAATTTGTAATCTATATATGTATATAAAATAGGATGTGTTAATGTATGTAACGTAATGGCTCCGAAACGGCTGGACCTATTTTGACGAAATTTTCAGGGAACCTTAAGAATACTCGGTCGGGTGACACTGTGAAGTCCGATTTTTTTATTTTCGGTCTGTGGGCGTAGGGGCGTGGCAAAATCCAATAATTCATACAATGAGAACGGCTTGGCCGATTTCTGTAAAACTTTTTGTCACTTGTTCGTATTTTCGAGGAGTAGGTTTTTATGGAAGAAAATCCCTCCGGAAAAGTCGGAAAATTGGAAAAATTTAAAATCGAGTTTTTGTTTGAAATTATTCCTTAATGGCTTTTCAAATGAAAAAATAAAAAGTTTGTCTGAAGGCTTAAAATTGAGGCGAGGCGAAGTTCGACTGGTCCGCTAGTTAAATAATAAAAAGTAACACATAATACATAACTTTTTCATTATTTTAATTTTTTTTTTAATTTTTTATTTCACAATTAAAGCAACTTTCTTTAAAACCTTTGACTTCGAGGACATTTTGAAAACAAACTTGCACTTGTTTATGACAACAATCAAGCAAGTTGCACGTGTTTTAATTATTTCCTTCGATGTATTGGTTGTTAGTACGCACACGCATTTTTACACCGTTATTTTTTTATTTTCCATTCAAAATTTTTTTAATGCTTAGATTTGAAATTAAAAACAAATTAAAAAAAAATTTTATATAAAATATAATTTATTTTTTTTTCTATATTTTTTAATTTATTGAACATTTAATAAAATTTTAATTTGTTTTTATGCATTAGAGATTTATGTTGAAATTCTACTAACACATACTAAAGAATAAACATAATTCTCTGATGTAGTCTGATGAGATTTGAACTCAAGATCAGCGACAGATTTTAAATACTTTGAACACCCGAAAGCCATATAAAAGCAATTTAAAACTATTCTTTTATCCTTCAGCTATTATACATACATACATATATATATATATATATATATATATTTTTTTTCTTACATATTTGGTCTTACGTATTTTAATTAAAAGGACTGCATATCTGTCTGTCTCAACCTTAACTAGCCCTCTTTGGTTAAGGTTAAAATCCTGTAATTAACATTTAAAATCATAAATAATTTATTTGTTAATTTGTCAATTGCTTTATGCCGATTACAGTTGCAAGTTGTGTTTGTTTCAAACCATTTTCACTTCCACAGCGAACAAACGGGACGTAGAAGGATATTAAAGGAAATACTTATTTATGGATTGCGGTCAAATACTTTTAAAATATAAATTCAAATGGCAAATGAACAATTGATTTGTTGCAATTGCAAATGACATGTAATCACTAGCAAATACTAGTGCTTTATATGAAAAATTATTTTCTCTGAATGAATTTGTTGAGGGTAGTCCAGTGGCATTTTTCTATTATAAACAGCCAAAAAGCACATACGAAAAAAAATACTAACGTGTTATGAGGTCCTTGTTTGCTTTATTTTAAATATTCATTTTCAATTAATGGAAGGAAAAGTCCATACGTAAATGGTTTGTGTTATTTTTTGTCTGTTTTATATGAAAATTATATTTCAATAAAATTGGTATTGTTCAAGTATAAGGGTGGAGTTGTATTTAAAAAAAATTTTTGTTTTTTTTACAAAAACCCATAATATTGTCAAATGTCCTCTATTATACAAAAATAAAAAAATAATAATTGTTTAACAATTTTATATTTCTACTTTTCTATTTTCATATTTTTTTTAATAACAGTCTTTAGTTTGAGTCACTTTGAAGTTATTTGTAAACGTAATTTTATACGTACAGAGATGAGCTTAAAAATGTGTGTTAGCATGTGTGTGTGAGTACGTGTGTGTATGAGTAATTGTTGGTTCTGAGTGTATAGAGGCATATGTTGAAGGTGTTCTGCAGGGCCTTACAAAAGAACATTCATATATGTACATTAAATTAATAAATATTTTGTTTGCAAATTTGTACACTCAATGATTATAATAATAATGGCAGTAATGATATAAAATTAAGATTCACTTAAATTAGGGTAATGGGTCTACCACTAGGGACTTCAACAACGAGTGACAACTTAAAACTAATTTCAACCTGTGTTATACCGAAAAATTTATTATTTTATTATCGCTCTATAGTGAGAGTAAAGGCTGGAACACAATGTGCAGCTGAGGCGTGAGGCGAGAAGTATACTTCTCTCTGTTAAAAGTAAAATACATTGCCTCAAATGTATGCGAGCACAATGTGAATCTGAGGCTGAAGCTGAGGCAAAGCCTGAGGCGCAAAGTTCGAACATTTTAACTTTTTACAGCGCCTCAAATTAACAGCGCTTCTTTAACATATTATGTTCGTTTACATTTTTTTACAGAATATTTTTATTTTTCCACAAAACAATATTTTTATTTTTGAACAAATACACAAAAAACTTAAATTAATTTTGTTTATTATGTTAACATTGACAGTTAACAGATTGTGTTAACATATTATTATATCCAGAGATGCCAATAATGTTTATCGTTCATACAAATTCAATACATTTGTACATAAAATTTTGATTAAGTACAATTGCCAACAATGAACTCACGCCTCATCATTGTGTTCGTACTCCAAACTCCGCCTCAGCTACAACTTCAGCTATTGCCTCAACTTCAGCCTCAGCTGCACATTGTGTTCCAGCCTTAAAGTTTGTAATTTTCCAAAAAAAAAAAATTAAAAAATAAAACAAATGGGAAAGAAATTAATTAAAAAAATAAACAAAATTGCTACTAGCAACTTCACCAAACTATTAACAAAAATATGATTCTAAAGGCTTTCGACAAGGCCTGTAACTTCCCACATGCCGCTGTGTTTGTTTTTCAGCTGATGGGGCAAAAATTTTCCTTTGTTGTCCTGCAGATATTGTTTTGTTAAATAAATATTAAAGTTAAGTTTTTGTCATTTGTCACATTATTGTATATCAATTGTTTTAGACATTTAAAACAAACAAACCACACCGGAAGTGTAGTAACTACATTTCTTTATTTCCTTTTTTTAACTGTCAAAATATTAACTTGCTTTTGATGGTAATTGCCGTTTAGTTGTGAAACTTTGCTTTAATATTTTTTATTTATTAGAAATGATGTTTCTTGAAGTAAAATTTAGTTTTTAACGCAAATTCTTTAGTTTTGTTTTACATCGATACCACATTTATAGAGTAGAAAATAATCAATACACAAGCATTTGCTGTTGTAACACGCGGTTTTTTTTCAATTGGGGCGATTTCCAATTGATAAAATATTCGAAAGCTTATTGTTTTTGATATGATGTGATTTCCACATCGACTTATTATGCTTAAATAAATTATAACTGTGTGCGAGTGATTGAAAATGGAATCGAACTGTGACTGATTGCATTCTTGTAATTGAGATTATGAAAAATTTTTCTTATATACTATTCTTTCGCAAACGAAAATTTTTAAAACAAATTTCTTTATGCAGATTGTAAAAATGTTTCTATACATTTTGTAATTTTTATATAAAATTCTTTGTCGAAAACTGATTTCAGAAAAAAAATTTCAAGAATTTTCGCAAATTGAGCAAAAAGCTAGAACTGTTTTCAAAATATTTTCTACCTTTTATAAAACTATGAAAGGGACTCCGTTTTATAGCCAAGAGCTGTTAATGTGGTTTTAATATCATACGCCTTTGTATTGGTTTTCCAAGATCTAGATTAAGGAAAAGGACAATTGCGTGTCTTCTTGCATGCCAAAACAGTTTTTGTTTGAAACAATATTTTATTTAAACAAAATTTTTTTCTTTTTTTCTTTACAGGTAAGTCTCAACATTGACCGATGTTCTTTGCCAATTAATGGCCTTAAATGGTAAGAATTTAAAATTTTTAAAGTTCTCTAAAGGTACTGATCTCAATAAATATAACGTTTTCGCTGTGATTTCTTCTTGTCATATCTTTTCCAATGAAATTTGCTGTTTGTTTTGCGTTTTTTTTTTAATTCACGCCCCCAACTTTTAAACTCAATAAAATTTTGTAATTACGGACAATGCTCTTCTCTTAATTTTAAAAAATTTTTGGCTTTCACTTTCTTCCTCTTCTAACTTTTTAAATGCTTGTTATTGAATCATAAGCTTATCCTTCCCCTACTTGCAGAGCATATCTTGCTGTTGTTAAAAAAATTTTCTTTGAAAATCAATGTTCAAGGATCTAGCTCTTTAAGTTTGTCTTCCTATATTATTTTGAAAACGTTTGCCATCTTGGCCTAAACGTTCTTCCATTAATAGTTCTTGGAGAAAATCATCATTAATTTTATTTTTCCATTCGCATCGCCAAAACACGTTGACCCATGTGTTCATTAAGAGCTTCCCGTTGGTGTAAAGCTTATTAACGTCTCTCATAACGTAATCTCTTCTCTCGTTCTCATCTTCAGTGTTTTCTGATGTCTATGTGCTTCAACACTCATCTGAGTATCAGTTTATTTTTCTCTTCGTGACATCAAGTGAGGACAGCAATAGGGCATATTGAGCTCCTTTAGCCAAGCTGGTTAAACTTAGCGCTTCGTTTCGTAGTTTTACGACTTTGAAATCAAAACAAACCAAAATCACAAGCGACAGGTTTGTAATTTCGGTAACTTTGATTGCTTGGGAGTGTAAATTGGTTTTAAGTCCTATTTGTCTGACCATACCGAAATATTATGGAACAGACAGATGCGGCGGTTTGTCACCAAATATGGCGATTTTCAAGTTCTGTCGACCAAATAATCTGTGTAGCGAAGTTGCGATTTTTTATCGACGTGAAAAAACGTGGAAAATTTTTGCAGTTTAAATATTATTGTTCATTAATATCGAACGCTTAAAATTATAGGAATGCTCAAAGCTGTACAATGAATAATGGACGAAAAAAAATTTGCTTGAATTTGATATTTGCAAAATCGATTGTTAAAAAAATGAATCAGCCTGGAATTCCTGGCTGATCACATGGACATAAGAATCAGGATCGAATAATTATCCTCTGGAATAAAAATTTGTTGATCAAAATATTTAACCCTTCATATTTAAATGACATTCAACTGGTTGATCAGATTGAGCTCAGAGATGGATATATAGAACTCAGCAATAGATTAATGAACTGAGATTGAAAGTGAGCTAAAGAATGTAGATTCCATGTCAGATCAGGTAACAATTTTGAAAGAAGAATTTAAAAAGAAATAACGATTTTACAAATTATTAAAGAATTTTCAATATTAGAATAAAAACCAAATTGTCTGTAGTTCAAGGTACTTTGAAATGGTTTATATGCATAAAATTCCTGCGGGGAGCGAATATTAGCTTCAATGGTATTTTATTTGAAAGGACTATCTTTAACACGAAAAACTAATAAATTGACTAGATTTTTGCAGCGATGGGATTTGTAATTATTATTTCCAGAAATAGATTTGGCCGTTCTCAATATGTTTATTACTGCAAGTAGCAAATCTTACGTAGAAGGAGTTTTTTTCAGCAAGGAATTTTGTTCCTTAAAAAATAAAAAAAAAATTGTGTGACTTTTGGACGATTTTCGATTGCCATGTTGGTGATGGAAGTAAAAAAATCTGACAACCCTGCAGTTTATAAATAAGCGATTTATGTGTGAAAGTTGGATGTGAGAAAATCTCTGTTGGCTTAAAATGAATTCACTTTCCAAACAATCTAATACGAGGGCAGTTTGATAAATAACTAAATTTTTTGGATAGAAAAATATTTTTTTAGCAAAAAAGTTTTTTTTATATCTCTTATTTTTTTGGTTGCCTTTCGTTCGACCCAAATCACTTACCACTCAGCCATTTGTTAAAATTTAGAAACAGGAAATAACCCGAAAGGGCAAAATCTCTAAATTTCGTAGCACAATTCATGATTTTTTTCAATAGCGACTATAGACGTCTGCACCCGTGCTTTATCTTGATGGTTAATCACTTTTTTCTTCTCATTTTCGTTTCAAATCAATGGTGAATATGTTTAAAAGCTCTAAATAATATTTGTGGGTAATAGTCTTACCCTTCTCAAATCAATCTATATAAATAACACATTTCAAAAAAACTGTAGTCATGAGCTGGTTGGCTGACAGACCCGCCTTAGTCTTCCTTGGTGGACGATCACACAAAGAAATCCACTGAATTGATTGATCTTTGGTCTCTGGATTGATTGTGATGGATCCACGTTTCGTTTACAGTTACAAAATCACGAATTGCATATGAACATCGATAAGCACTCCTTTGAAGTAATCACACTGTTGCGCTTATGGTAGAGTGTGAGTGATCGCAGCATCCATCCCGTGGTTAACGTATTCATATCGAACTATTAATTTTTGTGTGATTCATCTGAAGGTTTGGCGTTATTTGTGCTAATGCGACCATAATGGAACTCGTTAAATCATTTTCTAACCATTAAAATTGATGGTGCAAAGTCCCCATAGGTTCGGTGATGGTTTTTTTTTGACGTGAAAAATAATATTGTATCAGCACACGAAATTTACTTTTTCTTCAATGGGTGGCTGATGGTTCAAAATGTGACTGTAGTTTACTAACAAACAGCAGTTAACGGGAGTTAACGGAGTTATCAGACCACCCCCGTTTATTCTTTGTATGCAGTAGAGTTCTGAAAGCCCTAATAATTTACGAACTTTTGTGTTGCACTATTATTGTTATTGTGTAGTATTTAATATAGATAATAATGTTTTTATTTTTTATTTTTATTTACCAAACAAATCGTTCATTGAAATAAAATTTTTCTATTGAGATAATGTTCTTATATGATGATTTTCGTACAAACAAGACACTAAATATTCACACAAGATTGTGCGATAAACGAGATACGAAAATATTTCGATGGCAATTTCTTCATTTTGAATTCAAACAAAAATTTCGTTCAAATATTTTTTATGGAAATGAAAACAATTTTTAGATTTTTATTGTTGTTTTCATTACAAATAATTAAATTAAATTATCGTTTAAGTTTATGAAATCAGACAATTAATCTTATCTCTATGATACTCTCCACATCAAGATAAAAATATTTTTCTGCTTGAAATCATTAACGAAACTAGAAATTTGATTTAGTCTTCTCTCAATCTTCTTATCATGGATACACAATGTCCAGGGAAAACAAGACTCAAGATGAAATCCACTCAATTGTTTGTTGTGGCTGGCACAATTCTAATATCTCTATTGATTTGCCTGTTGTGCGTTGGCTTGACAGTGCGCTACGAAGTGGACACGGAAACGGCGGATGTGAAAAGTGTTCGATATTGGAAATTGAATTTGTCTCCACAGCAGGAAATGTGGTATGAAAAAGGCATCAAAGAACTTGGATCGATTATAGTTAAAAAAGAGCAACGAGGTGAAGTGGAAAATATTGTAATTTTTATTGCCGAAGGTGTAAATAGTGAAATCTTATCGCGAGCCAGATTTCCAAATAGAGATGATGTGGAAGTAAATGATTTTATATGGGACACATTTCCTCATTTGGGCCTCCTGAAGGTATCTACAAATAAACTTGTTGCCCTATATTTGATAAACTTGATTAACATTTAAGTTTTTAGAGCAGTTGCAGTTATGGGGAGCAATGCGATGCCTTCACTTTGGCCACTGCCTTGTTTGGGGGTGTTAAAACATCTAATGGCTTGGGAGGCTTGGACAGACGCGCTAGTGCACGTAATTGTTATTCAGTGCTGAATGAATCGTATCATATAAATAGTATTTTCAAGGCAGCCAAAGCTGTAAATATTCGCACTGGATTTGTGACCACTGGTCGTGTTTCGGGGCCCTTAGTAGCTGGTCTTTATGCCCATTCTAGTGACACTGGATGGGAGTGTGATGGCCATATGCCAGATTCCTTAAAAGCTGACTGCCCTGATGTGGCCTCTCAATTGCTCAAGTTCAAAGAGGGCAGAAATATTAATGTAATAATGGGTGGTGGTCGGCAAACTTTGGTCTCTATGGATTCCATTTCAAATCGCACCATATTGGATGAGTTAGCTTGTATATCCTTGGATAAACGTAATCTCTTGCAGGATTGGCAGTCTTTTATGCTAAAGGAAAATGCATCATTTGAGCTAATACATTCATCTAAGGGCCTAGAGAGACTTAAAGGTTCCACCAGAGATTATGTTTTGGGAATATTTGCCAATGGCGATTTAACTGAAAAGGATCCGAGACTAACGGATATGGTAGCGAAATCCTTAGGCGTTCTGAAGCGAAATAATGGTAGATATATATTGGTGGCGGAAAGTAAAGTGAAAGTGGATGCTTTGCAGCAAAATCTTTGGGAATTGAATGAGACAATTAAAGAGACTTTTGAACATCCCAGGTAAGCACACTGTGCCTTAATTTGTCGAAAATTTACTACAAGCAGACAGCGCAGTGGGGTTTCAAAATTTGCTCCAAAAAAATAATAATAATAAAATCTTAAAAAAAATGTTTTCACTAAATGGAATTAATTTTTTGCGTAAAACTAAACTATTTCGAATGACTGGATACTATCCTGGAAAGATCAAAGTTTTAACAAAAAAATTTATCAAAAAATTTACTATATCATTGAAAATTATAAATATGCCTAAATAAACTCGTTTCAAAATTCGGAAATTCTTTACTAATTCGGGATATTAGCAATAATTTTATTTAAATAATTAACAAGAGGAAATCTATTTTCAGATCAACAATAATCGATAAACTAATAAATTAATTGATAAACTTAGCCAAAAATATAAATTCAACCAAAAATTAAAAAGAAATTATTTCCTAGTGGCAACTTCACCGAAACAAAATGCAACAAATTCCAAAAATGTATTTTGATCACAATAGGAACTCAACCAAATCCCACAAAAGCTCTATATCATTTAAAAATCGAAAATTCATTGAAAATACCGATATATGCCAAAAAAAAAGAATGTTGAAAATCGAAGTTTTACTAAAAAATCTAAATTTCAACAAATCTGTGTGTGTGTGTGTGTGTGCAAAAATTTGTAACATGACAGAAAAGACAATTTTCAAAACATAAAAAAATTTTAAAAAATTAAAACAATTGCAAATTATATTTTTCTTAACAATAATTTAAAACTCAAAAAACATTAAAATTCTAAAAATTTAAATCAAACTTTCAACAACATTAATAAATAATCAATTAATATGAATACGAAAATTACAATTATTATAAAAAATAATAAAAAATTTTCATTAATAATCGATATTGATGAATGAAAGAGATAAACGCGATTTTTTTTCGGAAAAAAAAATAAAATAAAAACAAATAAATCAAAATTGTTGTCAAAGTTAATTTTTATAAAAAATGTATACTTCATTTATAAATGATTATTCCAAAAATCGAAATTTCACCACGAAATATATAATTTTTTTTTCGAATTTAAAACTGAGCTATAAAAATTAGGCTAATCTTTCACAAAGAGCTGAAGATTTCCGTTCAACAATAAACAAAATGTCACCAAAAAGTGTTTAAATTTGACAAAAAGAAAATCAAAAGTTTATAATGAGAAAAAAATCGAATTACGCAAGAAAATTTATTTAAAAAAAAGTCGAATATTCACTTTATGTTTATTAAAATTTTCTTCGCTCAATTTCGCCACACAAAAAAAGAATGTCAGCAAAAATATAAATTTAATAAAAATTCGTCATTTCCTATCAAAATTCTTATCCATAATTACGGTTAATTAATCTAACTTTAATTTTTTTGTTGGTATTTTTATACCTTTTTGAGCACAATCCTTAGGAAGTTACAGAAAGTTTATATTTTTTATCCTTGACATTGAATAATTTGTAATTTAAATTCTTCACAGAAACCAAATCATCAATCATTTTGAAATAGTTTTAATTTCACAATCAATTGTGTTTTGTATGGTTTTTTTCCAAAAAGTTTTAGCTCAAATCGAAAAATTAAAATTTAAAAAAAAAATCACAAAAATAAATAACTAAATAATAAACTAGAAAAATATAATTTTTGCCCTCAAATAAGAATGTAGTTCCATAACGATGTTTTTATTTTGTATTAAATTTGCCTCATTTCATACTTGTATTGAATACAATAACAGTATCGAGTTTTGTATTGTTGTTTTCAACAGAAATAATAGCAACGAATTTTAGTTTAATTCACTAAATCAGACTATTAATTAAAATAATAGACGGTGTACTGGGGTGAAAAATTTATATGAAAAGTACTCAGTTATTTGAGTGATTTCCATATAAATTTTTCACTCAATTCAACCATCTTACATTAAATAAAATTTCTTAATTTAATGTGAGATTTCCATAATCCACGGAGTCAAATTGTCTGGAAAATTAATATCCCTTATTCTAATTGTCGTCATCGTCATCACATCAAGTCGACATTAAAGTTCTGTTCTCGTTGCAGACTCTAATTAACCATTTTTGGCGGCCATTTGCCAATTTATAAGCCTTAGTAATGGTAATAGCTTATAAATAATATATAATTGCGGTCGAAAACGATCCTACAGTTGCCAAAATATTGCTTTCGACTTCGGGTGACGTCGACGTCGACAAATGGAATAAGGGCGAATATGAAAAGCCCTCAAACTTTCGGGTGACTGCTTTTCAAATTTTTTAGATGAAAGTGTGAATCTTCAACGAAAATTAAAACATTTTTATTCAACAAAATATATCGAATTTGTGCCAATTAATAGTTCATTACAAAACCCTGAAGCAAGATATAGAAAAAATGGAATTTCAAGGAAATATAAATATTGCATGGACATGTAAAAAATATAAATAAAAATATTTTTGGAATATTTGTTTCAGCTTTGGGTCTTTTTTTTTTAACAAATAATAATTTTTTTTTCAATTATCGCTAACTTTTGCTTAGCCATGTCAGAATATATAAATGTTTACACAAAAATTATTAAAATAACAATTAAAACTTCAAACAACTTAAGATAATTATAAATAAAAATATTAATAATGGAAGAAAAAAAAAAAACAAGTCGACAATCCTCAAAAAAAAAAACTAAAAATTCATTGATAAATCTCCAGAAAAATTTATAACTAATAAAAATTCAGAATCGTCAAAAGCGAAAAATTCGAAAATGACCAAAAATCAAAACAAAAAAGAATTTTTAAAAATCGATTAAAACACGTTCCAGCTTTAGAAAAATCTATAACCATTTAAATATTATAACGAATTCAAAACCGGAAATCAGAATATTTTTGAATTCAATTACAGTCAAGAAGATCATTTTTGATCATTTAACTGAAATCGTAAATTGGTTTAGATTACTTGCCCGCTAATTTTCTCAAGAAATTTTAATTATTTAAGTTCACTTTTATAACGTTTTCTATTCTAAAAAAAAATGTAAAATTTTTTGCCCTTTCTAAGGAAAAAAGGAAATTTAATGTTCATTATTAATCAATAAGGAATAAGAGGAAAGTAAGAAAATATATTTTTTAATTAATCTAAACAAATTTTATATATTTTCTTATCATTAATATTTTTGAACATACATTTAGCGTTTTCGCTTATAACAATACGTTTAAATACCTTGTGAATAATTTTTCACCGTTTAGTATTTAATTCGAACCTTTTTCCGATACTCATCTAAATGTGTCCCATTAAGTCTGCTTTTACACTCATCAGTTTTTCTTTACGGAAGTCTAAGTTAAGGGAGGGACAGGAAAGATGAAAGACGAGTGGTACGTACTGCTAAAATATAGGGTTTGTGCCGTTGCTAGTTGAATTGGAATACACCTTCACACAGACATTTTAAAAGAAATCCGCTAATGAACTTATACCCTTATGTATTTGCTAATGGTGTTTCTTTAAATTAAATGCAAAATTATTAAAGGGCACCTAATCGCGTAAGGGCGTCAGAATGTTACACTTTTTTCAGAAAAGAAAACGCCATCATTTTGCACTATAACTAAAGTTTTTTGTTTGTTTTTAGTTTCACCCCCCACAACACCGTTTTACTTACCGTTTTTTTGGACCTGAACCATACCACCAGTATTCCTAAGGACATGTTGCTTTATGCCACAGGTCCGAAATCTTACCTTTTCCATGGGGTTCACGAAGAAACCTACATGGCACATGTTATATCGTACTACCTAAAAATGGGCATCTTTAGGCCTTCGAAAGGTTTGATGAAAAAAAGAAATAACTTTTAACAGAATGTAATTTATTTAAATGTAAATTTCAATTTAATATTCGACTAACAATAATAATTTTTAATAAATATCCTTAACTACAGAAGATGGGATCAAATTGTGGGTATTTCTGTCTAAACTTCTTCCAGATCGGATTGGGAGTTTGAATTTGTGGACAAGTGGCTGCTGGTATTTGGCAGCCAATTGAATGCTGACATGGATGATAGACTTGTATTGGAATTATTTCTAGGAGTAGAATGGGTCAATAGGGATGTTGGTGGCGCTGCAATGGGATCTACACTGGTGATTTCCTGGCTTATGGAAGTGGTCGCTGTTACCGTCGACGTCAGGGCGATTCGCGGTACAGGACGTAGAATATTTTGTCATTTAACCGATAGTGGTGTAATGGGCGAAGGCACCACCGGTCTATTTATAAAGTTACCAGCCACGCTACTTAAATTACGCAAATGATTGGCCTGCACATATTGGAAGGCTGAAGAACGTTCCAATTGTTGTGAGAGATAAAACTCTCCCAAAGTATAGAAACGTCTGTGATCGAATGGCGTGGGAAAGGGAAATCCTGTAAAACGTGTTGGATAAGGTCGGGGATGTTGCAAAGCAGGATAAAGTGGATTCGACTGTATTCTCGTTGTTGCTGATAGAGATGAATTGCTTAAGTGGGAGCTCGTAGGCTGGTATGGAGCTGCGGTTGTGGCGGAGTGAGAGACCTGATGCTTTTTAAGATACGCATGTCTGTTTTAAAAAATTTCAACAATTTAATCGCTATTTTTAAATCAAATGTTTATTGGCAATTTACCTTCGAAATGTTTTACCACATTGGCTGCAGGGAAATATACCATCAACTCCATCATCGACAACAATTTTATCCGCACTGTTGTTGCGTTCGGCGTGGGTTCTCTTTTTTGATTGACTGTTAAGCACAAGCTCAGATTTGGGCTTATGCCAACGTCGATGCGAAGCTAAATTTGCTGGACAGTTGAAAACCTGAGAAGAATTAGAAAAAGAAAATTAAAAAAAATCGGAATAGTGGGATCTCAATCATGTTTAAAATCTTAAAAACTTAACTAACGCCTGAAAGTCTTATGTGGGTAGCGCTAAATATATCTATTGTGAAATAATAATTTAAAAAACTGCAATATGTTCGAAAAACGACCCCTGGAGACACTCCTAAAGCATGGTTTCTCTGAAAAAACCAATGGCAATTTATCTTCTATGTAGACAAATAAGGAACCAAGATAGTGAATGCCATTCAGCCCTTCGATACGATGCTTTGAGTTCTTAATTAATCCCAAAAACTTCTTGTCCTTGTTAAATATCACAATCAAATTGTAAATTTTTTTTCAGTACTTGGAAGATATGGAACACTAAGCTTCCTGAATTTCATTTCATAAATCTTGCTTAGTTTTATATTCATATATAAAACCTTTAATTTGATATTTTTCAGAACCTACAAATAAGAATAATGATTTTACACTTTTAGCAGAATGTTGAGGATCATTGTCCAGCGCAAACTCCCACCATTTTTCCCAAAAATTTTTTCCTTCACCAAATGGAAGCATTTTGCTTAGAAATATGATAATTGAGTAAATAAATGCCAGATGTGGAACACATGATCAAATCATTAATGACCAGCACGATCTACGAGTATTTTATATGCGTAGTTTGGATATAAATCATCAATTGGCGGAAGAACATACTCGTATAACATTTGCTTCATTTAAATTTTATTAATATGTCCCATTGAAAAAACATGAAAATTTTCTTTATGGAAATAAATTTTCATTGCTTTCGAAGCATTCGTTAGTGCATTTGTTTGGCTTCCTTAAGTTACGAAAATTTTGATTAATTTGAAAAAAAGGAACTATTTCTTTGGATTACTATGAGTAACGTACTTCTCTTAAACTTTTATCTGAAATTTTTAATTTAAATAAAAGCAAATTGTAACTCTTGGAAATTTTTGAAAATTTACTTTTATAGATTATTCGTTATTTAATATGACCTTCGTAGACTAGTACTGACCTTCGTAGACTAGTACTGACCTTCGTAGACTATGACTGACCTTCGTAGACTAGTAGGTAGTGTACTAGACTCGTAGTTCGAAGGTCCCAGGTTCGAATCCTGCCGCAGAACTCTGGCAGTTTGTGTCTGATAATTAAAGGGAGCGCACAACAAGCCTTCACTGGCTTAAGTGTATGTCGTATGACATGGGCTATCACACCCCTCCAATCAACCTAACCTAACCTAACCTAATATGAAATTATTGTCTTTAAAATAAAAAATAAAATATTTGCTCTTCTTATAATTCATTTCGTTATGAATTTCGTTATGACAATCCTGAAAAAAGAGCTTCCTAAAAATTTCGAAGAGCCTAGGATACAGCAGTGGTATTCACCGATTTGGAAGCTATCTTCACTATGATAAGAAAAGTTAGTTAATTTTGAAACAAAAAATTGTTTTATAGTAAATTAGGATTACGTATTTACCACAGGGAATGAACTTTACATATGGAAGGCATACAAACTTCATTACTTTCTAGGAAGTTGAAAAAAT